>CAMXCT020006689.1:652222-697222 GCA_947184155.2 Cladocopium goreaui
TATTTTAGAGGAGAACAGAGGCTCTTTGTCATTGCGCCTCTATTTTAGAGGACAAGGGAGCCTTGACGCGGAGCTCCACCCTCTATTTTAGAGGAGAAGGGAGGAGCTGCTGCCTCTTAATCCCTCTATTTTAGAGGAGAACAGAGGCTCTTTGTCGTTGCGCCTCTATTTTAGAGGAGAAGGGAGCCGTCAAACTGAGCTACTGCCTCTAGTTTAGAGCAGAACGGAATCTCTGTCGCGGAGGACGGAATGCCTCTATTTTAGAGGAGAACAGAGGCTCTTTGTCATTGCGCCTCTATTTTAGAGGAGCCGTCAAAGTGAGCTATTGCCTCTATTTTAGAGGAGAAGGGAGGAGCTGCTGCCTCTTAATGCCTCTATTTTAGAGGAGAACAGAGGCTCTTTGCCGTTGCGCCTCTATTTTAGAGGAGAAGGGAGCCGTCAAACTGAGCTACTGCCTCTATTTTAGAGCAGAATCTCTGGGGACGGAATGCCTCTATTTTAGAGGAGAACAGAGGCTCTTTGTCATTGCGCCTCTATTTTAGAGGAGAAGGGAGCCTTGACACGGAGCTCTTCCCTCTATTTTAGAGGAGAAGGGAGGAGCTGCTGCCTCTTAATCCCTTTATTTTAGAGGAGAACAGAGGCTCTTTGTCGTTGCGCCTCTATTTTAGAGGAGAAGGGAGCCGTCAAAGTGAGCTACTGCCTCTATTTGAGAGCAGAACGGAATCTCTGTCGCGGAGGACGGAATGCCTCTATTTTAGAGGTGAACAGAGGCTCTTTGTCATTGCGCCTCTATTTTAGAGGAGAAGGGAGCCTTGACACGGAGCTCCTCCCTCTATTTTAGAGGAGAAGGGAGGAGCTGCTGCCTCTTAATGCCTCTATTTTAGAGGAGAACGGAGGCTCGTTGTCGTTGCGCCTCTATTTTAGAGGAGACGGGAGCCGTCAAAGTGAGCTACTGCCTCTATTTTAGAGCAGAACGGAATCTCTGTCGCGGAGGACGGAATGCCTCTATTTCAGAGGAGAACAGAGGCTCTTTGTCATTGCGCCTCTATTTTAGAGGAGAAGGGAGCCTTGACACGGAGCTCCTCCCTCTATTTTAGAAGAGAAGGGAGGAGCTGCTGCCTCTTAATGCCGAGGAGCTGCTGCCTCTTAATGCCTCTATTTTAGAGGAGAACAGAGGCTCTTTGTCGTTGCGCCTCTATTTTAGAGGAGACGGGAGCCGTCAAACTGAGCTACTGCCTCTATTTTAGAGCAGAACGGAATCTCTGTCGCGGAGGACGGACACGGAGCTCCTCCCTCTATTTTAGAGGAGAAGGGAGGAGCTGCTGCCTCTTAATCCCTCTATTTTCGAGGAGAACAGAGGCTCTTTGCCGTTGCGCCTCTATTTTAGAGGAGAAGGGAGCCTTGACACGGAACTCCTCCCTCTATTTTAGAGGAGAAGGGAGGAGTTGCTGCCTCTTAATCCCTCTATTTTAAAGGAGAACAGAGGCTCTTTGCCGTTGCGCCTCTATTTTAGAGGAGAAGGGAGCCGTCAAAGTGAGCTACCGCCTCTATGGCAGGCCTCTATTTTGGAGGAGAACAGAGGCTCTTTGTCATTGCGCCTCTATTTTAGAGGAGAAGGGAGCCTTGACACGGAGCTCCTCCCTCTATTTTAGAGGAGAAGGGAGGAGCTGCTTATCTTAATGCCGAGGAGCTGCTGCCTCTTAATGCCTCTATTTTAGAGGAGAACAGAGGCTCGTTGTCGTTGCGCCTCTATTTTAGAGGAGAAGGGAGCCGTCAAACTGAGCTACTGCCTCTATTTTAGAGCCGAACAGAATCTCTGTCGAGGAGGACGGAATGCCTCTATTTTAGAGGAGAACAGAGGCTCTTTGTCGTTGCGCCTCTATTTTAGAGGAGAAGGGAGCCGTCAAACTGAGCTTCTCCCTCTATTTTAGAGGAGAAGGGAGGAGCTGCTGCCTCTTAATGCCGAGGAGCTGCTGCCTCTTAATGCCTCTATTTTAGAGGAGAACAGAGGCTCGTTGTCGTTGCGCCTCTATTTTAGAGGAGAAGGGAGCCGTCAAACTGAGCTACTGCCTCTATTTTAGAGCAGAATCTCTGTCGCGGAGGACGGAATGCCTCTATTTTAGAGGAGAACAGAGGCTCTTTGTCATTGCGCCTCTATTTTAGAGGAGAAGGGAGCCTGCCTCTTAATCCCTTTATTTTAGAGGAGAACAGAGGCTCTTTGTCGTTGCGCCTCTATTTTAGAGGAGAAGGGAGCCGTCAAAGTGAGCTACTGCCTCTATTTGAGAGCAGAACGGAATCTCTGTCGCGGAGGACGGAATGCCTCTATTTTAGAGGAGAACAGAGGCTCTTTGTCATTGCGCCTCTATTTTAAAGGAGAAGGGAGCCTTGACACGGAGCTCCTCCCTCTATTTTAGAGGAGAAGGGAGGAGCTGCTGCCTCTTAATCCCAAAGGCTCTTTGTCGTTGCGCCTCTATTTTAGAGGAGAAGGGAGCCGTCAAAGTGAGCTACTGCCTCTATGTCGCGGAAGACGGAATGCCTCTATTTTAGAGGAGAACAGAGGCTCTTTGTCATTGCGCCTCTATTTTAGGGGAGAAGGGAGCCTTGACACGGAGCTCCCCCCTCTATTTTAGAGGAGAAGGGAGGAGCTGCTGCCTCTTAATGCCTCTATTTTAGAGGAGAACAGACCTCTATTTTAGAGGAGAACAGAGGCTCTTTGTCGTTGCGCCTCTATTTTAGAGGAGAAGGGAGCCGTCAAAGTGAGCTACTGCCTCTATTTTAGAGCAGAACGGAATCTCTGTCGCGGAGGACGGAATGCCTCTATTTTAGAGGAGAACAGAAGCTCTTTGTCATTGCGCCTCTATTTTAGAGGAGAAGGGAGCCGTGACACGGAGCTCCTCCCTCTATTTTAGAGGAGAAGGGAGGAGCTGCTGCCTCTTAATCCCTCTATTTTAGAGGAGAACAGAGTCTCTTTGTCGTTGCGCCTCTATTTTAGAGGAGAAGGGAGCCGTCAAAGTGAGCTACTGCCTCTATTTTAGAGCAGAACGGAATCTCTGTCGCGGAGGACGGAATGCCTCTATTTTAGAGGAGAACAGAGGCTCTTTGTCATTGCGCCTCTATTTTAGAGGAGAAGGGAGCCTTTACACGGAGCTCCTCCCTCTATTTTAGAGGAGAAGGGAGGAGCTGCTGCCTCTTAATCCCTCTATTTTAGAGGAGAACAGAGGCTCTTTGCCGTTGCGCCTCGGAGAAGGGAGCCGTCAAACTGAGCTACTGCCTCTATTTTAGAGCAGAACGGAATCTCTGTCGCGGAGGACGGAATGCCTCTATTTTAGAGGAGAACAGAAGCTCTTTGTCATTGCACCTCTTTTTTAGAGGAGAAGGGAGCCTTGACACGGAGCTCCTCCCTCTATTTTAGAGGAGAAGGGAGGAGCTGCTGCCTCTTAATGCCGAGGAGCTGCTGCCTCTTAATGCTCTATTTTAGAGGAGAACAGAGGCTCGTTGTCGTTGCGCCTCTATTTTAGAGGAGAAGGGAGCCGTCAAACTGAGCTACTGCCTCTATTTTAGAGCCGAACAGAATCTCTGTCGAGGAGGACGGAATGCCTCTATTTTAGAGGAGAACAGAAGCTTTTTGTCATTGCTCCTCTATTTTAGAGGAGAAGGGAGCCTTGACACGGAGCTCCTCCCTTTATTTTAGAGGAGAAGGGAGGAGCTGCTGCCTCTTAATGCCTCTATTTTAGAGGAGAACAGAGGCTCTTTGTCGTTGCGCCTCTATTTTAGAGGAGAAGGGAGCCGTCAGACTGAGCTACTGCCTCTAGTTTAGAGCAGAACGGAATCTCTGTCGCGGAGGACGGAATGCCTCTATTTTAGAGGCGAACAGAAGCTCTTTGTCATTGCGCGAAGGGAGCCTTGACACGGAGCTCGGATCCTCCCTCTATTTTAGAGGAGAAGGGAGGAGCTGCTGCCTCTTAATCTCGGAGAACAGAGGCTCTTTGTCGTTGCGCCTCTATTTTAGAGGAGAAGGGAGCCGTCAAAGTGAGCTACTGCCTCTATTTTAGAGCAGAACGGAATCTCTGTCGCGGAGGACGGACTGCCTCTATTTTAGAGGAGAAGGGAGGAGCTGCTGCCTCTTAATCCCTCTAGTTTAGAGGAGAACAGAGGCTCTTTGACACGGAGCTCCTCCCTCTATTTTAGAGGAGAAGGGAGGAGCTGCTGCCTCTTAATCCCTCTTTTAGGCTCTTTGCCGTTGCGCCTCTATTTTAGGAGAAGGGAGCCTTGACACGGAGCTCCTCCCTCTATTTTAGAGGAGAAGGGAGGAGTGCTGCCTCTTAATGCCTCTATTTTAGAGGAGAACAGAGGCTCTTTGTCGTTGCGCCTCTATTTTAGAGGAGAAGGGAGCCGTCAAACTGAGCTACTGCCTCTATTTTAGAGGAGAAGGGAGCCTTACATCTGCAAGGTCCCAGACCAGCAACAGCGTGCGCAGGCGAGCCGCACAGCGTGCGCAGGCGAGCCGCAGCCGAGACGTCATTTTCGTTGACCTGCGCGAGAAAAAATAAGCGCGCAATTAGTGCGCGTGCGCGTGCGAGACCAGCATGCGCGTGCGCACGCGAGACCGACATGCGCGTGCGCACGCGAGGCCGTGACCTGTTTGGGTGGTATAAGTCCCGGGATGTATTAGGGATACGTGTAGCTAGTCTAGCCACTACTTATATACCCACCAGAAATATCCAGAAATTCTGTGTAGAAAAATCTATCTGGGTCATACCTATCTTAGGGACGACCAAAGTTAAATCTGCAGGGGTCATTCCGGATCTTTACGCTTTCAAGTTTTCGCTCGCTTGCCCCTTAACCATGGATTTTGCAATCAGGGAATATCATGAACCGACCCAAGACGTACGCCCCGAGCTCTCGAAACCATGAAAACAGTAGCACTTACACCGGCAGTTAAAAACATGGCGATTTCAACACTAGTTCACATTTGATATCATCAATCATAAACCATCATAAAACTCTGCGAAATTCCACCCGAGCCATGACGTTTGGTAAACCCTTCGCCACCCTTCGCCTTCTTCCAAAGTCCAGCAACAGTAAAATGTTCAGCCTCGGCATCCGGCAGAATCCTGAAAACGAACGAGCAATGTGAAATGACCGGTTTTATGGAACATACAATATGTATGCAATATATGTATATTATATATATAGCTGTATATCAATACAGTAGCTATAGATACAAAACCTTTGTAATATGTTATAATAGTTTATAATATCCAATAGTCATGAAATTTTGGCTTCTACTTCACTCTGTGCTTGCGGGAAAAATCGAATCAGAAACACAAGTTCAGTCGCAGCTGCAAAGACTGTAATGATGTGTAATGCGTAATTGGAAACAGCAAATTCAAGCAGAATATGCGAAGGCAGCGATGGTGACACAGAGTGCACACATTCACACACACACAGAATCAAATGATAAGCTCAAAGAACAGCTGGATGCAGTATTCCCAATATGGACTTTTTGATGCATACCACCCGGCAATCAAGCAGGGTAATGGAAAATGTCCGGTTTATCGATAATTTTCACACTGACAACTCCATTTATAGTGGACTTCCGATTACCACGTTTGATTTCCCGAGGGTAATTCCATTAATCACCATTAATGACCATTAATCACCGTTGTTTACCACTATAAATCCACGATTCTCATTTATTACCTTGGTTTACCCCGTTAAGACCCATGAATTCCTGAATTGAAGTGCAGAACATGGCATACACTTCATTCTGAACCATAGAGGGTGCATCCCAACCAGAAAGTCCGTACTGAGCTTGCAGCATGGTCGAGAGACTGTTGCCCCTGAGTTCTCAGGGCCCGGCTTGACGATGGCTTCACTTGAAAAGGCTTGGATCAAGACATTGCTTCAATCTCTGGGATACCAATGCATGCCATGGTTTTATAATGGGAATTCCTGAAGATGTGACCGTTCATCCAGTTCTGGGATGCTTGGTGGTGTTTACTTACCCTCTGGTAAACTAACATAGCTATTGAAAATGGCCATTTATAGTGGATTTTCCCATTAAAAATGGGATTTTCCATAGTTATGTTAGTTTACCAGAGGGTAAACCTCACACGATTTGGTCAATGGGAATCTCTGGGATTTGGTCATGCTTTGACAAAAACTCCCGCAAAAAGAGACCTGGTATCACAATGCCAAATTTTGGCAGGGAGGAGAATCTCCCAGAATCCATGGGTTGATCCTCTTTTTCCCTACTCAAATTGCCACAGACACAGATCGCCAAGGAGCAAAGAAAGGCACTGAGTCACTTCGAACCTGGCGTAGAGTTGTTGAGTGTGTCTCTTCTTGGTTTTGTAATCATGGTAGCTGTGGATATATGATATGTATTTATATATATACATATATACATATAATATGTCAATAACTAGGTATTAGATTAGATATTCTCTGTCTGGTTGTTTTTGATTGTTTGGAAATATATACAGTAACCACATTCCAAGGAATCGACAAGCTGCCAGTTGTGAACACAGACACTACGCCCCCAGGATGTGTTTCACATGGATACCCAGCAATCGGCCGCCAGCCAGTGACTTCCTTCAAAGAAGCCTATAGCATTGAGATTTCGGTTGAATACCTCCGATTGGAAACAACACCTGATCCTTTTCTCCCAAGGTATCCACATTTATCCGATTTTTAAAGGAGGTGACGATGATATCGTCATGGGTCATCGAGATTCAGTGGCAAGGCACTGGTGGTAGGGTTGAAGTGGAGGTCGCTATCACATCTGTTCTGGGCCTCAGTGACTCCACGTCGGAGCCATCGGTCCAGATCCAAGGCCCAAAGTCAACAGGGACGATGTAAAAACAGCAGGATGGTATTACTGGTTCCCAGTGAAATTATATATATATATATTTAAGTATGATTCTGATAAGAAATAGCATCTCTATCCTCTCAATGCCTGTTTGTTTCCTATCCTACTCCCGTTCGTTTACCTGTTGGATATGGATGGATATGGATGGATATGGTCAAATTTGCAGCCCAGAGATCAAATGGCAATTTTACTCATATTCTGACGTCCTTCCAGGGGTTCTGGCGGTTCGACAATCTCAGACACCTCTTCCTGCCAGGGTTTCTCGCTCCGGTGGGGGTGCAAAATCTTCAGTCGGTGACGTTTTTTACTTCGAATCCCCCCAATTTTGGGATCAAAACAAAACGGGACACGCTTTTCCAATCTGATGTCATCCTCTTCCTATCCAATCTGGGGGTAAATCTTCCACTTTTTCTGTACAATGTCAAAGGTTTTATGGTTTATGGTGGAGCCCCCTGAACCCAAGGAGATTGCGACAAAAACGGGGTGTTTTTTGGAAACAGCCAATTAGACATCACCCCAAAAAGATGGATGTTTAATGGGGGCATCCTCTATAGATAGATATAAATAGATATCGATACAGGATTGTCCATTGCCATCTTTGACTTCCTGAGGGGATCCCACTTCCCAACCTTGCTACATCACACCATTTCTATGTAAGAAAACACATATCTTAATCTGTAAAACGGTAACATCTTCGTGTGGCATCTCCTGGCTATGTTTGTATGTATATATATATATATACATACATATATATATATATCATATATCAAATATATATATATATATAATGTATATTGATACTTATACAATTCATCATTTCGTCCGTTCTTGGTAGTGAAATCCGCCACTCTTGGCGAATATCCCACACCCCAGTCATATCTCATGGTTCTAAAAACAAGCCAAATTTTCTACAGCAAACTCTGAAAAATTACTAGAGGGATCCAGGGGGTGTCCCCCATTTTGGGACAAACCCACATATCATATTGCTGGTTATACACATTCAATATAATATATGCTAATACCCATAGGATCCATGTATGGTATATATGCTAACATTTGGGGTATATTGATGGTAAATGTCACCATATATAGCATACATGTGTCCAATTGTTATATCATAATTATATCCATATCACAATCATATCATGCATATCATTGGATTCCTATTTCCAATAAATATCGGGGGTTCCTAAAATAGGGGGTACCCCACATCATCCATTCTATATATTTTCGGATTTTTTGAATTATAATAACTGGTTGGTGGTTTCAACCCCTGTGAAAAATATTAGTCACTTGGCATTGGGAGTATTATTCCCAGTATATGGAAAAATCAAAAAATGTTCCAAACCACCAGATAAGCATCCAGCTGGGGTAGCCCCTATTAGGCCCTATGTATGGAAACCCCCAAAAATCACAATGACGCTCCCCGTCTCCCGTCGCCGCAGCTTATCTCTCCTGAATGCCCAGCTGTTGTCGTAATGCTTCGTTCTCTGCAGACAATACGCTTATCCCCTGACGGCACCTGATACCGGACATCCCAGGTGCCGTTTTTGTTGGGGATTTCATGGGACTAACCAGAAAAAAATATGGGTTTGAATGGGATTTACCCTCTGGTTATGACTAACATAGCCATGGTATAGATGGCCCATTGATAGATGGTTTACCTATTAAAAAATGTGATTTTCCATGGCTATGTTAAATAACCAGATGGTAACTAACCAATATGACATTCAATGGGTGGTTCTCTGGGGAAAAACTTTACCCGGAAGCTATGGTTTTAGATGTTTTTTTCATTAAAATAGGAAGGGTCCTGCAGATGTTCTCTTCGATTCTATGAGGCAAGGATGTCAATCGACACATAGTGACATAGTGCTAAGATGTATGTATTGAGTAGATCCCCATGAACTGTATAGTGGGGACGGCTTCCCTTACTAACCATCATTCATGATGAGGCTGGCCATTTCGCAACGTCGATCATTGAGGTTGCGGAAAAAAAAACATAGGGCTGATGGCCTGCGTCTGCCGGAAATTGGAGCAGAACGTGTGGACTTCTAATTTCCAAGCATGGATCTATATAATAATGATACACTAGTATACATATGTATATACACCATATGCAATTTTTATGGCGATGAGGGAGATGAATCAAAACCAAACGGTACCCAAACGGTACCATTGCTGTAGCTGGTTAATGGATGTGAATTCCCCCAGTCATATGGTAAGTTTACAGGTAACTTGAAATCCCATGGGTGGAGCCCAAGAAACACCATATTCAAATCACCATAGCATAAACCAACATAAGGCGGTGAAGAAATATATTATGTTGCTTCAATCATATTCAATCCTCATTTTTTGTGTCTTAGATTATGATTATTATTTTACAGTATTGTTAATGTGATTATTATCATTACTAGTAGTATTATTATCATTACTATTAGTATTATCAATTACCATGATATAGTGTTTACTATCACCAATTGCATGTTATGCATTATTCAAGATCATAACATATATATATATAATGTATATTGTATTCTTATATGTAATTATTGTTGTCATTATCATATTTCATTATGGTTACTATAGACTATTATTAATTAAATGGGAAATCCAGGATCCTAAAATGAAGGTACTGTACCATATAAGGCCATATTTTGTGGGGATATTCCCTTGCATAGGCCTAAAAAATAGGCCTTACATATGGTAGGTACCTCCAATCAATCGGATCCTGGAATGGCCATTGAATTATTATCATCTCATATATTGCCGCATCCAAATCCGCTGCCGGAACTCAGTGGTTGCAACCCAGCCACTGATCCAAGAGATCAAACAGCTCCTGGCTACGCCCAGAGGCGCCAGTTGCATCTCCTAAGGTTCGAAGCATGGCGTGAAAAAACGTGGGGAGTTCTGGTGCAACAATTTGTGGTGATTTAATGGATTTTGAATGATGATGGTGAAAAAAACAAACAAACAATTTTTCAATGATGCTGGTGATTTAATGGATTTCGATGATGATGGCGAATTTGAGCCTGTTCGTGTATTTTTTAGATAAACGACAAATCCCTGAAACTCAATGGACAATGATGTCGTCACATTGGAATATGCACGCAGGAAATACGGCACTTTTGTCATTCTTATGGGGGTTTCTGAAATTTTTGGATCCCCAAAACCATGGGATTCAATACTAACATGGCAAATTTTGGGATGATTTGGGTGTTAAATGGTGATTTTCACAAAAATGAAGGCTTCCCAAGTCATGGGGGTATCCCTAAATCATCCAATTGATTTTCGAATTGTCGGCCTGAAACCAACCAGCTATTGGGGATCCTCAGCCTCGGGCGACGAATGGTGTCAACTTGCATCACTGAGTTCATGGTGATTAATACTGATACAAATGGCTAAAGAATGGTTTATAGTGGACAATGATGATTAATAATGGTTGATAGTGATTATATAATAAGATATATCATATCATTTTTTTGGGTGTGCTCTGTGCTAGCCAACTTCTGATTGACCTTCAGGTAAACAGTCATCTAGTTGTGAAAAACAAGACATCAGAATCGTGTTTCATCGGTTTATGCCGACTCATAATCTCAGGAATATACATATTCAGTTGTCAATCGGGATCGCGACTGTGGATGTGGCACCTGGCACGCTGCGCCTGGTGGAACATCTGCTGGTCCGGTGGCGTTTTGATCCATGACATCGTTCGCTTTATCATGGTGATAACATATAATAACTACAAACCCATGCCTTCACAAGGCTGACTGGAACAAAAAATGCTCCAGTGACTATCGAGGGGCCGAAATCAGCTGAAATTGAAGTGAAACTCATTGGAAAATGCGGCAGTCCGGCCAAACTGCCAAAAACAGAGCCAGCGTCAACCATACTGCAATGGCTCGACGCATGCGATCCATTGCCAACAATCGCAGCAAAACTCCAGCAGCGACACTTACGGACGAAGCAAAAGGAGCAGCCGGATTGGGAAAACAGCAAAGGACAGCAACCCCAAGAAGGGACAGGAAGCGCTCTCTCACTGGTGATAGCCATGGGGATCCATGTGGGCGGCATCAAGCCAAATTCGATCTTCGACGGTTGTGACCTGGACCTGGAAGGGTGCCCACTGTAGTGCCAATGAAGGTGCCACGCTCAAGAAGCTTCGAAGCGGCGCCGCAGCGCAGCTCGGGCCCGAAAGGACCGAATCGTGGTGCCAAGTTCCTGCAACAGTTGTGGTTGTAGCAGACCGCCGGTTCCTCACCGGTCTTGGCGGCAGCTGCATGGGCCATGTGTTTCAAAACTTTCAAGGCACTGGGATCCCACGTGCCGGTGCACTCAGCAACAAGAGGAACAAATTTGACCCCTTGCTGCTCACAGGCCTGGGCCGTGTGGAGGTGGAGTTCCTTGTGTCTGGCATAGGCTTCTGCCGCCGCCGCCGTGCGCACGCTTGCCTGCGCGAGAGTCTCCTGCCGCTGCGGCGCTGTAATGGCAAAGTCAAAAGCAGTGGGAGACCCCGCAAAGGCAGGCAAGTACACGTCAGCGGGTCGGCGGGCCTGGCTGTTGTTCATGTCTTCCGGGCCGGTGGGGAGAAGTAGCCCTAGCTTTTCCCGTTCCGGGCGTAGGCCGGCTCTTTGACACCAGGTATGCACCAAGTCGCGGACAGCGTGATGCCTTTGTGTGCGCTCTCCGCCAGCAACGCACATCCCGGCGTGGTGGCTGTTGTGATCAAGAACAGCGTCACATAAGGGACACCACGTGTCCGAAGCTGCATCTGGTACTTGGAGGCGGACACGAAGTTCTGACAAGAAGGCCGCAGGTTCCATCTGGGTTCGTCCGCTGGGCACGGCATTCAAGAAAGCTCTCCCCCCAACAGAAGCTTCAGAGAGGAGCGTGGCCCTGCCGGTAATGGTGCTGTGGGCTAGTTGCGTTTCCCAGGCAGCCAGGTCAATCATCTGGGACAAAGCTGTCTGATTGTGGCCCAGAGCGGTATCGAGACTGATGGCTTGACTTGCCGGAAGCTGGGCGTTAAAGGCGGCAAGGGCGGCAAGGACGTCTGGGCAAGCTTTTGCTTCATCCAAAGAAAAAGTTGCGTCAAGCTCAGCAGCAGAAGTCAGAGTGGATGCCCAAGACGCCAGGAAGGCGGCAGCGGCATGCTGGGAAGTTGACCGGAGGCCAAGCCCCCCATGCGCCAGGCCCAATGATGCTTGCTGCCATTGCGCTGCTGTAAGGTGCAAACCAGTGAAGTCCCCAAAGCTCCGCCGGAGCATGCCATCGAACATGTCAAGGGCCATGGTTTGCGCCGTGACAGGGTTGCAGCGCATGCTGTGGAGCATCCGAGCAAACCCGGCACAGGCGCGAAGAAGCCGTAAGGCAACCTGTGGGTCCTCCAACTCTCCCAAAGAGTCAAGGAGGTCGCCTGCTTTGGCGGCCCGTTCAGCGGTGTGGGCCCGGACAAAGGCAGCATCCCCAACGGCGGCACCCGAGAGCTCGAAGTCACGCTGCACCTTGTTGGACCCCTCAGCGTCGCGAAGCAAGCTGTCGGGGAAGTGGCAATGCAGGGCAGCAATGTCCGTGGACCCAGCTGCAACCAGCTCACACTTGGCCAGGTTCAAGGTCAAACCAATGGTTGCTGCCCTGGCTTCGACCAAGCGGAGAGCGCGGCTGACCGCAGCAACATCCCCAGCCAGAATCCCATCATCGAGGTAGTGGACTGCAATGTCCAAGCCAGCGTTGCAAAGGTCGCGGGCAAGAGGTTGGATTGCGACCGCAAACAGGAGAGGTCCTAGAGGATCACCTTGTTGAACCCCAGCACTCGACTCAACCACCCACTCAGCAAATTGCAGCCGGGTAGGTCGCTGGTAGCACCAAGTTGCCCACCGGCTCAAGGCAGGGAAATGCTCCGAGACGGCTGTCAGCACTGCAGCGCGATTCACCGTGTTAAATGCATTGGTGAAATCGAGTTTTAGCACCACTTTGTGAGAGGAGCACTGCTGCCGCCGGTGCCAGGCTCGAACTGTGTGGACGACTTTTTCAGCACCTCCCGGAACAGCGACGCCAACTTGCGCAGGCCAGAAGTAGGACCGTGCATCTTCACGGACCAGGCTCATCAAACACTTCCCCGTGAGCCGCCGCAGGATCTCCCCAACTGCTATAGGCCGAACTCCTCCATTAGGTTTGGGGAGCGCGACCAGGCTTGCCCCAGCCAGAACAGGCGCAACGAAGTCGGGCGCACGGCCTTGAGCCAACAAGTTAAGCACCGCCGTCAGTTGGGTGAGGAAAGCTTCACTGCTTCCAGCGACACAGGCTTCTTTGAGGTGCAGAATGCGAAGGCCACATGCCCCAGGCGCCGTCTCCCGAGGGAAGGCACGGAGGCAGCGAAAAACAAGGTCAGGGGCAAGTTCAGGCGCGAGCGGAAGATCATTGATGGCGGCCACTGTGGGAGCAGGCTGGTCAGGATGAAGGGCCCGCAAGGCTGCGGCTGTGTCAGCAGTGGGGGCACACAAGCCGGTTGACAACAGGGCCGCACAGGCCTTCCGGTCAAAGCCTTCCCGGGCAAGGCTGGTGGCCAAGGCTTGTCGCTGCTCTTTGGAAGGTGTGCTGCCGCGGCTTTCTCGGATTTGAGAGCGAGAGTCCCACAGAGACAACCGCTCCCCTTCCTGCCACTGTTGAAGCCGGTCCAGGGTGTAAGCGGCAGCGGCTTTCCGGTGCTGTCTCCCTCCCCGGGCTGGGGCGCAAAGCACACACTTAGGGAGCATGAGCAGCTCCCGCCAAGCCTTATCATCATTGCTGTGGGCGACAGCGGCCAAGGCGCGCGTCAGGACCTGGCTCCAGCTGTGTCGGGCTGCAACCGGGATGTGACGAAGTGTGGCTGTCTTGGCAGCTTGAATGGCAACCAGCGAAGGAAGCTGCAAGGCGTCCGTGTCCATGGGTTGAGCTGGGTCAACCGCAGCCGCCCGGGCTGCTGGCCGGCATGTGGGGTGCACCCCGTGGGTTTGGGACACGCTCAGCCCGCAAACAAGGCACCGTGTGCGGTTCTGCGAGTGCAGCCAAGCTGTGGGCACATCGCCCTGCAATGAGCCCGCAAGGTGGGCATCGATGTGATTCCTCATAGTTGTCCAGCTGGCCCAGCCCCTCGCCCGATTAGGGTCGGAGCAGGGACAAATTGGCACAGGGCAAAACACACGTCCCTGGCCGGCAGCTTGGGGCGACCTCTCTCGGGGGGGGCGATCCCCGCCCAAAGGCGTGCCAGGCATGGGTGGGCCAGGGTTTTGGGCCTCTCCAATTCGGATGCCTCGAAGCGGCTGCCCGCACCAGCGCTGCCGCCCGACCTCTCGAAGATGGGGATGGCGCCGGCGAAGCCGAAACCAAGGGCGGTTTCGCCAAGGCAAGAGAGGATCCCAGGTTGTCTCCGGCGGTGGCGCTTGCTGGTTGAGGAAGCCGGTGAGCCGGCGACGTTGATGCCTTCCAATCATAAGGGGAAGCCAGACAGGAGAAGGCGCAATATCCCGATTGGGAGTGAACGGCAATGGGAGGGCACAGGTGTGGATGCGGCCAGCGGCCCAAGGGATGAAGAGCAGGGCTCGGAGGAAGGAGCCACGAGGAGAAGGCGCCATGAGCTCCGTGAGCCGCAGCGGTCCCAGTCGGGCCAAGCCAGCGCACCAGAGGTCGCAGACGTGGGTCCAGCCCGGCCTAACGAGGACCGCCGCAGCGTCATTGATCATTCTTATCATGTTTCTTCTCGACAAACCCATGAATACCCAGACCATCTATCCATATCCACGATGCTGACATATGTTCATACTCTATGTGTGTAAATATAATATTGGATCTTAATCTACATCAATCCCGTGTTCATTAATTATATCTATGAACTTCAGATATATGTTTTTCTGGTTGGTGGTATACCTACCCCTCGGAAAAATGATGGACTTCGTCAGTTGGGATCATGACATTCCCAACTGAATGGAAAAGTCATAAAAGCCATGTTCCAAACCACCAACCAGTAATATATATATATATATATACCATCTGGTTATGACTAACAGTTCGCCATAGAAAATCCACCCATTTTATAGCTAGGTAAATCATCTATTTCAATGGGCCATCTATACCATGGCTATGTTAGTCATAACCAGACGGTATATCCCATTAATATCCAATTGAATCACAATAAAATCCCATTAATTTCCCATAAAATCCCATTAATTTCCCATAAAATCCCATTAATTTCCCATAAAATCCCATTAATTTCCCATAAAATCCCTTTAATTTCCCATAAAATCCCATTAATAATTTCCCATAAAATCCCATTAATTTCCCATAAAATCCCATCAAAATAACCAGCTTTGGTAAATTTATCGCTTCCCTACGTCGCGAGCGGCTCATCCCCGTCTAACGCTGCCGCCATGGTTCCATCCATGACGGTGATGATTGAAACGCTGCACACCTCGGTGTCTGAAAATGGGGGGTATAGCCACATGACCCTCTGGTAATTGTCAAAATAGCTATTGAAAATGACCATAGAAATAGTGGATTTTCCCATGAATAGCATGGTGGATCTTTCCAGTTCGCTATGTAAACGTTTACCAGAGGGTACATCTGGTGAAAATAATGAGTATCCCTAGTTTAATGTATTTTGAAGTAGTTTTACAAATGACCATTTCAGGACATTTACGGAAGATTCAGGACATATTCCCGTTTTCGGACACACTCACTCGTCTCATGCATTTGCATCGCATAGCAGTAGCAAAAATCAACGTGGTCCAAAACCCTCGGAGCTGCACGTGTCATTCCTTATACTGAAACCCAAAGTGGTGAACGGCTGGAAAAATCCACTAATCACCGTGGAGGTCTTCCTGCTTGGTAACATGTTTCAACCCATCCCGCTATGAGATGCTATGAGTCAACTTGGATCATCACAGGTAGCAGCTAGTAGCATAGAAAACCAACAATAAATCCAGCTGAAGTGTAATAGTCGCTCCCAACACCCCAGATAAGAGAGAACCAAATGGGTACATAAAGAGGAAACATTACCAAAAGTGGCAATCCCCTATAATAGGTTGGGCAACCCTGACTGAAACCATATTACATCCCATTGTGTCCCCATGAAATATCCCCAGTATATGCTGGCTCCACTATTTTGGGGGGGATGGTTTTCCTTCGCCAGAGATCGGCCTGTGAGGTTCAGCCAAGGCACTGATGGATTCAACGGAGCGATGTTCGACCGAGCAGGAGGATTCGTGAGGTTTTTTTATTGAATCATCATCTGTTGGATCCCATTTTTCAGATAGATTCAGATAGTGTATGTCACATATGTCACTTTTGGTGGCGCCAAATGCACCTACGAAAGCTCATCCGTGGAATTCAGCCCCATGGATCCGTGACAAACAGCCCGCTTGGGCTCGCTGTTGAAATGCTGCGGCGAGAATACTGACAGGGATGCTGCTGTCACTTTGTGGTATTAGTCCATGCTTTGTCATCCTCCGTGACTCTGATTTCCACACCAAGTTTGATATGTGTTGTTGAATTCAATGCTCTCTTGTAGAAGGGGCCGTTCATATAAAGGGGATTCCCATAATTACACAGTTGTATCGTCCTGTCATGTCAACTCTTGTCAGTATGTTGTAAATCCATACATTTAGTACAGCCCTGTTGATTCAATCAACCTTCACTCACAATTTTCGAGATTTCGAACCATAAAACCATTGGTTTTTCTGGTGGTAAAACCAGATTGATAACCGTAAACCCAGGTTTTCTGATGCTTGAAATCTCCGTCCCTTGTCTGATCGCACCTGCAGGTGTTGAGCTGCTGCAGGGCATCAGGCCACTCCAAGTTGCCCAGTCCTACAGTATCTGCTGGGATTGGTCGAAGAAAGCAGCAAAGTTCCACCATCCTCACATATAGGATATAAGTATACGCTCTGGTAAATATACAAAAAACTATGGAAAATCACATTTTTTAATAGGTAAATCAACTATAACTGGGCCATTTTCAATAGCTATGTTAGTTTACCAGATGGTAAACCATTTCTGAGATTGGTGATTAAAACAAACAAAAACCATCAACTAGGATCATCATAGCTACTTCGTTGGAAGGTTCTTTATTGAGTGGTTTCAGGACAATGATTTTTCACAATCTTGGAGCGATGGCGCCATGGGTTTCTTGTGTAAAAAACCCCAGATTTTCCATGGGTTTTCCTGTGGGATTTTCCAATTTTCCCGGTACCCCGTCTTAACACAATGCGTCAACTAGGACAACTAGGCCTAGGATTGCGCAAGAATGAGTTGAATCCTCGACCCAGAATTCCGCAGTTTTACAACGTCACATATTTCCTGACATATGGGGATGGGTCAAAACCCTGGTACCTTTGGTGAACCCCAAAATAGCTGGGATTTATGGATGTTCATCCCACTAACAATGTATCTATAGGTATTGACCCATACCCATATCACATGTTTGGCTGGAATTCAACAAGCCGGCCGGGTGAGGTCTCAACAAGCTTCAACCTAAGAAGAAGAAGAAGAAGAAGAAGAAAACTGTACTGACCCCCACTACCCTTCCCCTCAAGAAAAAACATATACTAGTTGGTTGATAGTGTTCCTACTTTTGCCAAAAAAACAATCACCCAGGTAGAATAACTCCGTAGAATAAATGAACAATGGTATGTTGAATAGCTCAGCTAATATAACTCCATAATAGCATAATTCCCACCAATCCCTACTAAGTCCCTACTAACCCTGATGGTATACTAATCAACCCAATAACATTATAACATGTTATAACCAAACAAAAACCGCGGGTCTTTTGAACCCAGTCGTCCTCCGTGAAACGTCTTCAACGACCTCTTCGAAGTCCGTAGAGCTCCGCAGAACAGCGAGCGTTGCCAGGGGAGGATCGCTTCAGCAGCTCCAAGAAACTGGTCGCTGAGGCGGAGACCTTCCCATGGGATGGGGGAAGCCCACCCCAAAGTTCTGAATGGGGGAATCAACCATGAAAAATGGGGGCTTTAAGCATGTTATAACCATGTTTAATCATGCTTTAGTCATCCTAAAGCGGGGATAATATATATATATATATATGTATGACTATAGAGCCAATATATAAGTATCATTAAGTATCTAATATTGATTTACCACCATGTGGGACCCCCAAGTCATGAATAGAACCTATACATTCCAATACTATATAGATAAACCAAGGTTTCGTATGGGGGTATTTGATATTCGGGGGGAAAGGATCATTCATGATTATTGGTAGGTAAAATGGTTAGGAAATACAAAAAAAGGAAACACCAGCCAGCAACAAAAATGGACTTTGGTGTTACCACCAAAAATAAGGATATTGATAAAAAGGAATCAACAGCAAAAATTAGATTAGTAGGTTTTTTGAGGCTTGCTCAATTAAGAATTTGCTGATCTCACCGCGAAGAATAACGGTGGTGTTTAACAGGAAATTCACTTTGCTGTTGCTTAACTCAAACAAGAACTGTATGATATCAAAAGAAAAAAGATGCTAAAACACACACTGCAACATTGTTTGTTGTTTAATCAAGAAGAATTTAATTCAAGCAATAGGAATACACAAGAGTGTAAAAAGTCTAAGAACATGGCTGGATAGAACATGGCTTCATATAAGCCTTGTTTGCAAGCCCCCAGATTGGGATTCTCAAATCTGCAAGGGGCTTCCAAGCAGTTCCAACCAAGGCATGTAACGGTGCCAACGATGTAAAAAAATCAATGGACCTGGTGACTCTATATGGGCCCACGAAACATGTCATGGGTCATTTTTTGGACGGGTGAATTCACACATATATAGTTATCCTGGAGTAGATAGAATATCGACATTCTAATAATTCCTCACTAAAGTGGGAAGAGATGAATCAACATTCCACATTTTGTCTACTCCAGGATGATTATACAAAGACATATTAAATAATCAAGTTCTGGCAAGTATGTCTGATCTAGTTCATATTACTGTATATTATCTCACAGTCTTTTATTTCTGAACTCCGTGATTTTACTGATACATATAGAATACTTATAGAGGTTTCCCTTAAAATGGGCTATACATTTTACTCATTTTACCCCCAAATCATCCATGTGATTTTCGGACCATTTTTTCAACCATGAAACCATGGGGGTAGCCCCACGGCCCCATGGAAAAGCCTCGGATGCGTAGCAGCCGCACCAAGGCCAGGGCCTTCAACCAAGACGTGCTTGGCAGCGAAGCCATGGCCGAGCCGAAGATGACCTGAGGGCCAGGTTGAGGTTGTTTGTTGGGGGATTTTATGGTTATTTTTTGGGGATGGTTATGTTTTTTTTTTGTGGTGATATCTGATGATTTTAGGGCTTTTTTGTGATGATGTTAAGGTGATTTCATGATTTAATGGTAATTTTGCAGTGATTGAATGGCATTGTTTATTGGTTGTTCTATCTGTTTGGGGGTTGCAGTACTCATGGGATAAAATGGGAACAAGTATGTATATATATATATATTAAATAATGTCCCAATCTCATGGGGATAGATGATGGGAATAAATGAGTGATGTAACCAACAAAACAGTGGATATGTAATTAAAGTAAGTTGGTTATAACTAGGCTAGCTGTCCAGACATGAACTTGGAAAGTGTTTCCTTTTCACTTCCCAGTACCATGGTGTCACGTTGGGGAAGCAAATGGATGATGGGTGTGCTTCAGTTTTTCTTTCGCCATCGTGTTTTTGGGGCTTCCAGCTGCAACCAATGGGATGGTCGGATCCGGATGTGCATGGCAAATCCGGGGGCACCAATGGGGTCCCCCGTGAGATGTCCAGCTAGTCCAGCTGAGGCGCCACGTTGGGTCGTCCTCCCAGGCACTGCATGGTCTCCATCCAGCGCGCAGCTTTGCCCAGCACCGCTGCGCTGCAGCCCCTGGAGACCACGGAGACCTCGAGGCCTCGGAGGCGTTGCCTGTCCAGCTGGCAGCTGGCCATGCTCCACTGGCACCAGCTGCCTAGCAGGCTCCTGAAAGCTTCGAAAACGACATGAACAGCAACATCTTCAACTCTCTATTGATAATCGATATTAATTGATAACACCAAATTTCACATTCAAAACAGGGATTTTTCATGATAGAACCTCTATCCAAATCGATCCAACCCCCCTGGACCCTGTCCTGCAAATGTTGAAGCTGCGGGTATCGCACAGCGCATCCCGTCCCATCCACCGCAAGAGCTCTGTGCCTTGGTGCCACGGCGCCAAGTCGCCGTCGGAGAAGCTGCTGAGGATGGCGTTGCCGTGCAAGACGTCTGCGCGAACGCTGCAGCGGCGCATCTTGGATAGAACTGCAACGGCATCTGGCCAACCTGCGGTTCAAAAGGGACCATGGATTTGTAGACTTATAGAAATTTTCAAAAAGATAGCTCCGAAGGTAATTCACTACTAATTTAGTAATATTTGACTTTTCTATTTTTGGGGGGTTGCGATTATCTGAAGTCAATGGTTGTGTCATGGTGGATGTAAGAGTCGGCACTGCCAGGGATCCGGTCTTCGAGCTGATCGGAAAACAAAGGTCGAAGACCCATCAAGGAAATGTCTTCAAACACACAGTGCACGAGCAATAAACAACAACAAAAGTGTCCAGTTCATAAATAACACACACACATACATATATATATGGCTGTGAGTCAAAATTGTGTATGGAACGTTCCGCGGTGTTCCGGAGGTATGGAACGAAGGGGCTTCGTAACTGTTCTTGTTCCGGACCTTTGGAGTGTGATGAAATATAAGCTATACATACATATGTACATATATATATATAAATATACCTATTGTAAATATGTGTGCAATATACATCTCAGGGATATGCTTGTTAAAGCTACTCACGCTGGCTGCCGCTCATTTTCACTTCTCATCTGCACATATCTGCACGACATGCTTGCTGTACACCTGTTCAATGCAGGTTTGCCTTGCATGGCTAGTTCTCGTGCACTAGCTAGGACACAACCGGTAGCCAGCGTCATCCACAGGCTACCATGTGAAGCTGTCCACTCAGCTTCAGACCTCTATGTGAGAACCTGCCATTTGTTCACCCGAGAGTGGGTCAGGGGTGGTACAGGGTTGGTCCGGGTCTGGAACGGGTATGGAACGGTATGGAACGGGGTCTGGAACGAAACGGCCCACTCCAGCACAGCTGCCACCACGCAGCACATCTATTTATCAACCACGCAGCGCATTTTTATCAAAATTGGCAGATTGGAGCGAGAGTAGACTGCCAGCTGGCTGGCAGCTGGCGAGCGCATCTCTACCATCAAACATCACAGCTGTGCCGCAGCAGGCAACAACTGTAAGTGGTGCAGTCGGAAACCTGCCACAGGTTGAGAGGGAGGGAGGGTTACAAGCAATCCATTCTCAGACTGCCAGCTGGCAGCAGCCAAGCGCATCCCTACCATCACACAACAAAGTAGGTAGCAGTTTTAAGTGCTGCAGGCACAGACTTCCCAACACAATCACAGGGCTTGGGCTGTATGTGCGCAAACATGTAAAATCAAATTGCACATGTTCATATATATATATATATTAAAAATACAATTATAAGTTAATTATATATCTATTGTATATGTATTTGCAAAATTATATATACATAAAATTTTATATATACATAATTATATCATATATATATATATACATAATAATATATATATATATATTATAACGTATGGATCAGAGGTATGGAACAGAGGTATGGAACGGATCCTTCAAGGGGGTATGGAACGGGGGTATGGAACGGGGGTATGGAACGGGTGTGGTCCCGGAGCTTGTTCCGGACCTCCTATTTTGACTTGCACCCATATATAATGTTGGATGGACAATAGTAAAGCGCGTGCAATAGCTCTAAATAATTTTCAGAGTCTGATTTTTCAGCCCCTATTGATTTTAAATTAGGCCTTATTGATTTTAAATTACAAACATCAACCTTGGTCCAGAGCATCTGCAATAAATGTGGTTCATTCGCAATAGCTACAAATAATTTTCAGAAAAATCCCAAATTATCAGATTTTCCAATACTAAATTGTAAAGGAGCTAACTGAGATTTAGTATGGATGCAGGAAAAAAAATCAGAACCAGTTACAGTTCAGCTGTATTTTTCCCTTCGTTCTTAGTGTTTTTAATTGTGGCTGAATGGTTTTTATAAATTGTGATTGCATGTTTTTCAAAAGCAAAAACAAAGCAAACCTTTACCAAATCAGAAATTTTACCTTGTTCAAAAAAACTGTTTTCTTTATTAAAATCCTTTTAAACAATTGCAAAAAACTGGTCCACAAAGGGTACCCCCTTGCAGGTCCTTGCATTTGCAATTAAACATTGGAATTAGCACTTGCAATAAGAAACAACCTTCCTGGCTCTAGCAGGCATTTTTTTCCCTTCTTCCTATCAGAATCCAATGAAGACCATCAGAGCCCATCAGAAAAGAGAGGATTTGTCAAAACCTTACCAGAAGCCTTTGGGGAAGAGTTGGGATTTTCGATTTACTATTGCAAAGCAGACCCCCCCCTTAAAAAAAAAATAGGGGGGGGACCCCCTTTACTATTGTCGATGTAACATTATATCATATAATATATAGCATTTATCATGAAACAGCATTAGGACATGACTGACACTTAAAACTATATAGCACATTACATATAGAATCCCTTCCCCCGATTGCTAAAAGTACCCCAAATAAGAAAAACTAGGGTCCAGTCCAGTACCAATTTGGGGAAATTTTAGGTCGGTCAAGTTGATTTTTAACTGATCCCCCTTTGATAACAATTTAAACATAAAGGACCCATTTCAGGGTTTCACCCCTTAACAATAAAAACTAGTTGGTTTGGGCCGGTTTAATATTACGGTCCCTGACATGCAATAAATTTTGTTTATTGAAGTAATGTTTTGATTTGATTATTAGGGGGAGAGCTTCGAAATCTCGTTTTTGATTAAGTAGTGGTTAGAAAAGGAAATGATCGATTTTGAAACGGACAACACATGTCTTTTGCAGTACGGTTTTGATTTGATTATTAGGGATTTCTCGGAAAATAGATGTTTAAAAAGGAATTGATAAATTTGAAACGAAATAAATTTGTTGTTAAATTCTGGTTTTGATCTTATTATTATTAGACCGGGAACGCTTCTCACCCTAACACTACTAGATACCCGAAAATAACAACGGCTACTCCAGGTGTTTACTATAAGGGAGGTTAGTATTAGGGGGCAGGCAGTATAATAATATACACATAGCATATATAATATAGAACATATATTACTGATATAACATATTGCATGTGTGCCGCTGCTATATTATATGTCGTCCACAATAATAATATGTATAATACGGTATAATTTTATACCGTTCTATATTATCACTTATAATTTATGTACATATATACTATTATTATATATATATTGTCCTTAAAATAATAATAAACTTGTATGATAGCACTTCAATCATCTGTGCTCTACTTCGAGGACCACACCTTCTCTCCGGGCCACAGCGATGCTGTGACCAAAGCGCTGGCCTGCGGTATATGGATTTGAGAATAGTTTTTGGAGGATTCATCAGAGATATGTATAATATATGTATGTGTATATATATATAGTATGGTGGCTAATGATCAATATAATAGTTGAGATGATGTTTTGGTGGATTTTATATACCATGACTATCAATACAATATCAATACGCATCAATAATCCCCCTTGAAATTCGCCCCGAGACGATGAGAGCTCCATTCTGTAGGGTGCCCAGCCTATCCCCCTACAAAATGGTATGGGGACACCTACAAAATGGTAGCGCCCATGGGGGTTGCTGCCTACAAAATGGTGGCACCAGGGTACCCCACCTGCCCACCAACATCAAGTATTTTGGGTTAACATAGTGTCCAAAAAACTGTGAAAAATGGGAGAACCATTTTGTAAGACACAAAGCAACCCTGTGGTCGCACCCTAGTCTTTTTTGGGCGACCAATTTGTAGACAGTTTACCTTGAATGAAATTTCTTCTTAAAATCTCTCCAGCAATCCTTGCATATCTCACATTTTTGCATTTTGTGCATCTGGCAATCGGGTTTCATAAAGTATCGTCCAACAGAAGTAGTCAGATAGACTGGACCGAAGTAGTGGTCATCGCGTTTTTTTTCTGGACCGGGGCTGGTTTCAAAATTTTGGAGGCTTTGAAAACTTTGCGATCATCTCCACCACAAAATCCACATGGTCGGCAGACACACTTTCTAAGTAGGATCCCCATCGCCAAGCCTATTGCAAAGGCAGCCACCACAATCCCCTCCAACAAACCCATGTAGCTTGGCACTCGAGATTCTTACAAAATATGTCTTGAACCAGCATGAACCAGCTACAAAATGGTAGTGCCAGAGTATCATGAACATGCTTGTGGATGTGATGGCGCCCTTCCATTTTGTAGACAGGTTGTTTGTTCTGGATGGTTCTGGAGGGCCATTGAAAGTCATTAAAAAAAAAATCTAGCTTTCCCATTTTTCACATTTTTTGGACATTATGTTAACCCAAAATACTTGAAGTTGATGGGCAGGTGGGAGACGTACTTAGGCTTCCATAGGTTTCCTGCTTCATTCAGCACTGGTTCTCTGTTAACCAAAAGCGGTTGATATTTTTTTGTGTTCAAATATATTTACATTTGTGGATGTATTTATCAACTCCCCGTACCCATCTACAAAATGGTATTCCAAATCTTCTACAAAATGGAGGTGCCTGACGCTGGCATATGATCTTGTTCTCATATAAAGTGATGTTGGGTGTGTATAAGCAGGTCTCTTTCTACAAAATGGAGTGCCCCGACGGCACAAAAAAAAACATAAAATCTGATTTATAGGGGGCCCAAGGCCTACCATTTTAAATGGGAAATGTCAACGGGGATCATGCTTGTGGATGTGATGGCGCCCTTCCATTTTGTAGACAGATTGTTTGTTCTGGATGGTTCTGGAGGGCCCTTGAAAGTCATTAAAAAAAACATCTAGCTTTCATCCCCCTTGAAATTCGCCCCGAGAGGTTGGGCCTACCAAAGTGTAGGGTGCCCAGCCTACCTCCCTACAAAATGGTATGGGGACACCTACAAAATGGTAGCGCCCATGGGGGTTGCTGCCTACAAAATGGTGGCACCAGGGTACCCCACCTGCCCACCAACATCAAGTATTTTGGGTTAACATAGTGTCCAAAAAACTGTGAAAACTGGGAGAACCATTTTGTAAGACACAAAGCAACCCTGTGGTCGCACCCTGCTCTAACCGCTTTTGGTTGGCTCAGCAGTGCCGGCCGCTGCCCCCAAGCCCTCGAACTAGCTGATTGTCAGTGGCCATGCTGCGCTTTCACATGGCGTTCCTGCTGATCGTGGGATTGGTTGGGGAAGGCGTC
Organism: Cladocopium goreaui; assembly: GCA_947184155.2. Classification (NCBI taxonomy): domain Eukaryota; class Dinophyceae; order Suessiales; family Symbiodiniaceae; genus Cladocopium; species Cladocopium goreaui. The sequence goes on from CAMXCT020006689.1 coordinate 677,491, forward strand.
AAGGTGGCTGACGACACAGCCACACAGACGCCAGAGGAATGGCATCTTGTCTTCGAACGTGACTGATTGGGACAGTTGCCAGGAATAGGACAACTCCAAGAAAGACACTTCAAGAATTGGGCGCAGTTTTCAAAAAAACAAGGAAACTTTTTTGTTTTTACCAATTCCATTTGGAGCTACAAAATGGTAGGCCATTTCCATTGGCAGCTACAAAATGGTGGGATACAGAAATAGTTAAGGTCTAGCACGTGGTACCGCTTCTGCACCCGGCAAGACAACCAGGACATCCAATCCAGAAGCGTCTCTTTGTGTTGTTCTGGTTTGAACCACCTTAGTAAAAGAACATTGGGTAACCCATTGCAAACTCTGGCCAGCTAGCCCATACCAGTCTACAAAATGGATGGTCCCCATTCATAGACTACATGGTCTAACTATTTCTGTATCCCACCATTTTGTAGCTGCCAATGGAAATGGCCTACCATTTTGTAGCTCCAAATGGAATTGGTAAAAACAAAAAAGTTTCCTTGTTTTTTTGAAAACTGCGCCCAATTCTTGAAGTGTCTTTCTTGGAGTTGTCCTATTCCTGGCAACTGTCCCAATCAGTCACGTTCGAAGACAAGATGCCATTCCTCTGGCGTCTGTGTGGCTGTGTCGTCAGCCACCTTGACGCCGTCCCCAACCAATCCCACGATCAGCAGGAACGCCATGTGAAAGCGCAGCATGGCCACTGACAATCAGCTAGTTCGAAGGCTTGGGGGAAGCGGCCAGCACTGCTGAGCCAACCAAAAGCGGTTGATATTTTTTTGTGTTCAAATATATTTACATTTGTGGATGTATTTATCAACTCCCCGTACCCATCTACAAAATGGTATTCCAAATCTTCTACAAAATGGAGGTGCCTGACACTGGCATATGATCTTGTTCTCATATAAAGTGATGTTGGGTGTGTACAAACAGGTCTCTTTCTACAAAATGGAGTGCCCCGACGGCACCAAAAAAACCATAAAAACTGATTTATAGGGGGCCCAAGGCCTACCATTTTAAATGGGAAATGTCAACGGGGATCATCAATACCAATCACTATATGATACGATATCTTGGTAGATTCACTAGTTACATCATGTATTTGGAGTATAAATCCACATTTATCAGTTGGGGATGGGTCAAAACCCTGGTTCCCTGGTGAACATCAAAATAGCTGGTAAATGGATGGTCATCCCAGTAAAAATGGTATTAATAGGTATTGATCCAACCCCAGTTGATGTCAAAGCATGTACTCGTTATCTCGTTGGGGAGCTACCCGTTAAAAAAGAGCTGACGTCGTGTTCATTGGAAGTGCCATCCGCACTATCCGCACCATTTTTTATTGGGTCATCGCCAATGTCATCGCCACAAACTTCGGCAGCTGACATCCAAAGATCCCATTGCCCACCCAAAATACCCAACCTAGTGGAGGAAGTTCTTTCCAGGATATCACTGATAGGTTTGTGAAGTGCTACGCATTGCTACGCGATACATGTTTGAACAAGGGAAAAAGTACCCTCTGGTAAACTAACGTTTAACTATGGAAAATCACCATTTTTTTTATGGGAAAATCCACTATTTCAACTGGGCAATTTTCAATAGCTATTTTGACACAACCAGAGGGTAACTTCAAAATGGAACTGCTTGTGGGCCTTCCATAGCTCGACATGGGAGCCATGGGTCGTCACCAGCTTATGCTGTCAATCAACGATAATATCACAAGACAAGCAACAACAATGAGTACCCGGAAATACATAGCAACACCCAGAATAATTAATGATTATAAACATATATATATATATATTATACACTCACTAGTACATAGTCATCTTTTTGTTGATTCTCGCCAGTTCATAGTTCATTTGTGTTCGTTGTCGACAATTGGAAATTCCCAACGCTAGGGCCGCTAGAGCCACAAGAATATGCGATGCAATTCCACAATTTCACGATTTCCTTAGCAGAACCAACTGGAGTATACCACATCATATGAAGTTCTACTCATCACACCTACGGAAGCATAAGTTGCGTATCAAGTATCAATACATTTCCGTACAATACTATGTATAGATAAATATATACTCCATAGTGGTTTTTATGTTCACAAGGGTTCATAGAATAATTCATAATACTATATGAATCCATGTGATATATCATATATATATATCCATAATATGTATTATCCATGTGATCATATTACCATAGTTATTGCGTTTTTTTTCATATCCCATCAATCCCGGAATGATCGTATGATTATGTTGGTGCCCCCTGGGATCACACAGCAAACATCAGGGCGCTTGCGCGCTGTCACGGCTTTTTTTGGGGGTCATTGCGGCTCTTCCTCAACCTCGCTGGATGAAAACATGTGAGCGAAAACAACAAAAAAACGTTAGTGGCCAAAAAAAAGGACGGGGATCCAGAGATCAAACGATGTTAGTTGGGATGTGTTTGGGAAAATCTTCTAATGGGGATTTAATTGGAAAATTGGAATTATATAAATAAATCATTGTGATATTTGGATGTGTGTGAATTTGGGGTACACGCTGCAAATGCTAATTTTCATAAGACAAATGATTGTCAACCAAACAAACCCATATTGTGATTTATCTTTAGCATGGCATAGCATGGCGAATCTGACAAATGTATACACATATCCATATATATATAACATATATATATATTATATATAATAATATATATATATATTATATTATATATGTATATATATATAGCAGTTCTATACAAGCCCAAAAAAAGAGACTAATAAATTCCATCAAGCCCATGTGAGCCACAGAGATCCTTAGAGTCTTAGAGTAGCCCTAGTTGCTGGCTTTAATTGTTTAACATTGTTTAACCATTCGCAGCCACGCTGCTGGGTAATACCCAGCAGCCTGTGGGGACTCGAAAGCCACTGCTTAGAGATGGGCAAATGGGCCAAATAAAGGGGGCCAGGGCCAGAATTGGATAGCCCGAAAAAGAAAAAAACGTCCTACACAAATGAAATTTAACACGTTCATACTAAGACTGACCCAAAATGACCCCGGGCACTCAATTGATCTAAATTCTGAATTCAACAAAAGATCGACAGCTGTCCCCATTCCATGGTTGACCATCTTGCAGGTCCAAAGGGCCGGCGCGGTCTTCGCACCAACTGTGGAAGGTGGGGGCACCTGCAGCAGATGATGGAGATGATGCGACCATGACTCACCAAAAAAAAATGGAAACTGTGAATGCGAACCCTAAGTCGTCCTGGAAACACTCCAGACAAAACATGAAAAGAAACAGTTATAAAAACAGTTTTAAAAACATGGAAAACATTAAAAATATTGAATTTCAACCCAAAAGATATTAAAAACATTGAACAAAACAGTTTTAACACATTCTATAGTCACTTTTGAACCACCCCAGCTAGGCCGCCTGGCCTTTGGCTCATCTATCTGTACATCAACCTCGCCGCCTCGGCTTCTTGACGACCCAATTTGTGCAGTACATTTGACGTATTTGTTTGTATCCATGCATGTTTCTTGCTTTTTTGGAGGCATGAAATCTCGAACTGTTCAATTCCATACTCCGATATTGCTTCATACTGTTCCATACCCCATAGAATCCATGTATTACATGCTATATATGGTGTGCCATGGATCCCATCAATATACCCCAGTCATGTTAGCATTGCAGTTCAGGGGCATCCATTCTCATTGCCCTCCAGTGGCTCCTCATCTTCCTCGAGACATCCGAGTGGGCCTCCGTTGGTAACATCATAAGCCTGATAAATAATGGATGATACTATATAATCTATAACTAATTATTCACAATTCATGTTATAATGGGTATGGATCAATACCTATTAATACCATTTTTAGGGGGATGAACATCCATTTACCAGCTATTTTGATGTTCACCAGGGGTACAAGGTTTTGACACACTGCCATATATATATATATATACATATATATATATATACATACATATAATCCGTGTTAGAATTTATACTCCCAACATCTCCCGAAAGATCACGTCCAAAAAGCCTCACCATCCAACTTTCACCGCAGTTCCCCGTGTCCTGTGGCAAGACCTCGTAGCGCACGAGAGCCAGGGAGTCCACGGCCAGCGATTTATTTTTCAATCTCGCCTTGCTGGGGACGACTTGAACAAAGCTCAGGGCTATCGGGGAATATGTCGGGGGACATACATAACTGACATTAATTAATGCATGTGTATATATATATGATCTGTACAGCAAATTTGTATTAACATTAAGGTATCTTATGGGTGTAAGGTCTAAGTAAGGACTGTGTTGGGGAATGAATCAACCCCAATTATGGCTGTAACAATGGCACGATACCTTCATTTTACAGCGTCATGATGCTTGCTGTACGTACCCTTATTCTATCATCCTCCCTGCAGTGCGCAGGAGGATCTGCTGCCGAGGTGCATAAACCAACATCCCAGTCAGGGCCTAGGATGGGGAGATTGTGAGCTGAAAATCATGATCTCACCCAGCACATCGCAACATGGCCATGGCGGATGGGATGTGACAGACATGACACAAGCAGGGTGTATCGGACATTCGTACCAAACACATGTTGTGTGCTGTCACCATCTGGGGATGTGTCAAAACCTTGTACCCCTGGTGAACATCAAAATAGCTGGTAAATGGATGTTCATCCCACTAAAAATGTATCTATAGGTATTGACCCATACCCATCTGAGTCTGTTGGGAGTCCTGTAAGGCCTCCCCTGCTGAAAGCAAGTTCAGTTGCAGATCTTCGGAGTGATGGAGACACTGGATCCTGTGTGTCATGAGACATGAGCATATATCAACATGCATATCAACATGGCTTCATATGGGTATGGATCAATACCTATATATTAATACCATTTTTAATGGGATGAACATCCATAAATCCCAGCTATTTTGATGTGAACAGAAGGGGTACAAGGTTTTGACACACTGCCATATTGCTTCATATTAGGGGTCTTCCCAAAATATGGGTCCCCAAAAAATGGTATTAATAGGTATTGACCCATAGCCATATTGCTTCATATTAGGGGTCTTCCCAAAATATGGGTCCCCCAAAAAAATGGCTTTTCCTCTTGTTTTTTTTTTTTGACCCGTCTCTTCGTCCAAGTCGCCAACAAAAGACCGGACCATTGCAGCAAGGTGGTCGTCTCACCGAAGACAACAATGGAAAAGATGATCGTCACCTAATGGATGGCTACCCTCTGGTAATTTGCCACATAACTATGGAAAGATCACCATTTTTCATGGGAAAATCCACTATAAATGGTCATTTTCAATAGCTATGTTAAATTACCAGAGGGTAAAACCATGGAAAAAAACAGGGAAACCACAGTTATGGCCCGAAATACCACTTATCATTACATATAACCGTATAACCCCATTTATAGAATGTATAATCCCATTTGTAACCGGTTATAACTAATAAATGGCCATGACTGCATGGCGAATTCTTCCCACTCAATTTGGTGAACAAAATCAGGGCCTCCACAATTACCGCAACGTGTGGCGTGGGCGAAAGGTGCTCGAGGACTATTTATATGATTTTATATGTAAATGGATCGGAATATATAATAATATATAGAGCTTCCCCTTCTTTGATCGTAAGACTATGGTTCTCTGTATGACTTATATAGATTTGCTGAAGAAAACCATCAGACAAACATATTCCCTGCCCCATTTCTGGTTGATAAGCAATGGGACAATGCCATGCCAATCACCGACTCAGAAAAGTCAGGATATCCCCATTATTCTCTCCATTCTATCCCATTTTTGGAGGTGCATACTTGGATTATGCATGGATAAAACCAAGATAAAACCATCGGATTCTAACCTCCTAAATTTGGGATCTCATCCCCATAACTATGGTGACATATTAAACCACTTATTAGAGTTCATAACCATAATAAGCCCCCTGAGCTTGAGATATCATCCCTACAACTACAATAAACAATATATAGCCTAGCATTGCTAGAGTTCAGAACCATGGGATTTCTAACCCCGAGAAGTTTGGGATTTCCCTTGGAACTCATGGTCCTGTGATATCCCGATCTCCCCACGTTGGACGGCAAGGTGCTACTGACTTCAGGTTGCCAAAGACGGACAAGGTCAATGACGACCTTTGGCGTTCTGGACGTTCTTCAAGATTCGTGGAAAGATTGATGATAGGTTATGATCATTCATTACCCATAGGATCCATGGTGCTGCTATATATGGTGACATTTACCATCAAGATACCCCAAATGTTAGCATATATACCATACATGGATCCTATGGGATATTCATTATCTATCCACCATCTATATATCCATTTCAAGGCTCTGCCCAGCTATGCCATGGCAGGACCCCCATCCCAGTCAAGGACTGTGTTTTTGCGCATTTGCTGTGGATCCACATGCAGTGCAGGGTATATGTGGTATCTTCTAGCTTCAGTGCAGTGATAAGCTTGTGACATCCGCATAGTCCATTCAAAGAGGTGCTCAATTAATCATTCAAATCATGAATGAAGCTACAAAAATGGTTCATGTGACATGTGTGCTACGAACAGTTGCTGCGAACCCATCCCAAGAAGTCACATGTCCCCATCTCCGGGACTGCGGACGTAACTTTCACCAGTTGCACCTGGTACAGTTTCTCAGCTTCCAGTGAGTGGCTTATAAGCGTAGTTAAGTAGGGTAAGTAATAAGCCAGTAACCACTTAGTAGGGTTCACCCAGTTTTCCATTTAGTTTAGTGAGTACACAGGGGAAAGTAGGGTAAGTAGGTTTTACCCAGTTGTAACTGGGGTGAAGAAATCCATGTGGCGGAGACGCGCCTCAATCAGAAGCAGGAGAAATGCTAAAAAACCCGGCACCAGCACCTCCGCAGGCAGTTGCTCCGGGGGGGTTATTGCTACTGGTGCTATTTTCGATTGAGCAATGGCTGCGAGACACCCTTGTTGGCTTATGGGAATCCTTCTCACAATGAGTATAAAGGGATGACAGGGAGCCACGAGGCCCAAATCACTTTCCAGGAGTGTGGTTGAGCGGGCCGAACGTTTGCCTCACAACTCCAAGGTGGTACATTGATCAATGTAAGGGCATCAATGGGCATCACTGGTGGTTTGCGATCCAACCGAGCTGAAGAATAGTACTACATTGTACTATAAAACATCATTACGATCATCACCCATAGGATCCATGGTGCTGCTATATATGGTGACATGGATCCCATCAGTATACCCCAAATGTTAGCATATATACCATACATGGATCCTATGGGTCATGATACTAATTATGAAATTGACGAAGAAAGTAGATGCTTCCGGCTTCGAGTAAGGAGTTTATTATAAAGGGAGCCTTTTAGGAAACCTCATAAAGTTTTGGTCATCCAAACGATTTCTACCCAACGTTAAAGGATCCCAAAACGAGAAGCTTTCCATCAGTCTTGGATCCAGGCCCAAAAACTAAATGGGCTATGGGTCAGAACCCAGGCAGTACCCGTGTGAACCCAAGATCAGCCCCCATGGTGCACCAGCAGGAAATAGTGAAGCACTTCCTGTGGTTCCGCCAGAAAGGTCAACTCGTGCCATTCTGCGGCGCGGCAGAACATATCCACCCGGAGATTTCTGGAATTGGGCCATGATTCATAATATTTCATAACCATTTTCATCCCAAGCTCAGGGAGAATAGCCCAACACCTAACTGGTTTAATCACGAATGTACCACAACTGGTTTGAAATCCCAGGTTCGAAGGGGTATGAAGGGGTTGCACCCCAAGAATTCACCGTAGCAGTATACATTTCAGGGATCATCCAAGGCATTCCAAGACAAGACATACTCGATTCACTTGACTTAACTTACTCGATTCACTTGACTCACGTGACTCTCATCCTCATCATCATCATCATCATCATCATCATCATCGTCATCGTCATCATCATCGTCATCGTCATCGTCATCGTCATCATCATCGTCATCATCATCATCATCATCATCATCGTCATCATCATCATCGTCATCGCCATCGGCATCGCCATCGTCATTGTCGTCGTCGTCGTCATCATCATCATCATCATCATCATCATCATCATCATCATCATCACCAGCATCATCATCATCATCATCATCGTCATCGTCATCGTCATCGTCATTGTCATCGTCAGTGTCAATCATCAACCATCAATCATCATTGTATTCATCTTCATCTACCCTATACACCCAACAATACCACAGGCCAACTGGCCATGTTGACCTGTTTCTGCATCATGTGACGCATGTGAGATGATTTATTGATTTTCCTGCTCACTTTTAGTTATTCTTGTTCATCACGTTCCATGGCGTTCCTCATTGTTCAGGATTCTTCCAGCTCATTTTCCATGACTTCCCTCTGCTTTTCCATACTTTCCGCCTCATTTCCCATGATGTTCCCATCCATTTTTTTTCATCCAACATGATCTGATTGCGGACAAATAGAGGTACATAATTCTATGGAAAAATATCAAAATGTGTATAAAATGTGTGACGTTGGTCTCAGCCCCCTGAAACATGTCAAACCGTTGGGGACGTTCCCAACCTCTCAAGACCACGATGGGCGCCAATGTCACTGAGGACGCAGGAGACCTTGGCGAACATGCCGACACATCGAAGCGCCTCCGGGTGCTTTTATGCTGAGGATATCTTGGAAAAAACTGGTTTTGGCTATCATTGGCTATCCAAAAACATCCAAAAATAAGTGTCTGAATGGCTAGGAATGGTGAAGTGTCAGGTGTAGCATCCAATGAATAGTTCCTGTTCTTGGAGGACTGTAGCCTTCCCCACTCGTGGCAGGGCCTATGCTGGGGGGATGGTAGCTGAAAGATGTTGAATCTATGAATTCTGATGAAAATTCTAGAGCTGGATGATGCTGGATGAGTTATGTATGTTATGTTGATCACTGATGTTGTTGACTATCTCAGAAAAATGCTAACATTGACTCACCTTTTGGACATGATGAACAAAGTCGCAACTTTGATGTTGGGACTGCGCGGGAGTGAGGCACTCAGCAGCGACTTCAGGTTGTACCAGAACACTAGCAGCGACCGAAAGCGCAGTGAACAATCATGATCCTCAGACATCTTTTTGGATCATCCAACAACAAGGACAAACAACAAGGAACAACAACAGGTATCATCGATTATCATATATAGTTGTGGGATGTTGTGCCAGTTATCCATGTGGAAAAAACAAAATCTAGATATCATATAATAAATATAATATATTAGTCATAAACATTAGTACATATTATATATATATAATATATATATATGTACATTTATAAAAATTATATCAAATAATTTCAAATAACATATTTGTTTCGCATTCTTTTCCAACATTCGTACTCACAGTTTTAATCGTTCTTTCAAGTTGTTGGAGATGAGATTTTCTTCGAACATGTTTTTGGACATGTTGTGCTGTATTGAGGGTTCGATTTGTGTCTTTGAGCGGGTTCGGTTCATAGTGGGGTTGCTTTGTTCCCTGGCATGGCTGCGCACTCGAAGTTGGTGCCGCTTGTCCGCGAGCCTATTTTTCTTTGCCTGAATTGCAGATCTATGTGAAGATCTTGTTGTCTAAGCCTGATAGAGATATTTTCAAACTGAGACTTGCGCATTTCTAGAGCAATCTCAGACTGATACTATATGGCATAATTTCACATTCGCAGTCCAGTCTCAGAATCGTACTGCTTGGTATAGTCTCACTGTCCATTCCAATCTCAAACTCGTACTGCCTCGCATAATCTCAGTCCCGTATAGTCCCGTTCCAATCTCAGAATCGTACTGTTTGGCAGGACCGTTCTTTTTCTTACCATCGTTCTTTCAACCCACGCGGGTTTGAGAGGCTTGTGCCGGAAAAAGTTGACAGTAGAATATGCAAACAGAATGTGAATGTGAGATTGTTGTTGCAAAACGAGCATAATTCTTTTTGGAACCTACTTTATGTGTTTTTGGATGTGTTTGGCACCTTTGCGTTCGTGACGTCATGTGAGTTTCACATTAGGAACATTAATGTGACCTGCAATGGGAATCTGAGATTCTATCCATTTGTCTCAGATTGCAATATCTCACAGTCCCATTCAACCAGAATTGCACTACCAGGCACACTCTCACTTTTTTATTCCAAACTCAGAACCGTACTCATTGGCATTGTCTCACTTTCCAATTTCAATATCAGAATCTTATTGTTTGGCACAATCTCACTACATTCCAAAACCTTTTTTAATTCCCGAACACTGTGCCCACACCAAAGGGTTCTTACGGTAAGGGTAAGCAGGGTCTTTTGGGGAAGGCAGCCCCTCTAGGAAAAAAGAGGCGGGTGCAGTAGAACAAAGCAGACAGCAAAAGTGCGGCGAGGATTGACAGCATCTTGAGTGTTACTCAAGGGTTTTTGGCAAAGGACACCATTAAATATGAAAAATAACAAAAGTAGGCATAGCTTTACAGAATGGAAATGTGACAGTTTGATATATAATAGATGGGGCTCCCAACATGAAGAGCACCGTCTGCATCGCCTGGATCAAGGTGGAGATGCAACGGCACCCGAAAAACGGTGGCGTATCATAGAAGATGCGTCATGGCATGTTAATCGGGAAACTAATTATGTGTATAATGTATAATTATATATATATATATATATGTATTATGTATGTGTATAATGTATATGTATGTGACTATGTATATATGATTATATATGTATGTATGTTCGTTTGTTTTTGTATGTTTGTATGGTTGTTTGTCTGTTTGCATGGTTATCTGCATACATACATATATACATATATATATATGATTATGTATGATTATGTATGATTATGTATGATTATGTATGATTATGTATGATTATGTATGATTATGTATGATTATGTATGATTATGTATCTGTATACATATATATATATACATATGATACACTATGCTGAACCTGGGGGTACCCGACTTTCAACCCCAAATGCTTCACCAAACAGGGTGCTTGCCAAACTTGGGTAGTTCAACGGGGGCTCAAAGGCCGGAGAATGACCACAATCTGGGATGGTGCTCCCAGAAAGTCTTCATCATGTTACCCTCTGGTTATGTCAAAATAGCTATTGAAAATGGCCCATTTATAGTGGATTTACCCATTAAAAATGGTGATTTTCAATAGCTATGTTAAATTACCAGAGGGTAACCTCCTTACCATTCCCAACATCAAGTTTCTACATCTCAAGGTGAACAGGTTGGACAAGTCCCGAAATCAGTACGGAGCAACCCAACTCGCGGCGCCAAAAAAGGCAACCAAGGAGGTGGTCAGGACATGCATCACCAGGCATCGACCCAGGTCCATGGGTGCACAACATCACCAAATAGAGAGTCACACGGCCCTATCCATCATATTCAAGGAGTGACCTATGCATCCAGTTGAGATTCGGGGATCAATACTTGGATATTCCAGGTCTTGAAATTTGAGGACCATCAATTCTTAGGCCATTATACCCAATGAATGGATTGACTCCTGATAATTATACCTTAATGTCAAGATACAGGGACCGTTAACATATGATTAACGTCTATACTTAGATCATTGCACAACAGATAATAGACATATAAATTATATAGCATTATCTTACAGTCTTACAGTAGTAAGGAGTGTAGTCTTTTTGGTCTTTTTTTGGATGGGGGATGCCTCTCCCTTTTTCAAAATCTCAGGTGGCGACGCTGAGGCCGCTGGAATGTAAGGTCTTCTGCGTGGCAAGCCAACGCATGGCAGCAAAAACCTCTGAACCTGGGAAGATGATCAATGGATGAACCAGTGGATATCTAATGGTTATCTAATGGTTATCTAATGGTTATCTAATGATTAATGATGGTTAATGATGATTGATGATTGTTTATCTGCTTGGTGGTATACCTACCCCTCTGAAAAAAAATGAGTGAAAGTCAATGGGAAGGATGACATCCCATATATGAACTGGATAATAAAAAATGCTTAAAACCACCAACCAGTTATGTAAAACAAAGATCAATGTAGAAGATTGAAGGGAAGACGATTGATACTGTTTTTTTGATACACCGATTTTGGAGTAGCCTGCATTCTCAGCAAGCAACCATTTTTAGGGGTTGTAACACACATCATTAGCCTCATAAGTTGAGTTTCCTCAGTAAATCTCATGTGAGCTCATGTAAATCATCTATGTTAGTGGTATATAGTTGAACAAAGTAGCACATTCATATTTATCATATTTAATGGAGTTTTATCATATTGATCTATTTCGGTTTGGTCATGTTTGCTGCAGTGGAAATGACGTTTTTTTCGAGTGCATTCTGTATACACCAGCAAGACCTCCAATGCATTGGTCCCAGTTTGAGTCAACCAGTCTAAAGGAACAGTTAAATGTTGGTCGATGAGTATCTGGAGATTACGGTATTACTTTCCAAATACTTCGAAAAAATAAGGTTAGGGATTATCATTCATCATTATAATATTGTTAATCCATGATCTGAAATGCCCCCCAAAAATACGTTGTACAGGCTCCTGGCGCCAAGGGACTGAGGACCAGCCAGAAACCCGTGGCATCGAACTCGGTCTCACCATATGAAGTGATGAAAATCCCAAAGGCGATCCTGACAGAGGATCTGCCAACTTCCTGAAAAATAGATCTTGAAACTACCCTTTGGTTATGTCAAAATAGCTATTGAAAATGGCCATAAACATAGTGGATTTTCCCATTAAAAATGGTGATGTTCCATAGTCATGTTAGTTTACCAGAGGGTCCTGTTTAGCAATGATTTCGCAGCCAGTTTTAGAATACATAGTTTAGAACTTATCCGCTGATACATAGTTAGAGGGTTCTACAAAAGATCCAGAGATAACTGCACCTTGAGAGAAAGAACAACTGCAAACCAAAAGCTACTGAAGAACACCATCCAGCTGAGGTATCTGCAAAAGTACTGTCCCAGCAATGCCCAAACTACCTTGGGACACTGCGGGTCGAACGCTTCTTCCGGATCTGAACTGCCGACAACCACCGGTGGAAGAAACCCATGAAGTTGATGGTCTGCTTTGCCCGTGATAATTTTGTGATTACTCATGACTTTACTCGCTAAAGCTACTAGCTTCAAGTACAAACCATGAATTTTTGCATTGATATTGTTTTGTTTCACCATTTAATGGTTGGATGCGAAAGGGTGCCACAATGGGAAATTGCAAAGACACAGGGTAATCATGGCAGCTGGGTAAAATACCCTGCAGTGGGCAGTCCATAAAAGGACAAGCTAGATAATTTCGTACAAAAATGCTCTCCCCTCCTCAATTTTCATCGTGGCCAATCTTCGATCCTCTGCAATATTCTCAGTTTGCTGGCACTGTAAAGATTCCCAATTTAAGGGAGACAGCCACCCATCCAAGATATTCAAGGTTGACCCAGTTTATAGTTTATACTCGCTGGATTCCCGTGTTTTGCTGGTTAAATCCCCCATGTTTAAAAAAAGGCACCCCCCAAACTAGGCCTCCACGGCAGCAACTGAGGCAGCGGCATTGCTCCATTCGTAGGAGCAGGCCAAACACCTTGGCGAATGGAGACAAGTGGGCGCCCATTCAATTCACTGGCGGGTCTACATATATATACATATATATAAATAAATAAATATACATATATATATATGTATGTATATATATATGTGTATGTGTGTATTTATATATATATCTAGGGCCTAGGGGGTTCTTAAAATTGTGGATCCCCAAGTCACCATGAGTTTCAATACTAAGTCATGCTCTAAATGATCTCTAATGACTGCATATTTGGGGGTACCGGGTATCTACCTCCACTTAAGGAAAACTCCATCTAAGGGTTCCCAGTTCATGGTTTTTAGAAAAAAAACTATACTAGATCTACCCTAGCCTTCAAGTTGCCTGTGAGCCAGGTAACCTGGAAGATTTTACTTTATGATTTTGATTGATTTTGGGGTTGGCTACCTATCTGACAGGTAATTGGAAGCTGATGGCTTTATAGTAGGACAGAAATAGGTGGTATATGGTGGTATCATGGTCAACATAACATCATCTACTAGATCGGCTAATTGGATCGACTTGGATCAAATTGATGTTTCGGGCACTGCCCACACATTGATGTGGTGCGATGATAGGTTTGACGCTTTGATGGTGATCAGGACACCAACTGAGCCTTCGACGAGGATAAAAATCAGAGATGCAGACCTCAGGATGCCATGACTACATGGATCCGCAGCGAGATCCCAGAGGCAGCGAGATCCCCTTTCTTGGGATGAATTATATGAAAGAAACAACGCGGCAAAAGGTTGAGAATTGTAGTTTACTTATGTATACTATTGTATACGTATGTTATGATAGGATCCTCATGACTCATCTTGCCCCAAGCCAAGTCACTTGAGCATCGTGTAGAAAGCCACTGTGATGAAAAGGAAGCCTCAGCTTGGCTCAGGACCGCCACGGCTTCAACAGTCTGATAGCACTGCTTCGTATAGCACTAACAATATCAGGGGGAAGGGATTACTATGGATTATTCATGATCATTCTACCCCATGAGGTAACTCAGTTCACGCTTTACATCTGCATGAATCACAAGCCTCACAAGCTATGGACGGACTGAGATCTGGGCTCATGTTTGAAGCAGCCACGTCCAGCGCCGTCATGAAACCCACGATCGATGCTCCAAAGCATGCGCCGCAACTGTGACGTGATCAGTGACTGGGGCGAGGAATTTTACTTCTGCCTGCACTACAAATCATTATTATATGATATTATATGTATGTATAGTGATACAGTGTGATTACATCCTCAATGACATTATGTATATTATATTATATATATATATATTAGATATATATATATATATATTAGAGATATATAGAGTATATAATATGAACAATTCTATGAACCCTTTGGAGGTGGAAAATCATTCCAACTAGGGTATACTCATGCAGCCATTGACATGACGACGGCCTGGGTACCTTCAATGGTTGACAGGTGACCAGCAAGTAGAACAGGGCAAAACAGCCCTTCAAAATCATATGACCTCAGACTGGGTCAGCTTGAGAGGGTGGAAACGTAAGGACAGTTCTTACCCTGGCCATCTGCATAGTAAGGCAAAGGTTCGACATTCCGTCGAAATTAGGAAAAAATGTGACATAGTTGTTTTGTCAAACTTATCCACTTGAATTTCGGCAAATGTAGATGCTGTGCTTGGACCTTTCGCACTTGGAAGCTGATCAATCAACATCAGGTTAAGGTTGTGACTCATCGTGTAAAAAAGGGGGAAAGGCAGACCACCTGCACGAAAGAGCAACCCTGGCATTCCACTTGGCCGCCGTCTTTTTGGGGATTCAGATGGATTCAGTTTTCAGATCCATTCGCCCACAGTGCATAAGTATGGAAGTCCCTACTTAGATGGGCCATGGGAAAGATTAGCGATTTATGCTTAGTAACTGGGGATATATGTCCATTTACTATACAAGTTAGTGAGGTTTTTTGAGATGACTTACCAGCCCATTTAAGGATGATCATAACTGCGATTTGACTTTGGCAAAAAGTGTCATGATTTCACCACAAAAATGCTCAGCACCATGCCTTTCCAGGATGTCATAACCCATTTGTTGAGCAGCACCAGCGTGATGGAAACACCTCGTCGGACAATGTATAGAAAAAAGGATATCTTCGCGCCACTCAGTGGAACTATTATGAACTAGTTCGCAGTTGGCAAGACATTCATGGGCAAAATCCATCAAAATCCATGATGATGATGGTTATCAATGGTTATTAATGGTGTTATTAATGGATGATGATGATGATGATGATGATTATGATGATGATCAAAATTTCATCAACACCTTCTGTGTGTAGACAGCATTTAAGTCTGGTAATCCTCAGCATCGCTGGTGCCCAGGCACTGTACCATCCTGAGTCGCCCGCACGAGATCTGGAGATAACCCAGGTATATGTCTCTTGCAAACAAGCATACCCTCTTGTAATTTAACATAGCTATTGAAAATTGCCATTTATAGTGGATGTTCCCATTAAAAATGGTGATTTTCCATAGTCATGTTAGTTTACCAGAGGGTATATTGTAGATAACCCATCTATACCAGAAACATATAATTAATGATTAATGATGTACCAATACCATTCATACATCATGTAGTCATTAATCATTATATATATATATATCATGAATGATCATGATCATCAAAAAATCACAAGTTCCTAAACAATCATAAGCCTATCCTACTTACAAATCTTACAATTGTATAATCATACAAATGTAACCTAAGATTTTTTGAATGGGAAAAACGAAACTGTCAAGGGGCTTTCAACCAGGCTCTTGTGGGATATCCCAGCAATGCAATGAAGGGATGGCAGGAATTCACCAATTGTTTGATCACCCGCATTGCTGAGTCCCAAAGATAATTATTAACAAATCTAGATAATCTCGTCTCCCAACATCTCACCAGCATTGCTTGCTTTGAACATACCACATACTGAGACATAATTACTGGCATTTCCTGCAAACGAGAGTCTGTTATCCGTTCAGCTGACAGAAGCACACAAGTTTGTCTAGAAACCAAAAATATGATTCCCCAAACTTTTGTTTCGAAAAAAACTCTCCCAATTCAACCAGCCACAAATCGGGATTTTGGAAGGTCTCTCCTATTTTTGGGATAAAGGCAGAATCAAGGCCAGAACTACTAGAACTTCACCGTCCAAGCATCCAAGCACTAAGCTGCAAATAAGCAAGGCCTCCGCCACACGGGAGTCTGGCTTCGCACGTCTGACCAGCCTTCGAAGGCATTCACCTTAGCAGCTGCGAGAGGAGCTGGAGTCGTGATTCAACCTGTGAACATGTGGTGGTTTTAAGCGGAGAATCGGGGGACATTTTGATACCAACTGAAAAAAACGGCAATTGGGGATCACCATCCACCTAAACAAAATTGTTGCACTGCGAAATAGGATAGGTATGGATGAAACCATGTCAAGTCAGCGAGTAGTGTGGTAAAGCAAATAGTCAACCAAATCTAGTTTTTACATTTTTTAACGACTTGTTTTGTTTTAACGAACCTCAAAAACCATGGGATTTTGATCTTGGGTATTGGGTTGAGCATGTTTTTTTGCACATGTTCCTCTAACATGGGTTTTTCTTCAGAGCAAGAAATGCAATGGAGATGTGCCCTTCCAGTGACACGGTGGGAAAGCCACCATTGGTAGATGATTTTCCTAGGGAAACCATGGGGTTTTCCACATCTTTCCATAGGTTTACCCTCTGGTAAACTAACATAGCAATGGAAAATCACCATTTTTAATGGGAAAATCCACTATAAATGGCCATTTTCCATTGCTATGTTAGTTCACCAGAGGGTAACCGTTTAACCCATAGGCGACATAACTTCTTGGCCACAACGTTGGGGTGCAGCCGATGCTTGGGGGTCCCGTTTGTCGCTTTGCGCTCGTCGCTCAAGTGGAGTTGATATTCATTGATATTCTAGCCAGCTGGTTGTCAGATGGGGATGCTTGGCATCAGCATCAGCAAAAACGATCAAAAACTATCATACCATCAGCAAAAACTAATAAAAACTATACCATTGATATCATTAAGTCCATTGAAAAGTCCTCATCTGATCCATACCCGGCCTTCTATTGTCCATTAGAACTGATCGGAATCCCTGAATTTGCTGAGTGGAAAACCCCTTTTTCATAAGCCACCAAGCATCACTCATCTATTAATATCAATGATATCATCACATCCTCTAGCAAGTAACTTGTTGTTACAACCCCTATGAACAACGATGAAATCATCAAATCCCCAAGAATTGGTAATGTTGGGCATGACCATTCCGACAACGAACAGTTTGTGGTGGATTCCCATGAATTGATGGTACAGGGCTCTGAGGAATGAGAGATCCCCAAATTGTCCTAGGTCCTTGGCTAAAAGGGGAAGCTTTCCCAGGAGCCCCCAATATTTTGGGGTGAAACACCTGTGGCTTCAACCCTACTTATTTCCCATTCCAACCAGCGACATACTGTGGATGGAAGAAATCCTGCACCACCTTGGATTTGTTGAAACCTTGGAAATAACGGGATAAACATGAATAAACCACCTATCAAGTGGTGCTGTTGGGATCCAGATCAACTGAGAATTTCATCCCACGGATAAGTGGTGAACGGGTTAACCCGTAAGTTATAGAGTTATAGTAACCCTGGGGAAACTAAGTCCCTGATATCCACGTAGCTTATCCACGCTTATCCCTGGCTGATCACTGGGGAAACTCAGCCCATTTACGAAGCACCGGAACCCTGGGATGATACCAACCCAACGCGAGCGCTCCAGTGGCTAACTCCTACCAGCGCCAGGAAGAAAATGAGCTCCTGTAGGATCTTTGCCACGTGCCTCAGGGATGGCTGTAGATGCCCAAGCCTGGTGAATATTGGATATTGGTGGGTTCAGAAATGATATGAATATATTAATATTAAATGGGTCAGTTAATATTCAATAATATCTGGTATATTATATGATAAATAAGATTCAAATATATTAATATATGGTTCGCGGCACGCCTAAAGAACCTATCCTGTATCTACTTAGCTCAAGAAGGCGCTGACCACAACACATCATCATGAAATGTGCGCTGTGGATGTTCATGTCTCATCAAGAATAAACATAGACATAAACAACACTGGTTGGTGGTTTCAACCCCTCTGAAAAATATGAGTTCGTCAGTTCGGATGATGACATTCCCAATATATGGAAAAATAAAAAATGTTCCAAACCACCAACCAGTGAATATTAACCATTATTAACCACTATTAACCACCATTAACTTCCATGGTTCCAGTCACCACCAATCGCAACATCAACAACTCACCGACTCAGCCCGGGATGCTCATTCATCCGTTGGCTCCAACGGCCTTTCAGCGCTCCGCTCAGCGCTCAGCGCTCAGCGCTCAACCCATGGCGTTTCTGACCACAGTGATGGGACGGAATGCAACGGCCATGCTGTTGGGGTTGGGTGCCATGATGAGAAATTGATAGAAATTGGGTACAAATCAAGACCCACATGTTTCTTCTCTCTCAGCAACTGAGTATCGAATGAGGGGGGTCAATGATGTTACGCCATAACTTCAGTAGCCTTGAGCTCCAACAACCATATGTGCGACGGTCAAAACTCAATTCATGTGGTGAGGTCATGGCATCGCTTCATAAGGCCCCCTATCGCTACACACAGTCCCAGCACCCTTTTCACCAACTAGGCAGAATTGCTGCTAGAAGAGGAGGATCCAGATGAGGAATCGGATTCTTATTCCCCTTGCGATGGTATCTCCAGGGAAATTCAAACTTTTACTTGATCACCAAGGCTGACGTCGACAGCTTCAGCTAGACACCAGCCGGACTCACTGCAGGTCATCTGACCTCGGAGGCTGCCCTTGGCTTGTGTTGGCTTGTCTTGGCTTGTCTTGCCTGTGCTGCCTTGTTTCCGGCGCCTTTTTTTCTTCACCCCGCCTCCTTTGCAACCTAATACCACGCCAAAATGAATCGGCAAAACCCTGACCAAATGAACCCTTTAAGAACTAACCCAGTAAGAACTTGAGGGTACCCTTGTTCATACTTCCCATATTTTTCCACCTATAGCACAAGTTGTATAGTTTCAAGTGACCATGTGGGGTACTCCCTAATTTCATGGA
>CAMXCT020006689.1:702222-819722 GCA_947184155.2 Cladocopium goreaui
GCTTTCCCCTAATATCAAATTAAAATCCAATTATTAAAATATGTTCAAAAATTGGATTTCGATGCTTCCCCTAATCTTGCATGAAAAATTCCAATATAAAAAACTAAATTTGTTCTATTTCAGAATCGATTAGATTTCCTTGTAAATTCAAATTAAGATATTGCCAGAAATTGGATTTCGAAGCTTTCCCCTCATATTAAACCCTCATATCAAAGACTATTTTTTCTATATCAAAATTCATTAGATTTCCTTTTGAAATCTAATTAGAATATGGTCAAAAATTGGATTTTGAAGTTTTCCCCTCATATTACATTAAAAAAACCTAATATAAATTATTTTTTCTTTTTTGAAATCGATTCGATGTCCTTTTAAATTGTAGTAACAAAAATAAAAACAAAAACCGGATTTCGAAATGTTTCCTCTAATATTAAATTACCAGCCCCAATATATTTTAAAAAAACTGTTTCAAAATCGATTAGTTTTCTGTCTAACATATAATTAAGATATTGCTAAAAATTGGATTTCGAAGTTTTCCCCTAAGATTAAATTTAAAAAACACTAATTAAAAAAAAAAAACTATGTTTTTTCGATTTCAAGAATCGATTAGATTTCCTTTTGACATCCAGCAAAAATATTGCCAGGAAATGCCAAAAAGTGGATTTCGAAGTTTTCCCCCAATATTATATAAACGTTGTAATATAAAATACTTATTTTTTCGACCTTAAAAGACCCTAGTTTAAAAAATCACCGGGGCTGACTAGTTTTTATTTTTTGGTGGTGAAATCCTGAAATGGGACCTTCATGTTTAATTTGTTTTTGAAAAGGTATCAATTAAAAGTCAAACTGGCCAGCCTGAAATTTCCCAAAATTTAACGCGGACCCTAGTAAAAGGAATCAATGTAATATTTTAGATTATTTTAGTATTTAGGGTGCGTTTAGTAAAAGGAGGTGGGGATTAGTAAGGTTTTCAATTTAATATAAGGGGAAGCTTCGAAATCCAATTTGGCAAGATTTGAGTTAGATTTTGAATAGGAATTCAATCGGTTTTGAAATATAAAGTTCATTTTTTAAACGAATGTTTTCAATTTAATGTCAGGGGGAAGCTTCGGAATCCAATTTTGGCAATATTTTAGTTAGATGTTATTTAAAAAATGTTTTCCAATTTAGTTTTTTTTAACCAAGGGGGAAGTTTCGCACCCTCATACTAAATACCCACTAAATACAAAAAACTATTCCGTGTGTTCATTATTGGGTGGGGAGGGGCAGACGGTTTATTATGACGCAGGGATTGGTCAGGCATCACTTGCTGGAATTATTGGATTCTTTTGGGATGATTGGTATGATGTTTAGTCAGGCATGGTTCCCTTCAGTCATGCACGATTTTTGCAAAAATCCTATTTAGGCACGACCCCAAAATCCCAGCCCGGCAAATTCCGGCCCGGGCCCGGCAAATTCCGGCCCGCGCCCTGCAAATTCCGGCCCTGCGTTTTTCCAAAATCAGGCAAAACCAGTAAATCAGGTATTAAGTCAGGTGTAGTTACCTTTTAAGTCATTAAGGCTAGTCAGGCATGGTTCCAGTGGGTACCTTTTAATTGTGAAGGCTAGTCAGGCATGGTTCCCTGAATTCAGGGGCATCGGCATGGGTACCTTTTAATTATGAAGGCTAGTCAGGCATGGGTTCTGTTAAGTCAGGCGTGGGTGGGTACCTCTTAATTATGAAGGCTAGTCAGGCATGGTTCCCTTAAGTCGGGTGTGGTTACGCTTTAAGTCATGAAGGCTAGTCAGGCATGGGTACCTTTTAAGTGATGAAATCTGAATCAGGCGGAGCTCCTATTCTAAATGTGTTAAATCCAATTGTTCAGTGTGGAAAATCGATTTTTTGGTTGGTCTACGGGCAAACCCTGTGTCTTCCAATACCATAGCGTGCTGATGTCGCTTGCCTGCATAATAGTTAAGGCCAAAGCTTAGGTCATCAGTGTGATCCTGAAATGGCGCCACGACCAAGAAGATGACATGTGTAAAATGGGCCCTGGATTAACAAAGGCTGACTAATGAATTTGGAGGATGCCACTAAAGTATGACATGTAATCACTTTTGAGGAGCACTCTATGGCACGCAGCGCGCGCAGCCTGCTTTACGGTTTAGCGTTTGAAAGTTTTAGGCTTTGCCTCTATGGCACGCAGCGTTTGAAAGTTTAACCGTTTACCTCTATGGCAGGCTGTGCGCGCAGTACGCGTTACGGTTTAAAGTTTGAAAGTTTTTGGGTTTATGTGTGTGGCACGCAGTGCGCGCAGCGCGCATTAGGGTTTAGGGTTTGGAAGTTTTATAGTTTATTTAATTGCATGCAGCGTGCACAGCGTGGGTTGAACTTTAGGGTTTCGAAGTTTTAGGGTTAACCTCCATGACACGATGGTTTAGGGTTTGGAGATTTTAAGGGGTACTTCTATGGCACACAGCGCGCGCAGCGCGCGTTAGGGTTTAGGGTTTAGGGTTTGGAAATTTTAGGGTTTACCTCTATGACACGAGAGTTTCAGGTTTGAAGATTTTAGGGTTTATTTCTATTGCACAAAGCGCGCGCAGCGCGCATTAGTGTTTAGGGTTTGAAGGTTTTAGGGTTTATCTCTGGCACGCAGCGCGCACAGCACGCATTAGGGTTTAGGGTTTGGAAGTTTTAGGGTTTATTTTATTGCATGCAGCGCGCACACCGCGGGTTAAACTTTAGGGTTTGGAAGTTGCATAACACGATGGTTTAGGGTTTGGAAATTTTAGGGTTTACTTCTCTGGGACACAGCGCGCGCACCGCGCATTAGGGTTTAGGGTTTGGAAGTTTTAGGGTTTACTTTATTGCATGCAGCGCGCGCAGCGCGCATAGAGTTTAGGGTTTGGAAGTTTTAGGGTTTCAAGGGTTCCAAGGTTCCAGTGTACCAGGGTCCCACGGTTTCAGGGTTCCAAGGTTTCCAGGGTTCCAAGGGTTCCAAGGGTTCCAGGGTTTCAGGGTTCCAGGATCCCAGAGGGTTCCAGAATCCTTGAGGGTTCCTGGGTGCCTTCCACGGTCGCAGGGTTCCAAGGTTCCCAGGGTTCCAGGGTTCAGGGTTCCAGGGTTCCGGGGTTCCAGGGTTCCAGGGTTCCAGGGTTCCGGGGTTCCAAGGTTTCAGGGTTCCAGGGTTCCAGGGTACCAGGGTACCAGGGTCCCACGGTTTCAGGGTTCCAAGGTTTCCAGGGTTCCAAGGGTTCCAAGGGTTCCAAGGGTTCCAATGGTTCCAGGGTTTCAGGGTTCCAGGATCCCAGCAGGGTGCCAGGTGTGCAGGGTTGCGGGGTTCCAAGGTTCCAGGGTTCCAAGGTTGCAGGGTTCCAGAATCCTTGAGGGTTCCAGGGTGCCAAGGTTCCAAGGTTTCAGGGTTCCACGGTCGCAGGGTTTGAAGGTTCCAGGGTTTCAGTTCCGGGGTTCCAAGGTTTCAGGGTTCCAGGGTTCCAGGGTTCCAGGGTTCCAGGGTTCCGGGGTTCCAAGGTTTCAGGGTTCCAGGGTTCCAGGGTTCCAGGGTTCATTCCGGATTTTGAAGGCTGCAAGTCCCCGCGAGCCAGCCCCAGCCCTAGAGATTGAAACCCAACAGGCCCTGCTGTTGGGAACAACTACAACTACAACAACTACAACTACAACTACAACTACTACACAACAACTACAACTACAACAACTACACAACAACTACAACTAGAACTACAACTACAACAACAAAAACAACAAAAACAACAAAAACAACAGCAACTACAACTACAACAACTACAACTACAACAACTACAACTAGAACAACTACACAACAACTACAACTACAACTAGAACTACAACTACAACAACTACTACAACAACAGCAACTACAACAACAACTACAACAAATATAACTACAACTACAACTACATTTCCAAGTCAAAAGTGTAAAAAACTGGCGGTCTCGGACCACTTTTGGAAGTTGAGATGCCGAACAAGTGTACGCCACACCCAGGCGCGAAGCACATTTCCAAGTCAAAATGCACAAAACACACCAGGTCCGGACCACTTGTGGAAGTCCAGATGTCGAAAAAGTGCACGCCGATGTGGCGTGAAGCACATTCTGAAGTCAAACGTGTTAAAAACTGGCGGTCTCCGACCACGCTTGGAAGTTGAGATGTTGAAACAGTGCACGCCGTTGTGGCGGGAAGCACATTTCGAAGTCAAAAGGTCCAAAAGACTAGGGGTTCGGACCATTGTTGGAGGTTCAGATGTTGAAAAAGTGTACGCCGTTGTGGCGCGAAGCACACTTCGAAGTCACATTACATTACAGTACATTACACTCCAGTACACTACAATTACAACTGCAACTGCACAACTACACTCCACTACACCACACTACACTGCACTCAATTACACTCAATTACACTACATTACATTACATTACATTACACTACACTCCACTACACTACATTACACTACACTACTCCCACTACACTTCACTACATTACACTACACGACACTCCACAACACTACAACTACACCTACACAACTACACTCCACCACACTCCACTACACTCCACTACACTACATCTCACTACACTACACTACACTACCACTACCCAACTACATTCCACCACACTCCACTGCACTAAATTACACTA
The DNA here is from genome assembly GCA_947184155.2 of Cladocopium goreaui. NCBI lineage: Eukaryota > Dinophyceae > Suessiales > Symbiodiniaceae > Cladocopium > Cladocopium goreaui. The sequence goes on from CAMXCT020006689.1 coordinate 706,870, forward strand.
CACTACAGTGCATGACACTACACTGCACTCCACTACACTACATTACACTACACTAGTACACTACACTACCTTCCACTACACTTCACTACATTACACTACACTACACTCAACTACAACTACACTCAACTACAACTACACTCCACTAAACTCCACTACACTAATTTACACTACGCTAAATTACACTACACTACACTACATTACACTGCACTACATTACATTCCACTACACTACACTACAGTACACTACACTGCATTAGACTGGATGACACTGCACCATAGATAGACAGGTAGACAGATAGACAGATAGACAGATGAAAGAGAGAGAAAGAGAGATAGATAGATAGATCGATAGCTGGATAGATACATAGAAAATAGATAGGTAGGTAGGTAGATAGGCAGAGAAAGAGAGAGAAAGAGTGAGAGAGATCAAGCACCTTTCGGTCCATCAGTGGATTCGCTCTGCCATCCCTGATTCACAACAACCAACCTCTCCTATAGGTTTCCTATTTTTGAAACTTCCGCCACCGCCTTGTGCGGTACTACTGGTATGTCATATGGATAGTCACAAGAATTAGATACATAACGATACACACACACATATATATATATAATATCATGTTTGCTTGGAATATCTATGAATCATCCAGGCGCCTTTTCTGGGTCCTGAGGTCAGCAGCGCCATTCTGTCGAAGCCTCAGCCATTTCGTGGAGCACCGCAGAAGCTGCTCCAGGCCTGGTGAAGTCACAGGGATCATCCTAGAGATGGGTACCCTCTGGTGACTAACATAGCCATGGAAAATCCCTCAGAAATGGAGGTTTTAATAAAAAAACATAGGAAAACCATAGGAAAATGGAGGTTTACCCTCTGGTTATGACATTCACAGTTTGCCATGGAAAGATCCACCCATTTTTAATGGGAAAACCATGGGAACATGGTGATTTATATGGCAAAATCCACCCATTTTTATAGTTAGGTAAACCATCTATTTCTATGGGCCATCTATACCATGGCTATGTTAGTCATAACCAGAGGCTATATTGATGGGTAGACAAGTTTTTTGGTATGCCATGTTAATGTGGATGGTATAGTAGGCCTAGAATTATGAGATTGTATACTCTTATGCCATATGCCATGTATAACATGTATATTGATGGTATAATCGTCCTAGAATGGGATGAGAATCAATATGTGGGTATATTACAGTAAATGATATTCACCCTAATGGGAGGATGACCATCCCCTTTGATAGGGAGAAAAAACATGTTTTGACCATGGATGACCCACATGTGGGGTCAAACTTCAAAGCCCTGAAAACACGAACATGGACTGGTCCAATTCAAACACCCTCCGGTAATCAAACATGGCAATTGAAAATCCCCTATAAATGGATATAAATGGTGGATTTTCCAGCAAGCAATGTTTAATTACCAGAGGGTAAATATGTCAATGTATCAGCTATCCAACTATTCGGGTCCCTAATTCTTGACCCTTGAGAATCGCAAGGAAACGTCACCTGTGTGGATCAGTGGTTCCACCAAAATCTTGGGTCACTTGCGAAAGTTCACCATCCAGGAACAAAGCAAAATCTAATATAGAAACTCAAGTTGTGTAAAAAAAAAAAAAGGAATTATAGTTTCCCGTCCAGGACCATACTTCTCAACATATACCCCAAAAGTAGCCCGAATGTGTATGTGGGTATTTGTTTGCGCCATACATGGAGCATAGAGCTGTGTCCCTTAGTTTCCAGCGTTGTCAAAGGCAACTTCCAGCTCAATATTTGGACCTCGGCACCAACAGGTGGTTGTTCCACAGCCAGGCTTCAAGTTTCCATCTTGATGCGTTGTAAACACGAATTCCTCAATCCCCAATGCTCCATAGTGCTGGAAAATTTACCAACACCACAAAAATGACCCAAATGCCCGTAAATACTACTATATGTGCAGCTTTGGGGAATTTTGATACCTGATTTGGTCTTTCAAATACCTAGCCGTGAATACATCATGATCAAAGAACCAGTACGCACAAAGGGTAGTAGAGCTGCCACACTTCAGAATGTTTATTGGCATCCCATTCAACTCAAAGGGGGTTCAGCAAAAAATCACCTGCACCGCGCCCCAACTTTTCGCTGGGTTCTGCGAACACCAGCGACGGAATTGACAAAAAACCGCCAGGCATGACCTGAAATCCACAGATGACGCTGGGAAAACATGATAATAATCTGTGGATTTATAGCCAAAACCATGGATGTGTATAATTAGAATACTAACCACAAGTAATTCCTATTTATATTATCTGGGAAAACATGGAGGTGTATAATGATACTAGCCAATCTATGCTATATACACACTATTTCATATCACACTTATCATACAATTATAACACATGATATACAAACCATAATATTCAAACAAAGACATAGGTACTGATGTGTTCACACTAGAAAAAAATGTACGTGTATAATACACCATGGAAAAACACATTGAGAAAATGATAGTATCTGATAGTATCTTATAACACAAACATGTATGAACATGTGTGTCCTTCCATTCGGGTTTCTCATATCACATGTTCATATCATGTATTGCAATAGCATGGTGACTGCCAGAATCTCTTGATCATGCGACGTTCAAAATTGCTGGGCAGGCTGAGTGCCAAGCACACAGGGATACCTGAGCCCAAGATCGTCCAAAACGGGCCGAAACCACTGTGAGCAAAGCTTCTCAGTAGTGGAATGTCTAGGGAACCCCGGCTGCGAAACGTAGACATGAACGCTTCCCTGCGGAGCGGGGGCTTGCCCATCTCAACGGTCGTGTGTGGGTATCTATGCTGTGCATCATGTGTGTTATAAATAATATCTGCACACAATATCTATGGTGTTATTTTCTCTGCCTGATGGAAAAAGAAAGAACTTTGTTGACATACTCTAGTCATAGAGTAGCTCAGGAACAGAACATCCGCTAGATACCCTGCAGTAATCCAACATGGCCAGCTGGGAGAACTAAATGGAGGTTTCTAGCTGGGAAAATCCTCTGTAAATCGAACATTTCCAGCAAACCATATTTGATTACCAAATGGCAAGTCCATTGATCATCCATTATTAATTCATCACCATAAATCACCGCATGGAGGTTTCCTAAAATGTGGGTTCTTCTAAGTCATCCATTGTAATATGATTTTCCATGAAATATACCATCCAGCTATTGGGGTACCTCCATTTTAGGAAACCCCATTAATATACCATTAATATCCCATTAAAAACAATTAAAAATCCATTAGAAAACAATTATTCATCACCATAAATCACCGCATCACAATACATCACTAGCCATACTTCCTACAGACACATCTTCTCCTGGCAGTTCTGCAGCTGCACCAGCCATGCCGCGTTTTCCTGGTGCAGTGACCACTGATGTGCGCTGGCGCATGGGATACACACATACATACATATTAATATATATATACATATGTATATATATATATATATACATATGTATATATATATATACATATGTATATATATATACATATTTTTTTTTTAATATTATATATATATATTCATGTACCCATGTTTGGGCGCGTTTACGTTTTTTGAACCATGTCTTTGAAATCTGAGATTTTGTTTAATGAAATTAATATCACCAACATACATAGCATGATAATGAAATTCTTGGCAGTGTTGGTACTCAACAAACAGAGGTTTCGACTCTCACAAAAGCTGCAATTCATTCCAACTCACTCCATCTTCCGATGAGCTGTTCGGAATGAGTTAGAATTATATGATGTTCAAACACGTTCAAACTACTATCTTTCTAGTGATGATCTCGTCATTTTGGGGTTCAGTTGTGCTCCATCTGCAAACATCTCGCGACCATCAACGTTTCACGCCTCCTGTGTCTCGGTGTTTTCCTGCCCAAGTGGGTTTGCCCAAGGATAGACTTTCCCTCCAGCAATCAAAGGTGGCTAGTTGGGAAATCCCCTATAAATGGAGATGTTTATGGGAAAATAATCTATAAATGGGGCATTTTTTGGGGCAATGTTCATTTTCATCTTTATTTACCCTATTTTCTAGTGGTTTATGATCATCGTCATTCATATTCCCTGTCAGAGTTGCAAATTTGGGATGCAGCCAATTTCTTGACGAATAGATATTTCGGCATATGGTGCCCCAAAGTTACCCTGCTGTAAACGATCACAGCCATAGAAAATTGCCATCAATAGATGATTTACATACCCCTGTTTAAAATGGTGATTTTCCATAGAAACCAGACAGAGATATGTCAATTAATACATTAACTGTTAACTACTAAATTAATTCCATACAAGCTCTGATGATTTAAATCGATTTAATACCATTGTTTAAACTACCAGAGAGTATTTTCAAGATAAAAATTTGTCAGCTCTGTGGTGTTCCAACTCATCTCACAGGCTTTTTGGTTTGTGCCAAAGCTGCTCCTCAAAAGATCTACACCAAACGTTTAAGGTCAATATGCCAATATGCCACAAGTCACACACAGCCATTGGTTATAAAAAGATATCCTCTGGTAAATTAACATAGACCCTGGCAAATAGGGGTTGGAAGACTAGTTTCCATTGAAAATTGGTGATTTTCAGGGTCAAACTGTTTATTTACCAGAGGGTATAAAAGAATACCACTGACCCGCAAAGTCTCTGGTTTTTTCAAATCTACCCATTAAACCCATTTGGGATCATCCCAGATCATCCCATGATGGCAACCAGGTAACCACCGGTCGCTAAAGAAAAACCATGACATCCCATGTTTATTCACAAAGGAATGGCTGACTACGACCAAACAGTTTAGTTATTGTATGTTATCTTTGTACATTTTAGGTGCTGTAAATCCAAAACTTACACTAAATCACTCTACATCTAATCATATACACATTGTAGCAGCGTTGTGCTCAAATGTTCCTATACCATCACAAGTCTAAGACTAGAAAAAAAAATGAGTCGCTTCCTATCCATTTTCTTGCTACAATCCCCCTGAAAAATCACTTGAGCCATAGCCCTATCCAATCCCGTTATACTGGTTGGTCAATATGAATTCCCATAAGAGATTGTATACGATAATCCCCAATAAACCAATAGTGTGTATCCCCACCAAACCAATCAACAGAGGTATCCATCAACCATGATTTCGCAATCTCCAAATATCTTTGCAACTTAAACATTTTATAACAATATATATATAAACATCAACAAATGGGTGTTCCTATGTATGGTTAATCTATGGTTAATAGTGGTGAAACCCATAGAAATCACCAGTTTTTTGATATCATATCTATGGTTCACTGGTCGCCTGAGTGGTCTTTGATTTCGGAGTCAATGACAATGGTTGATCACCACTATTAACCATAGATTAACCATAGAAATCCCATAGATTAACCATAGAAATCCCATAGAAATCGTTGAAACCCATAGAAATCACCAAGAAATCGCCTGTAACGAAGCCATCAACTCCAGCAGTGCCAAGCGCTCGGGATGACTGTCACGGCGCAGGTGCTGCCGCAGAGGCGCCAGCAACTCCTAACCAGTGCCGGGCCGACCACGGCGGTGAACAAGGCATGGAGGGAATGCAGGGCAAAATGATGGGTGTATATCTATATATCTATAATATATATATATATGATATGTATAATAATATGTATAATATGTCTAATAATATGTATCTAATATGTATACTAATATGTATATAATATGTATGGTATGTATAGTATGAATAATATGTAGAATCCGTATAATATCTATAGTGAACAATATATATATACATACTGTATCTAAAAATTATCGGTATAGATAGCCCAATGATTCAGATACATATTTGGATATAGATAGATAGTTGTAGACATTGTAGATCATTAAAATAAATATATATATATATTGTCTATATATCCCAGTTATGATGCGTGATGATTGTCCAATTACATCCCATTCGGTGTGCCAACCTCAAATTCATCTTCCCAGTTGGGCCTGTAGCAACCCATCAACAGCAGTAATTCATTCCCCTTACAATTAATACCCCCGATATGGTCCCCAAGATGAATAGGTCCGATACTTCTTACGGGGAAGGGATTATCATCATCCCCATCATCAGCAACATAAAAACCGCAGGCCCAAACACAATTCCACCAAAAAAAACATCGCAGTATCAGTTAAGCCTGCATGCATGTCTAATCATATTTATATATATATACACAGTACATTATATTCCATTGCATTGCATGACATGACATTACACGACATGACATGACATTTTGCTGCTACATTATGTCCAGTACATACATATGTCATTACGTGTCGTTACGTTGCGTGACTTGGGAAGAAACCTCCACATATGAATATATAATGTATAATCATGTGGTAAACCAAATAATAAACAATCCCCAAAATCAGCATTGTTATGGGTGGTATAAACCATGTCCAAATGGTAAGTTTATATACATATATATAGTTTATGGATGTTTATTATGGCACCGGGTTCCTCACATTAATTACACCAGTGTATCATCATTGTCCATGATTCTATCCATTGTATTTCATAATAATCGACAACAATGATGGTAAAGCAATAATAAACCACCAATATGGGTTGATGGCTATTCCACCCACAGAAATTGTGATTTTGGGGATGGTGGATCCTATTGTTTTACTAACATTGATCCCATAAGACATACCCATTATATAAATCCATGAGATCCCCATGTATTTAGTTATTTTTTCCATTTTTTCCACTATATCCAGATTAAAATCAGCATGAAGATTCTCTTTCTTTTGGTTAATCCAACATAGTCCGACCCATTCCGAACCTCGACGTCTTTGGGCACCACCGGCGCTGCTACTCCTCGGGCTTGCGCCCGTTGGGAAGCAGCCTTGGTGAGACTTGGTGATGTAAGGACCATTGGATATAAAAATCATAAAAGGTATTTTAGTACATTTTTTTGGTATCTTCATGAAAAATTGGATTTTCAGGTACTGTTTTTTTTTCAGACCCATGTGCGGAAGTCGTGCAACGTTCGAGGTGTTGAGCAAGAAATGTGGGGAAATTGCAAAACACACCTGGATTCGACTATCAAGAATGGGACTAAGCGGCCAAAAAATGGGATGGTGTTCTTTTAACAAAAATCATCAACGAAAACTTGATATAAAAACATGTTCCTTCCTGCCCCTTGATTTTTGACTCTCACCCATCCATCACAACTGATGGTAAAGATTGTAGAATCAGTTTTTGCACAGCGTATAGCAAATATAAACAGATGTAAGTCTTATCGATCCACAAACATGCCTAGTTGGGAAATCAACCATAAATATAAATGGATGTGTCATATGGAAGAAAAAGTATATAGATAGAGATGTTAATGGGAAAATCAATTACAAATGGAATATTTTCCAGCAAGGCACGTTTGATTGCAAGATGGTATCAACCAATGTTTTTTGAGCGTGCTGAAATTCTGACTTCAACTCTGCATCTCATCTTCCCACATCTGCATGGCTCAAATTGGCTGCCAAAGACCAAGCTATTGGACATCTCTGGTATTACTCCCAAAACCAGGATCCCAAAAAGTATACAAGTACATAAATGTCTGGTGAATATTGGCAAATGAAACTACCCCATATAACATAGCTATAGAAAATCACCATCTTTTAATGGGTAAATCAACTATTTCGACTGGGTCATTTTCAATAGCTATATTAATACCATCTGGTTATGACATTCACAGTTTGCCATGGAAAAAACCACCCATTTTAAAGAACGGTAATCCATCTATTTCGATTAGGGCCATGGCTTCCATGGCGAACTGTTAGTCATAACCAGAGGGTATCATATTCCATGAACATTCTGCCAGCCAAGATCCTGGCGTAGTACACCCGGCCTGGCAACGGACTCGCTGGCTGAAACAAAAAGCTGGCAATGAAAAAAATCAACATTCATAGAAACGTAGTGTATACATGTTAGATGATGTTATATAATGATACATGATGTTGTATGATGTTATATGATGTTATCTGATGTCATATAATGTTATATGTTGTTATTTGATGTTCCATGATGTTACACGACGTTACATGATGTTACTTGATGTTACATGATGTTATATGATGTTACATGATGTTATATGATGTCATATGTTGTTATATGATGTTATAAGATGGTATATTATGGTATATGATGGTATATGATGTTATATAATGTTGTATGATGTTATTTGATGTTATTTGATGCTACATGATGTTACTTGATGCTATATCATGTTATATGGTGTTATATGATGTTATATAATATCACATGATGTTATATGATGTTACATAATGATACATGATGTTGTATGATGTTATATGATGTCATATAATGTTATATGATGTTATTTGATGTTACATGATGTTACATGTTGTTACTTGATATTACAAGATATTACATAATGTTATATAACGATGTTATATAATGATACATGATGTTGTATGATGTTATATGATGTCATATAATATTAAATTATGTTATTTGATGTTACATGATGTTACATGATGTTATATGATGTTATATAATGTTATATGATGTTGCTTGAAGTTACATGTTTTTCATGATGTTATTTGATGTTACATGATGTTACATGATGTTACATGATGTTACATGATTATATATGATGTTATATAATGTTATATGATGTTATATGATGTTGCTTGATGTTACATGATTTTCATGATGTTACTTGATGTTACATGATGTTATATGATGATATATGTCGTTATATGTAATCCTTATATATATATATGTGTATATGATGTGTATTATAGATTATCTATGGTTATCTTAGATTCATTTAGATTCAACTATCTTCCCATTTCCCAGTAAGAATTGGGATTTCCCAGCTAGCCATGTCTTTTCGAATGAATATGGGCCAGTTCAGCCTGATCAGGTCATTGGGTAACCATCAAAATTAGATAAGATTGGATGGCTAATGTTACTGTGAAAAAAATGGAAGGTGCCAAAATCGAATCAAAAATATGTGGTTGTCTAAGCCAAAAAGAAAAATAAGACCTACGCATTTCTGCTGGCGCACTGAGAACAGGTAACTAGGCCTTCGTTTCGCCAGCTGTTCTCCATGCGAGACACGTCCCAAGTGACATGCGCCACGACTGTGTCCTGCTACAAGTGGCAACGACAGCAAAGGGTTTGTGTGAACTATTAACATTTATCATATGTTAAACAGCCACTTTCAACAATCTCTGTTAATAACCTTTAGTCACAGTACATAAAGTAACTAAGTTTAGCATATTTTAAATATCAAAACATCTAATTATTTAACCTATGTTAACAGGCACTGTTGGGAACGGTTGGTTTTTGCTGTCAAGACTTCAATAGCAGTTCCACAACGGAGACAACAACCAACTTATGCAAAGTTAGACAGGACGCAGTTTGGCACATACGTAGCAAACATAATGACATAGCACAACCAAAAGAGACAACCTCCATGAGATATCCTGAGACATATTCAAGCCAAATTCCTCAAATCGAAACCAATTCCACCCATGTCCATCCATTTCCATCCTTATCTGGTTGGTGGTTTCAACCCCTCTGAAAAATATTAGTCAGATTGGATCATCATCCCAACTATTGGGGAACATCAAACATGTTCCAAACCACCAACCAGTGATTCTTAACCATGATTAACCAGGATTAACCACTATTAACCACTATTAACCACCATTAACTTCCATGGTTCCAGCCACCACCAATCGCAACTATAATGTTATATGAACCAGATATATTGTTATTCCAATTAGTAACCATAGATTAACCATAGATGTCATGGGTCATTAAATGTCACCACTGAACATCACCCAACCATGAGGTATCTCATCTATAATTGCCATTCAAAGGTGATGTCCAATAGCCCCAAAATGGGACATTTACCAATCCCTGGATGTTACCCCAGATGTTACCATTTTTTGTTGGTATCACCATGCCACCATTGCCCCCCATCTCCGTCGCGGGGATCTGCCAAACTTGGACTTCAGATCGACACCTGCAAAAACGATTCTTTCGGGGGACACCCGTGAACAGATCGAAACACTGTAAGGAGGAAACATCAAATATTCTTAAATGTGCAAATATGTAAGTAGAGAACATTCAAGAACTATATATAAATACATATGTATGTATATATCCACATATATATATATACATAGATTTATATAACACATTGTCACACTATGCATAGTATTTCCAAAATAGCAAAAAACAAATAAACACCCAACAAGTTCAGAGTTGGAAGATTCCATCAATGTCCCTCAGCCAGAACCGGCATTGATTTTGGTTCCAAGTGTTGCTATTCAGATCTATGCAGAAGACAAACACAAGTTATGACAACCCAAGTGCTTCACGTGTCCCAGCAAATGCTGTGTTTTTCTCCAAGCTGAACCCCCAAAGGTCCACTGAGCATCTGGCTGTCTTCTGGCAGTTTCAATCCACTCCGGCACTTCCTCAGATTCGCAGACTCTGCAGGATTGAACTCATCAAGAGGATCAAAGTATTAGGATGTTTTAGGGGGGTCAAAACCTTGGTATCCTATGGATCCCTATGGTGCCCTTGTGGTGAACACCCAAATAGTATCAAATAGTTGTTAAATGATGTTACATGGATGTTCATCCCCAAAAATAATGGTATAGGTCTTGATCCATCCCCATGGGTATGAGTCTGCCAGTCGGGAACCATCCACTTTGGCTGGCAGATGAGTTTGACCTATATGGGTATAGCACCGCACTCTGGCTAGGGACCCAAGCTCCCCTAAAATATGGGGACAGACTTGTTGTGCATCCGAGAGTTGGTGCTATGGGGCAGCCTATTTTTGGTAGGAACCACTCGGCAGCAAAGTTCAACTCGGCGCCCAGACTTGAGCTCCCGGAAACCTGAGAGCATCAGCAATACTCAGCACCGCAATCGTTCAAAAACGCTTCACCAGAATGTGAATTCACAGAGTCAGCAGTGGCCATTACCCTCTGGTAATTTAACATAGCTATTGAAAATCACCATTTTTAATGGGAAAATCCACTATTAATGGGCATTTTCAATAGCCACGTTAAATTACCAGAGGGTATGCCATTGGCCTCCCTTTTTCCAGATCTCAGCTTTCCGTGGGCCCAGAAGGGCCCTGGAGTTTTCCGCCTGCGCGGATCCCCAGGCTCGACTTCAAAGGCGAGGACTGGGGGACATTCGAAGTCGCTCCAAAAGATGATCAATAAGACCTGCAGCAGTGCAGCAGCAGCTGCTGCAAAAAAAAGTCTGGGTGTCCTAGTAGTGAACAAGACATTGCTTGGCTTCTAATAAGTTATTCTAGCACCCTGTTTTTTGCTGAAAGAAGCTACTCTTGAGACCTAAGATCTCACAAAGATCTTTAACTGACGCATGGACCAGGCATGAGGTTTCTTTGGATTTCAAGACATTGGACAGAATTTACAACTGTTGGAATTTCAACATATTTCAACAGCATCAATCCCTGATCATCATATGCTGCTTTTGAACAGGACTCCCATGAAATCTCCAAGCCGCTCTCTGGCAACGACGACGTGGCGCTTCCCAAAGACTGCGTTGTCAGTCCCAGCTGAGTCCAGCGAGTGGCCAAAAATGCTTCAGCCACCAAGGGATCGCCGTATTGAAGGAGGCAGCTTGCCTGGAAAGAAATGGCCAGCTGATCTGCGCTCTCGCGACCAAAGTTGCTGTCCATAGGATCCGACAAAGCCACTTTGATGTGTTCTATGGTGTTCAGGTAGCCCTTCCCCACCTGATATCTTATTAAAATGGTCCGAAAAAAAGAAACATAGACCATAATTTGAGCATAATTACAAAAAACGATTCCCAAAATCACATGCTCAAATTATGTCAGAAAATGGTCCCATTTTTGGGGGTTTTGTAAAAATGGCCCCAGAAAATCACGAAAATCTCAAGCAAATCTTGGCCACCTCTCCAGCTCTTTGGCTGCTCGAGCTAAGGAGCTCCGAGGCTCTCTGCAGTTCAGCCAGGATGGCCGAGGCCGTCTCCGGCTCTTTGCGCAAGGCTCGCAGGATGTCCAGGCATATCCTCGGGAATTCCAGCTTGGAGATATCCCATTATGATCCAATATATAGATATATTATATGTGTATACATAGGATATACATACAATATATATATATATATTATAGATACATGTTATATTATATACACAAATTATACCTATATATACATACACAATTTCTACATGTGTGTATATATATACACATACATACATACATTACATATGTATACATACATACATTACATATGTATACATACATACATTACATATGTATACATACATACATACATTACATATGTATACATACATTATATATACGTATATTATATATATATACATATTATATATATTACTGTGTATATATTATATATATATATATATTATATATATATTATATAAGTGGATATATAATGAGTTATGGAGTTATGGAGATAAAGTGAAAATATATGGCCAATACTGGCTAATCACCTCACTTGAAGATTCACTAGAAAAAACATATCAACTTTGCATCACATTCAAGCAGGGCTCACATTGCCAGAGCCTTCCCAAATGGCATTCAGTGGCGCTTGTCGAAAGAGCCGTGCGATGGGCGAGTCGTCCACATAGCCATTGCCCCCGTGGCACTCCATGGCTTCATAGGCCACGAGTGGTGAACGCTTGCAAACCTGAAACCCATGGTGACTTGGGGCACCCCCAGGTTTAGGAAACGTCCATATATGTCTAAGATATGGTTAAAACATGTTAAAAGATAAGATATGGGCCATGGTCATCCCACCATCATGAATGGGATTCCAAACATAAGGGGTATATGAATCCTGGTGATTGGATTGATGAACATCCTTCACTATGGGTATGGGCAATGTGTCACATTGCACCCAGGTTTGGCACATATTGGGAATTTACCAACAAACTGCTGGAGATGTGGGCTGGTCCAAGAAAACATGGAATAGCACATAATAGCAACCGAAAAGATGACGAAAAACTCCCCAATGCAACTGAAAAATCAAAGAAATTGGCCTCGGTTTTAATGCAAGCACCAGCTCTCCCCTCCCCGAACTAGGTTGCTAATTTCTACCTACCACGTCTGCTTGAAACATCCAAGGAAGTAGAATGGTTGATTCCCAAAATTGCTTTGGGTTCCAAGGTCATCAAAATTCAACCTTCTCACGAAACCTCAATGTTATAGTGTTTGACAACTTTGAGTCAGAATTCAACACAATTAAAACATCAAGTCTTTCAAGTACACACTAACTTGACCCACACCCATAACAATAGCAACCATTCAACATGGCACCATCATTTCCTTGATTTGCTGAAAAATTGAACGCACCATCATTTTTATCGTGATTTTCCATTGAAAACGAACAGGGGTCAATTTCTGTTTCTACAAAACGTACAATAAATGGTTGTTGAACAGTGGAAACTACTTGTTTAGTGGGTTGATTCTCCAAGTTTTACCACTAAACAATGCATACACCATGTCATTGACTCTCTTAATAGAGATTTTCCGGCCATATGTCTGCTTCGCGATAGTTTCTGGGTGGCCATAGTTTCCTTGGACAAAACAAACGGATAGAAATACCCACAATTCAGCTGATTTACGAATCGTTTCAGAAATCCCACTTTTCTTGGTTGATCCACCGTGTTTCTTTCCTGAAACCGTTTCATATCCCAGTACATTCCCATGCTTGGTTCTATAGATTCTATATATATCCCCTTGTATTCCTATAACATCCCCATAAGAACAAGTTGGTTTGTCATGCTTTCCATTTTCCAATATTCTGGATAGCCTGGAAAACCTAGAACTCACATGTTTTTTTCATATTCTGCAAAGTTCGGAGATCTGATCTGAAAAAACCCATGAAGTTTATCCCATCATTAAATACCCATTCAATCCTTCATTAAATCCCATTAAATCTCCATAATTATATCATTGTCATTAAAAAAAACTCCTTAAATCCCGATCCAATCCATTAATCCTCATGAAATTCCCATTAAATCCCACCAAATCCCCATGAAAATCTCCGATTTTTTCTCGCATTCTTCAGGTCCCAGCCACGTAATACTTGCTGATGGCCGTGGCAATCCTGGCCAAATCAGCTTCCTGTTGGTCGAGGGCTCGAGCCAGGCGCAACCAGGTGGCCATGGCGGCTTCGGATTCGAGGGCTAAGTCCTGAAAAGGAATGGTGAGTGCATGTTTATGGTATATATATATATGTGGTGAAATAGACATGTTTATGGTAGATACATGGTAGATATAATTTAATGATACATATATATATATATATATAGATACATAGAGTTGGTTTAAGGTTTAGATATATATATATATATGGTTATGGGTCAAAACCCTGGAATGGTACCCTAAAACAGTTGGTGACTGGATGTGTATTCCCACAACTATTGTAATTTCATAGGTTTTGACCCATCCCCATTATCATTAACTGATATTAACTGTATCTACAATACAGTTAATGGCCTCAAAAAAAAACACTTAGCTATTTTGCTTGCTTTTGGTCATCCTGCCTATGGATGATAGCAACTAGTTTCCTGCAAATGGGATTTTTGGCTACGTATAGTGCAGGGACTTAGTAACCAGATATATAGGTTTACTACTGTGGATGGTTGCGAAATCCTGCACCACCTTGGATGATTGAAAGCCTGTAAATCATGGGATAGATCACCTATCAGCTGGTTTTTTTGGATTTCGCTGGCCCATCCACAGAATCTAAGCACTATTCGTGGGATGATCCAAGTGGTGAATGATTGGTGAAGAGCACTGAAGAGGGCATACCCTCCACAGAGCCGTCGTGACCACCAGACTTTCCTATCATCATTGTTGACGATTGGTGGGTGGAGGACATATTTATTGTGAATGATTGAATGGTGAATGAATCTTAATCATTGCAACATAGAACTGTTTTTAGTGCTTCGGGAAAAATGATCATTGTTAAGGAGTAGAATAAATAATCCTCAATTGATTCTGGAATTGGAAGAATGATCATGATTAACGAATAGTAAATGATTGATAAAGGATTGATGCAAACTCTTTTGCATGGAATGACAAGTATGCTTGAATATATATATATATATTGTTACTATACATACATTGTGAATGAATGGATAACGAAACAAAATTATAATTAATGTAGCAATGATTACTGAATGGCTACAGGAATGATTGGAACATCTTGGAATCATGAGAATCAGAATTGGAGAAATCACGGTGAAACACATGTCAGAATGTCCCAAAATATGAAACATGATTGGGTTGATACAAAAAAAAAACGATAAAACGATGCGAAAAACAGGTCAATTGTTTGTGCCCAGACACTGGGATGAGCAGTGTCTAACACACATTTCAAAGGACTGGCAAACCCATACAGTTCAACTTGACCTTGGGTCATTTGTTTACTGCAATTCAGTTATTGAGTTGGGTAGAAAATACAACTGCAAATGACCTACATCAACCTACACTACATTGCAACTGACCTACATCGACCTGCGCACATGTCGCCAATAGCAAGCATTCAGTTGGAGCTTTCTGATCCCCTCTCTGGATCTTTCTGGTAAGTTGCCACATAGCTATTGAAAGATCCACCATTTTTCATGGGAAAATCCACTATTAATCCACCATTTTCCATAGCTACGTAACAAATTACCAGAGGGTGTCCCAGAGATTCGTAAAAATCGTAAAACTTTGGTCCATGGGATGACTGGGCTACGCCAAGCATCCGCCAGGACATGTCGCATCAAGCGCTGCTGAATCAACGGCCGCCCGAAGGCCCAACGCTCAGTCGCCTCACAGGTGGAATCTAAGGGCGCTTAGAAACTATGAGGCTTGTCATTGTTGATGTCGAAACTTAGAAAGCCATCGAAAGCCCACAAGAAACATGAAGAAACATGAAGAAACATGAAGAAACTATGAATGTTTAGTGAAATGTTCATCAATAGTCATCAAATGTCACTCATGATCATCAATCGCCATCAATGGTCATCAGTTGTCACTATCGTTCATCAATCATCATGAATGGTCAATCGTGCATCATTCATCATTCATCATTCATCATCATCATCGTCGTCGTCGTCATCATCATCATCATCGTCGTCGTCATCATCGTCATCATCATCATCATCATCATCGTCGTCATCATCGTCATCATCATCATCATCATCAGACATCGTCATTATCATCTTCATCATCTTTCCAGATTGCAAAACAAATACACATGTTTCCAGTAACACTTTACAGGTATGTTTCGATATGTGTGTGGTTCGCAAAGATAGTGTGCAGCGTCCATGAACTTGGTTAAATCATATGGAGGTTTCCTAAAATGGGGGTGCCTCATTTCATCATCCATTTATAGATGGATTTTCCATTATAAACCAACCATCTTGGGGATCCCCAATTTATGGAAACCCCCATATGACATGAGCAAACACGCTTCAGGGCCCAATGTTTTGTCCCTACTTGATTTGTAAGATGCAACAGGATGCAGATACTTGCTAATACTCGTAAATAGGTTTCCTTGATTTGTGTTCCGTCCGGAAACTCAATACTCGTGGGACAGCCTGAGTCCATGAACCTTATTTACCGAAACTTAGTTGATTTTATGCAATGGAATGCTATCGATGAAATGAACCTTCCATGCCTTCGGAGGGAAAAAAAACTTACATGCCCTGCTACACCAACGTCTTGCGCCGTTCGCCATTCTTTAATGCCATTGCTTTAACGAGAGCCCAGCCGCCATCCCATTGTCCGCCGAGCCCCGGGCTGCCAGGTCACATGATGGAAGGCCAGCTGGGCACTCAATCGCATTAGGGCCGAGCTGCCTATGACACAATCCAAGCGCGTGTGGACCACCATCTCAACCTCCAGGAATCAACGTAAAAAAAGGGATACATGATGATACATGTGCTATATACATACATAGGGCTGCCACAATGGGGAAAAAAAACAAACATGAAATCGCTAAGAATTGAGGCGACTACAGATCTGGTTTGGTGTTGAAGTATCATGTTAGTAAAATTCAGGGGGCTGTTCCCACATCCACTGGCTTTGGTTGATGGTGGGGAACATACACGAGAAAAAAAAGAAAAACACTTGGTTAATAGGAATGCCCATAATGCAGTGTGATAATCCCCAATATATTGGGCCCTATAATCATCAACCAACAGGGGTTTTGAACAGAGAAACACACTTCCCAGAATTGGCTGAGTGACAATGGTCCTGACACCACGGCCAGGCTCTCCAATCATGACGCCCCAAGCGTTGCGATATTCCACCTCACTGGATGCGTTCGATTTGTCTCCGATCTTCTCTTTCAGGCGCTGAACATTGAAGCCAGCATTTTTTCCTTTGCACAGGAGAACACATCAAAAACACATACTGTAGCTGTAAAGCAAAAAGGAGGGCAAAACAAAGCATTGCCTTCAGAAAAGATCAGTAAAGTAGAATAGATGCCCTGAATCGCCACTAGGTTTCGTCCATCTGGCCGCCAGCGTGGAACAACGAAGCAGCTCACACCCTCTTTGCTTTGGGCCAGGGTGAGGAAGGCATCACTCATCGGTGCTGATGTGAACCACTTGTGCCCAACCAACCAAAAGGCATCACCTCTCAAATGTCAACGGATTGGTGTGTAAATTTGAGAAACGGAACATTGACGGTCGACACCAAACAATGGAAATCATGTGTTCTGCCCCATCAAACAACGTCAATCATGGGCTTTCGACTGCACATCCCTGAAATCTGGGAAGATGGGACCTGTTGCATCAGCGACCGCCGATAGATCCGATAGATCCGGGATGGGCGGCGACCGCCAAGCCGCCAAGAATACGAAGCGACGAAGCGATAAGACTCATGATAAGACTGGATAATGAGATAGAATGGAGACATTGCATCTAATGTTGTCTGAAATCTTTCTAGAGGCAATCAATAGTAAAATCGGTGGGACAAACCCAGAATATAGCAAGCAAAACAAACTAGTCAAACAATGCTGTGCATTTCATAACCCACAAGATATCATATCATTAAGAAAAAGAATGTACCACCATCATCCACCTTCCATCAACCTGCAGCTGGCGCACCTGCTGCTGCCTTCCCAGGTACGACAGGTTTGGCTTCCGTCATGTTGGCTCGCACATCTGAACCTCCTTGCTTCTCAGTCATAGACATGCCACAGGTGGCCCCATCTTTGGAGGAGATTGGCACATCTTTGGCGCAGTACTTCCCAGAAGTCAGCTTCTCTCTGAAGCCTCAGGTGCTGGGGAGAAGCACATCCAACTAAAGGCTCCACCTCCCTAGAATGGTAACAACATGTCAGAGTCACCATGCCAATAACCCAGTATGTTTGGGCGTCATTTTACATGAGAATATCATAAATACCACTAATCCACATAAGTGGAAAGTGTGTACTATGTGTATGGCATTGGGTTACTTGCAACCCAACTACTACCATCTACAAAATCCAAAGATCATCGAAGAAGCGCCACAAAATTCGAGAGACCAAGTACAAAATTACTATTACTATATATGGTTGTTTCTTCCATATGGGGGATCCCCAAAACCAGAGGTTTCAGTTTCAATTTGGATGATCTGGGGGTACCGATAATTTTAGGAAACCCCCATATCGTCATGTACCATTTCCTGGGATTGTTCAAGAATTGTCGTAGAAGTGTCGAGAAACTTCGTAGAAATGCAGCCGTCTCCGACTTGCTCCTGTCCACCATCGCCATGTCCAGAGCAGGAATCGCTGCCTGAGAAAACGGCATCGGTCCCAGGTAAATTTGTCAAGCCACCACTGATGAATTAATGATGGGTAAATTTGGGGATTCATTTGGAATTACCCTCTGGTAAACTAACATAACTATGGAAAATCACCATGTTTAATGGGAAATTCCACTATAAATGGCCATGTTCAATAGCTATGTTAAATTACCAGAGGGTAAATGTATGGATGCTCATCCAAATTCATTATTACTCGGTCTATGAGTGACCTAGTTGGGATTAAATGGACTATCATCTTACTGTTGGATGGAACAAAGCGAGCTACAGATATTGCCACAACCAACCTGATGACTGGTCATGTGAGGAAGAACCCCCAATCATCCTTGATCTACCCCCAGTAATTCAACATAGCTATGGAAAATGGCTCGTTTATAGATGATTTACCTGTTGAAAAGGGTGATTTTTTCATATATATATATAGCATTTCATAGCTATGTTAAAGTACCAGAGGGAGACTTCAAAGCTTCCCTCAAGCTCTCAACTCAAGATAAGGGTATGCAGCATGCTAATATCCTGGCACTCGGAGCTTGAAACTTCACTTCCAGATCTATGAAGTTCTGAGCCTTGCCAAACCCATTGTCTAATTGGGATTCTCTGGTGATGGCTCCCAAATCGCCTGCCCGGCTTAACATTGTTTAGCCCCAGGAGTAACTAATCTCCCCTTTGGAGCCAAGCCAAAATATTAGGGATGAATGACCACAGATTTTGGTGTCTTTCTTCACCAGTAACTGTAACTCATCAAATTTTCCATACTTTTACGTGATTTGTTTGGGGATCAGCTAATCCATTATATATATATATATATATATACTGTATATATATCCGCCGACCCCTGCCGACAGCAGGGGGAGCGCGTCAGAGAAGAGATTACAAGCAACAAGTGTTGTGCAGTGCAAGTGAGGGGCAAGCGAGGGGGGGACAGAAAGGGAAGCCAGGTGCAGAGTAAGAAGCCCAAAAAAGGAAGCGAGAAAGGAGAGGCAGTCTCAGCGAACGTAGCAAGCCAAAGAAGCACGAAACAAGAAGTTAGAAGCAAGAATGCAGAAGCAAGAGTAAACGAGCGACAGAAAGTAATGTTTGGCACTCTGGGCTACGGGCCGCGGGCCCAATCCGTCCTTCACTGCCATGGTGTTTTAGCCCTGCGAGGAAGTCCCTTGACCGGAGCTGTGCCGCGCGAAAGCCAGCTGTCAGACAATGCAGGCAAGTTGGCTGTTGGCAGTGCAGGAACGCAGGGAAAAGCTAGGTTTGAGCTGCAAGATGACGCAGGCAAAGTGGCAGTTGGCAGTGCAGGAAGGCAGGGAAAAGCAAGGTTTGAAGCTAGTTTCTAGGCAGTTCAGAAAGCAACGTTAGGCACCGTGGGCTGCCGGCTGCGGGCCCGATCCGTCCTTCAGTGCCATGGTGTTTGGGCCCTGCGGAGGGGTCCTTTGACCGGACCTGTGCAGGACGCACGCCAGCTGCAAGAAGACACGGGCAAGCTAAGTTTGGAGCTCGTTTCTAGGCAGTTCAGAAGGCAACGTTAGGCAGTGGGGGCCGTGGCCCGCAGGCCCCGTCCGTCCCTCAGGGCCCTGCTGTTTCGGTGTGGCGAGCGCGCCCTGTGTGAGCCTTGGCGGCTGGAAGACAGGTCGTGGCGGCCGTGGCTCGCACGCCCGGTCCGTCCTTCAGGGCCCTGCTGTTTGGCTGTGGCGGAGGCGCCGTTTTAGGTCAGACAGCTACTTTTCTTGTAGGTTCAGAAAGCAACGTTAGGCAGTGGGGGCCGTGGCCCGCAGGCCCCGTCCGTCCCTCGGGGCCCTGCTGTTTCGGTGTGGCGAGTGCGCCCTGTGTGAGCCTTGGCGGCTGGAAGACAGGTCGTGGCGGCCGTGGCCCGCAGGCCCGGTCCGTCCCTCAGGACCGTGCTGTTTTGGCGTGGCAATCGCGCCGTGTATGAGCTTTGGCGGCTGGAAGACAGGTCAGGCAGCTTGCTTTCTTGTAGGTTCAGAAAGCAACGTTAGGCAGTGGGGGCCGTGGCCCGCAGGCCCGGTCCGTCCCTCAGGGCCTTGCTGTTTCGGTGTGGCGAGCGCGCCGTGTTTGAGCCTTGGCGGCTGGAAGACAGCAAAGAGAGTTACTTTTCTTGTAGGTGCAGAAAGCGACGTTAGGCACTGAGTGCGGTGGCCTGCAGGCCCGGTCCATCCTTCAGGGCCCTGCTGTTTGGCTGTGGCGGAGGCGCCGTTTTAGGTCAGACGGCTGCTTTTCTTGTGGGTTCAGGGGGCGACGTTAGGCAGGTGGGGGCCGTGGCCCGCAGGCCCCATCCGTCCCTCAGGGCCCTTCTGTTTCGGTGTGGCGAGCGCGCCCTGTGTGAGCCTTGGCGGCTGGAAGACAGGTCGTGGCGGCCGTGGCCCGCAGGCCCGGTCCGTCCCTCAAGACCCTGCTGTTTTGGCATGGCAATCGCGCCGTGTGTGAGCTTTGGCGGCTGGAAGACAGGTCAGACAGCTAGCTTTCTTGTAGGTTCAGAAAGCAACGTTCATATTGGCACTTGTTGTGGCGTGACTGGGTTCGGATATGGACCAGGCATGGAACGGGTCTGGATCGGGGTATGGATCAGGACACCATGCTTTTTTAGTTCTACACGTGCCAGGCAAAGTAGAAACAGAAGGACTTGTAGTCATAGCACCACTAGAAGTACAATAAGCACCTAGTGGAAGTAGAACCGGTCTTACAAGCCTCCAAGGTGCACTTGCAATATTGCGAGTAGCTAGTCAACTAGTTACATTTGTCCAACAACCGAAGCACACGGAGAACATGAGCCAGCACCAGCAGCGAGAGCACGACCAGCAGGAGCAGTAGCAGCAGCTCCTGGGAGGATAATCACTAGTAGTGGCGGCGGCAGCAGCAGCGGAGGCAGTGGAGGCAGCAGTAGAAGCAACGGTAGTAGCGATGGGAGTAGCAGTACGACGACCAGAAGCAGTATATATTAGGATAAAAAGCATCGTTAAGGCCAGCATCAGTCTTTCTTCAACGAGAAAGGGGTATGGATCTGGGGTATGGATCAAGGGTATGGATCAAAGTATGGATTGGGGGGTATGGATCGTGTGTAGCTTTGGCGCCTTGATCCATACCTTGTATTTTGACTCGTACCCATATAGTTTTCTTCTAGGTTCCGGAAGTGACGTATGTGTCAACTCCCCCTCTCTCCCAGGGGTCGGCGGCAGGGGGCGTAGCCCCTTAATATATATCCCACAACAGTTCCAACAGTTCCTTAAGCTTTCGGTACCTCAACGGACCTCACCAAGGGGCAAAGGTCATGGTGATGGGGCAGCAAACTCCTTGATCCAACTGATACATCAGGTGCATCAAGGCACCTCTGATCACATGAGCTCCAGGCCTTGTGACGACGCCGGTAAAACATGTCCAAGTTACATGCCCAAAACCACTGAGGAATTTCTTGGTCAAAACAACAGGAGGTAAAGACTTTAAGGATCCGGAAAAAAATATAGCATTGTGTTGTCAAAGAAAACAACTGCAACACGCTGGGAACACATCAGGATCTTCCTTCAAAAAGCAAAGGCGGTGTGTTGGAATGACCAAGCATGGCCGACCCATTTGGATTATTCAACGGGATGCTCCTTTGAAATCTATATTTATACGAGATTTAAGTGTCCCATATATTTTTCCATGATCATTAAAAGCTCCATTGACACATATTGACACATCATGGATTTCCCATGACGTTCCTAAGATTTTTCCAGCATTTTCCAGCTAGAAACCTCCATTTATCATGGGATTTTCCCGTTTTTTTCATCCCATCATCTCCCCGAAATCGATGACCTTCGGAAGTTCTGCCATGCGAAGGCTGCCGCGCCGGAGGAGAGCCTTGGATTAGATTTCGATTTAAGCCCAGAAAACTCATATGATTTAGGGAATTTATGTATACTTCAAACTTAGTTAGGGGTCAAGTTGCCCATTTTCAACATGTTGATATGTTCTTGATTTAGATTCAGAAAGAAAACAAGGATTCTGAAGGCGATTCTGCAGGCTGTTCTCTAGAGAAATGGATCCAAGCCTTGTTGGCACCTGAAATGTTGATTGAGTCCCACAAATTGATCATTTTGTTGAGCTTCCTCCAGGAATGTTATCTCCACCAGTCGTGAAAAAAGGGGTCCCTGCTGTATCCATGGCCAGCCTCTAAAAACAGTGCTGATACGGTCCTATTTTTTCACAGGTCCATGGTTCGTTCCCACTAACCCTCGGGAAAACATCCAGGTCAACCAAACTATCTAAATATGTTCAAGAAAACTCCGCTTCCGAAATGGATGGTCTCATATATTCAACATAATTAGCATCTACGTTCCCCTCCAACATAGATCACAGACCCTGCCAAATTCTTGGAAGACTCCCAACTCCACCAAATTGCTCAATTGGTTTCCTAAGTCATGTCATGTACCCCTAAATCATACATTTTATTGCTGGCTGGTGGTTTCACCCCCTCTCAAGAAATATGAGTCAGTTGGGATGATGAAATTCCCAATCTATGGAAAGTCATAATCCAGCCATGTTCCAGTCACCACCAACCAGTATTGGGATGTTCCTATGGATGTTCCATTCAAAAACCTTCAGAAATGGGGATGGGTCAAAACCCTGGTACCTAGGTGAACCCCAAAATAGCTGGTAAATGGATGTTCATCCCACTAAAAATGGTATCTATAGATATTGACCCATACCCAAATTGCGGGATCAGCAGATCACCTAGAGGGTCCGAGGCTCCCAAGCTCCATCAACTCGTGATACGCGGGATGGAAGGCCACCGCATCTCTCCGCTGCCCGAAACGATCGAAGTTCTCCAGGCGCGGCACCTGCGCTGCGGAAAAACCGTGGGACGTGTATATCGAATCTATATGTGCATTCTATGTACATATATATATATATATATATATTATACTGTATTCATATTCATGAAAATCTGGATAGACTATGACAGAATGACGAATGAACAATTTCAGATTGTGACGTACAACAAGTGAATCTCTCCAAACATCCAAGTTCCTGGCCCAGTTTTTCGGAGATGGACGCCAAATTTTCAGGAGAAAGTGGGATGTTTCACAGCAAAAGGAGTGGCCTGTCTCAAGGTGAGAATCAGAGAAGACATTGGTACATGTCCAAAGCAACATGATTGACTCCGTAAATTTATTCATATTTTCCATGGACATCTAAAATGTTTCGGATGCTCAACCATTTTTACTCATGCCGTGATCAAGAAGCAAAAACACCATGCCTGACGGTTTGCATCAGTGGCTTTTTGCTGCCATTCCTGCAAAGGGGATAACAAAGTTGCATCATCATCATCATCATCATCAACAACAACAACAACAACAAACTATTCATCAACTAGTC
This sequence comes from Cladocopium goreaui, assembly GCA_947184155.2. Classification (NCBI taxonomy): domain Eukaryota; class Dinophyceae; order Suessiales; family Symbiodiniaceae; genus Cladocopium; species Cladocopium goreaui. The sequence goes on from CAMXCT020006689.1 coordinate 731,085, forward strand.
ATCACCTCACTATCTCACATAAAACTTCACCGATTCACCACAAGCTCCAGAGTTGTTTTTTGCTTCTCAAGGCAGCCCGCGAAAAAAGTGACGTTTGTACCAAGGTAAAGCATCATAGTCACCAAAGGACGGTGGGATTTGAAGCAGTTGGGATCCCACAGATAATGTGCTATCCTATGTTATTACTTTGCAGATATCTCCGAGATACGCATTTCTTATACACTTCCAGTGCTTCCAGTACGAATAATTCACGTCTCGCCTATCACACTGCTGTATTATGATTAGTGATTAGTACTATCATGTCATTTGATTATCGATTTAATTATAAATTATGTATATATATATATATATGTTAATTATCAGCAGTATCATTATTGTATCAGACTTCCTGTCATTACAGCACTCGGAAGCAGGTCATACTGCTGGAATCCAGTTTCCAAATACTCATAAATATATTATAGTCCCATTAAAATTATTGTTATCATATTAATTAGTATAGCAGTATTAGTATAGTCAATTACTATCATCTAATACAACCAGCATTTAGATGGAGTACTAGATACTATTTTTTAATATATGCTAATTACAAATATCAACTATTATCCAATAATGATACGAGTTATAATAGTATTGTCCAATAAATACTTCGTATAATCCCAACAAAAAAAAAAAACTATATAAATGTTACTACTATTAGTATAATTAATCCATTCTTAGTAGTGAATATACTATGAGTATAACACCATTATTGCTAGTTACTACCATTATTAGTATACTAATAGTTCAATAATAAATGTTACTAATCTGGGTAACATAATGTCATAAATAAACTACCCATTTAAAAATTGGGAATGGTTTATACCACCTATGGATGGTGAAATTGGGGGATGGTTTACTATTGTTCTACCCACACTACATGGTTTTACAATGTGGACAAATCACCATAGGATGTGGATGTTACTATAGTTTTACTATGGTTTTACCATGGTTTTACTATGGTTTTACTATGGTTTTACTATGGTTTCACTATGGTTTTACTATGGTTGTACCATGGTTTTACCAAGGTTTTACTATGGTTTTACTATGGTTTTACTATGGTTTTACCATGGTTTTACTATGGTTTTACTATGGTTTTACTATGGTTTTACTATGGTTTTACTATGGTTGTACCATGGTTTTACTATGGTTTTACTATGGTTTTACTATGGTTTTACTATGGTTTTACTATGGTTTTACCATGGTTTTACCATGGTTTTACTATGGTTTTACCATGGTTTTACCATGGTTTTACCATGGTTTTACTATGGTTTTACTATGGTTTTACTATGGTTTTACTATGGTTTTACTATGGTTTTACTATGGTTTTACTATGGTTTTACTATGGTTTTACTATGGTTTTACTGTGGTTTTACTATGGTTTTACTATGGTTTTACTATGGTTTTACCATGGTTTTACCATGGTTTTACCATGATGATCATCTAACCGACCCTCGGCCACGTTTCTGCGCCTCGCTTCCAACCTTCGCTCCCAGCTGCTCCAGCGCCTGAAAACCCCAGAGGCCGCTGTGCATGGCCACGCCGCTGCGGAGCGCAAGGTCCGCGAAGGCGTTGAAATTGCTGAAGGGACTGGACTGATTCAAGACCTTCAGGGAGATGCTGGAAGAATATTTCTGGATATAGAATGATGAGTTGATATGTAAATGATGTAAAATTATTGGATTAAGAATATTAAGATATATAACTATAATGATTATAAGTTAAATTACAAGGTTTCTGTGGTTTTATATAGGATTTTATTGACTATAAACGTATTAAGATATAGATGCAATGGATGCAAGATATAATGATTATCTATAAATATAAATGATTCTAATCAAGATATAATGCCTATATCGAAGATCCAGGAAGATGTTAATCCCAAGGTATGATAAAGTTGATCATGATGTGCACGTAGCGCGTTTTATCGATGACTATGATGTTAGATACAGTATCAGCCTATGAACATGCACTAACATGCACTGTATAAGAATCACTCATATATATATATAATAACGTATATTCTGTATATCCATATGTGATTATATTCCTTGATTCAACATTGCCAGGCGATCAAGTGAATCGCATTGTCTTTCCTTGATTAACTACCCCACTATGAAAGCCTCTCAAAATGGGACAATGCAATGTCAGTACCTCTGCAGTGAACCACTGGTCTGAGACATCGCATGACATCGCTAAGGGAGCAAACGATCTTGGATCAATCGAAGAGCTGTGGTTGGCAACCAATAATAGGGAATTATAAGGATAATTACTGTATATATTTATCTGGCATAACCATTCCACCCAGCAAATTCCAGACAAAATGGTGACCATTTTCTACAAAAATCCAAAAACACAGAGGAAATCAGAGGGAATTCCTGTGCCTTGTGGGTCGCCTGTCCGCAATGATCCACTTCCTCTACATTTTCCGAAGGCAACTCTGGCAGGGGCAGAGTGGGCACAGCACTTGCACTTGGCTTGCTCTCCATGGCACAGGGTGATGGGAATCAGGAATCCACCAACGATTTATCAAGAGTCAATGGGAACATGCCTTTTGTATCCTTTGGTGAACTGTTCTAACTCCTGTCTGTTTTTGATGCACAAGTCTAAAAATGTTGTTGTGTCACCCGGATGTACATAGCTTATGTTTCCTGTGTCTACCTGTGGTCACGTTGGGAGGGTCATGGGTTCACGTATCACCTCGATCATCGATCCCTTCATTGTCAGATAAGCAAAGGATCTGACGTGCTAGAGCCAATGGCCTTCAGCAAATCAATCAAGGCACAGTTGCATCATTTGGGTATGGGTCAAAATTAGGGACCCCAATAATTGGATGGTTAATACTAAACTAGACTAACATCTGTGGTTCCCTAGGTCTTCCATTTTGACCCACATCCATTTGCATCAACCAAACTCCACTGGCTGACCTGTCGTTGATCTACTGTAGACCCTGGTTGCTGGATGAGCTGAAGCACCACTGAAGTCAGTCTTTCAGACTTCAGCCAAGGATACGTCATCAAAGGGAGGCAACATGTTAACCTCGTCTACTTTTTGTACCCTCTGGTAAACTTTCACATAACTATGGAAAATACCCATTTTTAATGGGAAAATCCACTATAAATCACCATTTTCAATAGCTACGTAACAAATTACCAGAGGGTATATCTTTGATTACCTTTGTATACTATCTTTGGAATATCGGTTCCCTCGAAGATCCAACTCGAGGCCCCCCGGCCAACATTTCGACCCTTCGGCTTTGGCTGCCAGCCTGAACATGGAGTCGCAGACGTGGCAGCTATGTTGTGGTCAGGGAAACGATTGTGGGAATTCCAAACATCATAAAGATGTACTACTCAATACATATATATATATATATATACACGTATATATTATTATTAGGTATATACAGTGTTTTTCGTCAGATAGATCTGTTTTGCTGTCTGTTTGGATGCATCCTACATATATTGCATCATACTGTGATGATCCAATATGCAGTAGTTGTGAGTATCGAAGTATCATGAAGTATCTACTGTACTAACTAGTAGTGTTTACCCCAATCAAACATGGCTAATCGATGAACTCCCCGATCAATGGAGGCTTTTTACGTCGTATTTCATGGACAATCCCATAAATTGGTGGAATGTAACCAGCCAGCCATGGTTGATTCCCCGGTGCCCTGCAGAATGGCCTACCCTAAACCACCAGGGCTCCGCACCCTAAACGCTTGAGCGCTTCAGCCGAGTAGAATTCTCCCAGGTGAGGTATGCCTCATGATTGTTGGTGGCATTGTTGGTTGTAATGTTAGAGTATGTTATAGTAGGTTATAGATGGTATATCTAGCGTGTTATAGCGTGTTATGGAATTTGTGTAGTATCTTATATTAAGTATCATATTAATCGTATGCTGGATAGTATGTTATAGTACCTTATACTATGCTATAATATCTTATACTAGTCATAGCAATAAGCAATCAACGCGCACCCCAAAAAACGCTCAGGAGGCCTCCAACATTGCTGCTGAAGGATGGTTCATCCAACACCTGGCCCCATGGTGGATCCCCTACGCATGTGATTCTGCTGGCAACATATCCTCCGTTGCTGAGAAGAACACAGCCAACAAAATAGCAGGGAACCAGCAATAACCAGCATGTCTAGAATTTGCATCAATTTGCCACTAGACATCCAACCACGTTTTTAGCGTTCCTGCTGGGCTCCATACCTCTTGCAGTTGATGAAGCGCCCCATCGCCACCATGCAGCAATTTCTCCAAGCCCTCCATGGGACAATGATGCCCTAACCACAATACAGCCAGGCGTTTAAACAAAAAACAACCTGGAAATAGCTGGAAGGGGTGGATGACTTGAAGTCTCGAAATCAGACTAGATCTAGACTAATCCACAATCAGCGCGTATGGCCCCCATGTTCCTCTTGGACGAAGCTGATCATTTTTTCCGCCTCCAACAGGGGGTCCATATGCAAGCGTCGAAATCGTGCCTGCATCGCTGAACCCAGGGATCATGATGAAAGCGTTCCAAATTGACACCAAGCTTTTGCAAATGCAGCAGTGCCTCCCAGAAATTCAGTCGGCACAGTCTTCCAAAATCAAATCCAATGAATCCAATGTGCTAAACTCCAGTCTAAAGCCTATCATGAACGCCATCTCCAATAGGTTGGTACTAACATGCATGTACTAACCACATCTTAAACATCATCAACCAATTGGAATCAATTGGATCATATCATCGAGCCTTAGCCCTAGCCCATTCGAGCCCTAGCCTCCAGTTCCTTCAGTGCATCGACATCAGGACTCTCCTGCACCAAATCCCCTGGAATTCTTGGGCTTGATGGTGGTTCATAGCCTTCATACCCTTCATACCTCAATTATATTCAATTTATTGGGGGAGAACTTCCATGAATAAATTGAGTGGAATGGATTTCGCTCATGGCCTCAAGAACCGCTGGTCCTGGTTGCCCAATATTGTTGGTGAATCTACACATCGACCAAGACCCAGTTGACTATTTGCAAATACCCAGAGCTGATAGAACGATAAAGCTTCGAACAATTGGGTCTTGCCCCGTTTTTGCAAGCGAACCTACCATGAACTTATTGTCCCTTGACAAGTTAAATTGCGTTGCTGAAAGAAAACTCCCCAAGATTCCATATGTCCCGGTGAATCCGAATAATTTATTCAATATTTCATCATATTTCACTAACCCCTTCAGCATAGTTACCCCTATGGGATAGTTACCCCTATGGGATAGTTACCCCTATGGGATAGTTACCCCTATAATATTTGGATCATTTACTGAAATCTATTCGATCCTTTAAGGCTTCTTTGGGATACCCGACATCCATCGCCAGCATCGCCAGCATCGCCACCATCGCTCCGCCTCCGCGGCGGCTTTCGCCGCATTGGCGAAGTCCGTCCAGCTGGCACCCTCGCGATGGTCAGCCTTCCCTCAGCGCCAGGGAACTGGTGGTATAATAAGCCCTTCCTCCTATGAGTAGGAGGATTCCAAGATTAACAATAAAAAATGGATGTTTAACCTCATGTTTAATATGGTTTTTATCATCATATGGTGGTTAATGGATATCTAAGATTAAATTTAACCAGCAAAAATGGTGGATTTTACATGGTCTAATGGTCCTGAAACAGTGATATACAGCATTATTGGTAATATTACGTAATATTCGTTATGCATAGTTATGCCCCCCCAAACTGGGCCCCAAAGTCATGGGTAGGTCCAATACGTTCCACCTAAAGCTGCTGATTGCATATTTGGCGGGTCTCTGCCTCGCAGAAGATGGGAATATGTTGATTGCGTTTCATTGGTATAACGGATAACAGTTGGCAAAGACCTATCTTGTCATTTTCCCTGACCCACCCCCCATATTATACAACCAAATCAAAACAGAATAAACAACCGGAGAGGTCTGCTCCACCTTATAGATAATAACAAAACCTATAACATAAATCATAACAACAAACAACAACAAAGAAAAACAAAACAACATAAGCAATACAATAGATTATAAAATAGTCTATACTCTATACCATAAATCATAACAACAATAACAAAATCAAAACAACCTACTACAAACAAAAACATAACAACAAAACAACAATAACAAAATCCTAACAACCTACTATTAATAAAACCAATAACATAAACCATACCATTATGATGCAAAGTTTTCTGCTATTTCTATAAAAGTTGAAAATATTTATTTTAGGAAAAAAATAGGAAAAAAATAGGAATCAAAAATAGGAAAAAAATAGGACGTAAAAACACACTTGACACAGGACTACAAAGCACTTCCCAATATATTTGTTTTCCTATTTTTTCCTATGTTTTTCCTATTTGCATTTTTGGGCCCTGTTTTTTCCTATTTTTGAATCCTATTTTCCTAATTTTTCCTATTTCTGAACATCTGCTTCCAGCACCATACCTTTTTTTTTCCTATTTTCCCCTATTTTTCCTATGTTTTTCCTATTTTTTCCTTCTTTTACATTCGGCTCCCAAAACCGTCAAAAAACGTAAAACACCCCAAAAAAATAGGAAAAATAAGAAAAAATAAGAGAAAATAAGAAAAAATAGGGAAAACATAAGAAAAAATTGGAAAAATAGGAAAAAAATGAAAAAAATACCAGTAATTATATTTGTTTTCCTATTTTTTCCTATTTTTTTCCTATTTGCATTTTTGGGCCCTATTTTTTTCCTATTTTTGAATCCTATTTTTTTCCTATTTTTTTCCTATTTTTTCCTATTTTTCCTATTTCTGAACATCTGCTTCCTATTTTTTTCCTATTGTTTTCCTATTTTTTTCCTATTTTTTTCTTATTTTTTTCCTATTTTTTTCCTATTTTTTCCTTCTTTTGAATTCGGGCCCCAAAACCGTCAAAAAACGTAAAAAACATCGAAAAAAATAGGAAAAAAATAGGAAAAAAATAAGAAAAAAATAGGAAAAAAATAGGAAAAAAATAGGAAAAAATAGGAAACAAATAGGAAAAAATAGGAAATAGCTAGCAGCCCATTTTTAGAAAATTAGGAAAAAAATAGGAAAAAAATAGAATTCAAAAATAGGAAAAAAATAGGAAAAAAATAGGGGTGGGGGAGAGGAGGGGGAGGAAGCGGGGGGAGGAGGAAAGGGGTGTGGGAGCGCCACGCTTATTGCTGAATTTGGGACGAGCCGAACGTCACGCAGTTCACAAGTTATTGGCTCATTATTTCAATCGTTTAGCCAGCTCCCCCAAGCAGATGGTGCCTTCAAGATTCAATGTCTGCTTTCGGTTCCTTTCCTTTTCCAATTGCGAACGCAGCAGCAGCAATTGCAATTACTTACATACACGCATGGGACATATCCAAACATTTACATGTATAGATGCAACACCATACGCAGGTTGGCAGTGGACCCACATATATCCACAGTGACATTCCTCATAAAATGTAGAAGGCTCTGCTTGTGTTTTGTGTTGGTGTTGTTCCCAAATTTGAAGCTGTGGTTCATCTTGGTTTGGCAGTCCTTTTTTTTCCTATTTGAGTTCTGGAACCCTATTTTTTTCCTATTTCTGAATCCTATTTTTTTTCTTATTTTTTTCCAAAAAATAAATATTTATAGAACGAATAGAAATAGCAGCATCTCAACATCATAACCATACCAACCTCATCATATCAACCCATCTCATCCGTCTCATCCGTAAAAATTATATAATATATTCTAATATAATCATCATAATTGTATTGAATAAGTTTCATCAAAGCATATACAAATATACATCATCTTACCTTATCTATTTCATAGGTGTTATTTCTAGAAATCATAATTGCTAGAAATAGTCCTAGAAAATAATTGCAACATAAATTTGATAGAATTATGTTATTACATTATGGGGATGGCCAACATAATTTTCATAATCATTTATTGTGAAGATTATGGGATTAATTACCACAGTCTCCCCCTATAGGGGAAGCCTCAGCCCCCAGCCAATATACTATCCCACCCCCCAGCATAAATACCAGCATACATCCAAACTAGCATATCACAACAGCATCACATAAATCTCAAATCTCTTTAATTACCGCAATTACCATGCCCAAACCGCCCTTCATGAACTTGTTGATAACCATGTCTTCTTAACCTCAGCGCGATGTAAATGGCACAGCGATCCAAACTTTTGGGGCGAAATGGAGTGAAAAAGATTTGTGTGGTGTGCCTTGTTGGTGCCAGAATGTCAAGCTTTTGAAGGCTCACTGGCATGAATGCTCTATTGAAGCAATGTCCTATTCCTACTTGACACCCTGAAACCTTGCTACCTACAGACCTTGTCAATCATAAAAGCATCTGCTAAGAGCACTGTTTTGCAAGTCGCCTGCTGGTGAAGCAAGCAGTGCTTTGTAAGTCGCCCTTTTGGCGAAGCAAGTGTTTTGCAAGTCATCTCATCCACTCACTGGACTGGGACGGACGTTCTCCGACCCGGGAATCATGAAGTGCTTCGTTAGATTTTCGTGGAGGCTCTCGAATCCCCGCGCAAAAGCCGGGCCGGGGCCTGGTGGAAGGTCCCGAAAAATGCGGCTAATGGGGATAGATCCCAAGGGAGTGTCTTGGAATCGGACGAGATTACATCCCCGTGCAACCTCTCGGTCCGGGTCATATGCCAAGGGAGTCTCGCGGAAAAGACTAGACTCCCTCTGAAGCTCTCGGTCCGGGTTACATGCCCGTGCTCCAACGGGTTTAGCTCCCCGCTGAGCTTCTCGGTATGGGATACATCCCCGGTGATGGACGAGTGGCCATCCGAGCCGTCATCGCCGGCATCGCCGTACGAGCCGTCATCGCCGTCCAGTGCCATGACGTTGTTGCAGCTCATACGCAATGCAAGGATGAGCCAAATGAATACACCGGATTTGAGCGCCATGGCAATGCCGACACCCCTGAGCTAAAATTAGCTTCCTGAGTGGCTTTAGAAAAACTTGCAAAACAGCTACGGAAGAACATGAAGATGTAAAAAAAATGACACAAAATTCCAAGCTCAAACTGCAAGAGCTAATTTCTGTAGCGTTCCAATTTAGAATGTCAAAGATGCTCAAATTGAAACGAATTCCAAGGTCAAGCTCTCCAATTGGCTTAGGAACATGTGGCAAATTCACAATTTCAAACCTCCAACTGACATATTCCCAACAGCTGAGCGCCCCGACAACAGGATGAAGAAGAGATTGATGACAAAGCCATGACGGGGCAGAAGGGCAAAGGAACACGGAGTAATCCCAGCCAATGACCACATCAAATCAACCATCTCATGGTTGCATCAAGTAGGCATAAGTAAGAAAAACAAATGCTTACAAGGCTTTCTAAAAACACTAAACCTTTAAAAGTTCGTGCCTCATCAACAATCTTGGGTAATCAGTCAATTTGTAATATGTTTGGTTCAGCTTTTCTGCAATCTCTTGCACAACATAACAACCTTTCAGCCAGTGGGAAGTTCTTTCTTTCTCTGTAATTGCTTTCTTCTCATTATCTTTACTTTGTCTCCCACCGCTAATGTTGGATACATCCTTTCTTTCTTTGCTTTTACTGAAACATTAAGTTGTGCTTTAGACTCATTCCTTTCTTTCCTTGCTTCATTTGGAGTTGGTCCAGTAGCACTATGGACGTCCTTGCTGTTGTATGTTAGTAAAATCTCGGTTATGTAATCTATCCATTGTATATTATGTGTTCCCTTTTTCTCATCATTCTCAACCCGTTTAAATAGTTTATCCTTAAACGTCCTAAGAAATCTTTCAGCGAAGGCTGGATGACCTCTAGTTCTATAAAGTTCAATCCCTTCATCTTCTACTAGTTGCTTGAAGTCAGCACCACTTATACTACCTTCATCATCAGTGTATATGATTTTTGGTTTTGCCCTCATCTTTTCTAGCCCTTCCATTGTTCCAGCGATGACATCGGCTGGGTTTTTGCTTTTAATAGGGACTACTACAGCATATTTACTTAATACATCAATCATTACCAACCCAGCTCTAAACTTTTGTGTTGCTTCAATATCATTTTTTGAAATGAAAAACAAATCAAGTTGAAAAGTATGATTATTGTGGGGGGGCTACAAAACTGTTCTGACCCCTTTGCTTTCTCTTAATCTCAACATTCTCTCTAAAAAATATTCAACATTTTTCATAGTAATAGTTTTATCTTTCTCCCTGGCATCTTTCAAAGTAGTAGCTTTGCTTCCATAGCCACTTCTATCAAAATAAATATCACTAATAATCTTCTGTTTATTATCAGCCATTGTATTCATAATGATATTTTATTTGAAAAAGCACAATTACATTGAACACACAAGCCTATACAATTATCCTTGAAGTGCGCAATATCATTATTAACCCTTTGACAACTAATATTTGATGAAACCTTGCCATCTTCAAAATCTATCACTAATGGTTCATTACAATTCTCACACTGGGTATTCATCAGGTTCATCAAAAAATCTACATCAACATAATCCCCATCTTCTACATATCTACCTGTTTTTCTATCGTGCTCTTCATAGTTCATAATTTTATTCTTAAAATATGTCTCTACTCTTGTCTTACTCATATCCTTTTCATCAGCATCATATTTGTAAAACTTAACTCTATTTAAATCTCTTGCTCTTGTAATTACAGTCCAATACCAGTTCTTACAGCAATACCTACCACTTACACCAGTCATATATCACAATATCATCATCCACTGAACAGCCTTGTTTGCTATGACAGGTGTAACAGTAAGCATATATGAAATGTTTTCTCAATAATTTTAGTTCTAATCTCATTTGTAGCCACATTTTCTAAAACAACATCATTACCAATAATATTTACAATCCTAAATTTAAAATTCACATTAAATTTCTTGCCTTTAGTCTTAATGTATTTTCTACATATGACCTCTTCCCCCACAACATATTCATCATCTATGCCTTTCATTTTTCTCATCCTGCTACTCACCTCTCTACAAGTCTTGTTAGTATAAGCAATGTTGTTTTCGCATATCTCATTGCCCTCACTCCATCCAAAGCATTTTTCAATGATATTAAGTATAGGTTCATTGTTAAAAATCAATCTCTTAATATCTTTCAATTTATTTCTATCTTCTCCAGTCTTCAGTCTCTTACATTCATATAGCATAATATTATTTTTGAAAATTAAATCTATACAATGGTTGGCAATTTTTTCAAAACTAATCGTATTGCTTACTCTCTCTGGGTTTTTCAGTTGTTTTGTGTCTCCAGTTGCTAATACAATTTTATCAGGATTGTTCTTACAGAAGTCCCATATCAAAGCCCACTTGCCCACATTGTGAAAATATATTTCATCAAAAACTATGACATCAATATCAGAATAATCACACTTTTCCAGTCTCTCATCACCATAAGATATTCCAAAGAATTTACTAATTGTCATTGCTTCGGCTTCGCATTCTTGTTTTAAATTATTGGTAGGCACAACGAATAAAACTGTGTAATTTCTATTTTGTAAATGCTTACATATTTATGATTTTCCAGAGCCCGGTAGTGATGCCCGTATCAACAACCTCTTATTAGTCATAATATGCTCATCTATGATTTCGTCAGTGTTCCATTCATCCTTGACATCACCTGTTTTATTTTCATATTCAGTTATATCACATAAAATACTGGGTTGTTTGCTAAATGCCTTCTTAGGAAAATTAAATTTATCAGACCACCGCCAGTCTCCAATTTCACTGCCAAATTTTAACACTCCCTTTGCTTTACACAGATTACATTTATCAATCACAAAGGCATCAGTTTTTACTGAATACACCTTGACACCATCCCTCATAAGTGTTTCATAAGCCTGATTCATATCAAAATTATGATGTTGTAAAATTAGTTCTTTGATAAACCTGTATCCATTGCTCAAAGTTTTTGTGTCAGATATGTTCAGCACATAATGCTTTTCTTCTCTTACAAGTTTTGGAAATTGATACTGTATAACTTCTTCACCCTCCTTCTCAAAAAGTTTATTACCATCATAAGCGCAATCAGTAATAATATTATATAATATTTATGTCCCCACCGTATTGTTCTTGATAGTAAAAGGCATCAACCATTCTTTGAAAACACTATTGACTTTTTAGCAGTTTGAAAGTTTGCTTTTCTAATAAGCCAATGTTGATACGAGCCCCGCGAGCCCAAAAGCGAGGCGTCCTTCTCCTCATCCTCATCTAGTTGAAACATTCCCAAAGTTCATCAATCAGTTTTTTGTAATTAACTTTGTATCTATTAGATGGAATTTTGTAATAAATGACTTCAACATCACCAGCATATTTTTTCAAAAATTTACCGTAAATCAAGTTATAAGCCCTATTAAACAACAAGTTTCTAACTTTGTTTTTAACAAGATACAATGTTAAAGCATTCATCTTGTTAAAATCATTCTTTGAATAATCATACTTTCTCCAAATATCAAATTCCGAAAAGACAGGCACTTCAAAAACATCCATTGTAGATTTAGTGTAGGCTTTCCTCCTATCTAATTCAATGTGAGTATTATTTCCTTCAATGATGCTTTCAAAATATCCACTGGGTGCTATGCTATGAGCCATTGAAAATATGTTCAAGTCATCAGTATGATAATATGACTTATGATTAGGATTGAACATACCCTTATTGAAATTGAAAAATACATCATTTACTTTATTAAACATATCAGCATCTCTACTATCAATACAAGTATCCACAGCACAGTCTATCAAAGTTTGACTTCTGATGTTCAAAATCAACCCATTAAACTTTACCTTGAGTGATGCTACATTGCCAGCTGCTCCCATCATTACTTTAGGCTCATACTTTGCCCTCTTGAACTCACAAAAAATGGTATTCAAGTTTTTGCCACTAACTAAATTAATTTCCTCTTCTTCATCTTCATTGTCCTTAACTATACCCATTATGTCATCAATGCCATTCGAAAAATCATACTTAACAGGCTTGTCTTTGCTATTTAAATGAAAGTCAGTAGAAGCACATATTTTCATATCTTCCTCTATATTTTTTTGCGCTATGCTCTTGATGTTGTCATTCATTGTGTATATGTGGTTGCCCGTAATCATTCCAAACAAGACGGTTATGTGTTTGTTCTTATTGGCTGGGGTGTAGTCATAAATCTTTTGACCGATACAGTTGTATAACCTGACTGTTAATTTAAATTCTTCAAACACCGGTTTCATATCTTCAACAGATGCTCCACTAACTCTAAACTCTTCTTCATCTAAATTCATTAGTTTCAAAATCTTATCTCTTGTCATTATTTTGCTTTCCCACTTTTTAGTATTCATCAGTGTCTCTTCATAATGGTCTATCAGTGTGTTAATCCAGCATTCCCCATCAGTATGTTTCTTATTCTTGATGGCATCAACTAAATTATCACTAACAATGTTAATTTCGGTATTGATGGTGTAGTGATACATTCCAATCTCATTGCCATTCTTCAGTTTCTTTTTTGTTTCGTCCCCACTTCCTCATGTGTTTGTTACATCACTGATGTCCAAACTCTTGATAGCACTTGTGTAGTCTTCAAGGTTTGTATGATTCTTCAAGTCTGGGTGTTTCTCAACTAGTCTCTTGAAGAACTTATCAAACAAGGCTGTGTCGTGTATCACTTCAAACTCTTTAAGTACCTAATTTAACATAGCTATGGAAAATCACATGTTTTTATGGGAAAATCCACTATAAATGGTCATTTTCAATAACTATGTTAAATTACCAGAGGGTAATACCAAATTGGTGGACCCTTCTTTTGGGCGGCTTTTCGCATCTAGTCCAACGTCTGATCTCCAAGCCTCCCATAAATCATTCACTTGTCTCTGACCCAAAAACTGAAAACCACTTAAGTGTTGAAACACTCAGTTTATCCGATAAATCATGATAAATCTCTTACATTCTGAAAAAATCATCTGAATAGGTCCTAAAGAAAGTAGATTATGCCAGTCTCCTTGGTTGTCTTTAAAGCCTCTCTGTCCTCCTGTTTTATGCCCATTATCAAAACCATACAACTGAAATCTTACAACGTAGTCTTTCTTGTTTTTGTTTGTAGCCATTCTCTCATTCAGTGGTGCTCTGCCTTCAATCTGTTCAAATTTTTTATCATTTTGTTTTTAGCAAAAGTTGCTGTTCTCTTGTTCTCGCTCTTCAGGCTTTTGATTATTTTTTTTGCTGTTTCAACTTGTGAAATCTTCCTGTCTCTATAAAATTCTACTACCTAATCTACTCTGCCTTTGACATCTTCTTTAGCACCTCTGGTTAAATCTTGTAGTATGCTTATATTCCTGATTACACTTCTTGATGGCATTATAATATACGTAAGTAGTTTAAGACACTTTATGTGTTTACCTTGTTTATTCTGGTTTATCTTCTGTGTCTTCAATATTATAATTTGCTCTCATCTTATGACACTTGCTGGATTGCTGGTGTCTCTTGATTTTTTCCTTTCTAATGCTACACCCACAAAGGGGGCATTCAACCTTGAGACTCAAGAATTTCTTATAGTATTCCCTGTGGTAGTATCTGTTGTATTTGTTCAAGTCCGTGTTCTTATCAATGTCTATTTGTATTAGAGGCTCAATGATTACATACCCGTTTTCATCAATCTCTCTGCCTTTGACACTCATTACTATGATTTATATAAGATTATCTCTTTAAGTAAATTAAGACACATTATTGTGCCTTGTAAGCATCCTTCAACTTCTGCCACAGGTGTAGTTTATAAACCTCCCTCATTTGTTTCAGTATCTGCTTCTTCTTACCGTCATTACCCCTTTTGAAGCAAACCAAGTTTTGTAAGCACTATCAAACTGTTCATATTGTTCTTGTGTAATCATATCTTTGTTTTTAGCATTTACAAATTCTTCTCTTAACCGTTGAACACCTATTGTGGATGCTCCCACCGGTTTTTGTAATGTCTTTCTTCTATTTTCCTTAGGTTCATCAATTTCATCATCTGCCTCCGCTCCTCCTATTTCTAACTCTGTTTTCTTTTTGTTCCCCACCTGACAGGTGAGGGTTGTTAGATTTTATCTAAGTTGCCTTCTCCTCCTCCTGCCTGCCTCCTCCTCTCCTCCTCTCCTCCTCCTCTCGTCGTCCTCCTCTCGTTGTCCTCCTCCTCTCGTTGTCCTCCTCGTCTCGTTGTCCTCCTCGTCCTCCTGCTCAACTGCGACTCGCGATCCACAGTGTTCGCTGCCGGACCTCAACCACGACCATCCACGCCCAGTGTTCCCTGCCGGACCTCAACCACGACCATCACCGCCAGTGTTCCCTGCCGGACCTCAACCGCGGGTATCCCCGCCCAGTGTTCCCTGCCGGACCTCAACCACGACCATCCACGCCCAGTGTTCCCTGCCGGACCTCAACCGCGAGTATCCACGCCAAGTGTTCCCTGCCGGACCTCATGTAGGAAGATATGCCAGATAGCATGTCAGATCGAATGCCAGAAGATATGTCAGATAGAATGCCAGAAGATATGCCAGATAGAATGCCAGAAGATAGGCCAGATAGAATGCCAGATTTGCCAGAAGATATGCCAGATAGGATGTCAGAAGATATGCCAAATAGAATGTCAGATAGAATGCCAGAAGATATGCCAGATAAAATGTCAGAAGATATGCCAGATAGAATGCCAGATCAAGTGCCAGAAGGTATGCCAGATAAAGGGCCAGAATGTTTGCCAGATAGAATGCCAGATAGGATGTCAGAAGATATGCCAAAAGATATGCCAGATAGAATGCCGAATAGAATGCCAGAAGATATGCCAGATAGAATGCCAGAAGATATGCCAGATAGAATGTCAGAAGATTTGCCAGTAACAAAACGTATAAATGACATGGTGGGGATCACACGAAGTAAAGTAATTTCTCTTCTTTCTCATTTTAGGCTCTTCTTCTGGACTGCTTCCATCTCTTTTTTCAGCATTCATTCTTTCAGTTCCTTCTTTAAACATCTTTTACCTCTTGGTTCTATTCTTGTTTCTGGGTCTGCTCTTTTACTTGAACTTGATACGTCGCGAAGCACGCGAGCCTCTGGCGAGGTGTCCATAACTTCTATAACGAGTAGTGCTTGAGAACTGCTTGAAGATGCTGATGCCTTTGCTTTGGCTTTGGCTGCTTGAGGCATAACTTCATCATCAGTTGCCATACTATACATTTCAGGTTTTATTGGAGCAAAACTTCTGGGTGGGTTGATGTGGTGTATCTGTTCAGGTATTGTGGGTTTGGTTCATTGCTTTTTCTTCTTTTCTCTTCGCTCTGTCTCCTCTTTGTGTGATTTCAGCATTCAATTGGGATGCTTGTTGTGTTGAAGATGATGGCACTGTTGGTGTTGTTTGTGTTGTTAGTTCTTCATCTACATTCATTGGTTGTGTTGGTTGTGCTATTACCGGTGATGTTGTGGGTAGTTGTTGTAGTCTTTCAGTGTGATATGTTCTACCTGCTGTTCTTACATTTTGTCTTAATAAAATGTCATTCATTTGCCTTAATAATATTTTCCCTTGCTCTTCCCTTAATTGTTCCATAGCATCAGCACCATCAAATATACTGCCTTCAGGTGAATTTCTAAAAACAGTTGCGTCTCTATCTGGCAATGTGCCAGTCAGTTTTTCATTTTCTGATATTAAATTGGTGATTTCTTCATAAGTTGGTTTTCTGCGTAATCCATACTTGGACATTATTTACATTCTCTATCACTGCTGTTTTCATTCTATATTTAATTTTAGAAAAATTAAATATATAATGCTAAGAACTTTTTAATAAATCACCCTCTTATTTATTGAAAAGTTGTAACCATTGATAATATAGAATATGTTAGATTAAAAATATTCTATATCAAGTAAAATTTAACTATGTTAAATTTAATCTAAACAACTATTTTGAAAAAAAAAACAATATTTATGTAAAAATCAGATTTCTAACTTGATTTTGTTGATGCTGTAAATGTTCTAAACTATTATGGTTAAGATTATCTCTTTGCATTTCATTATTAATTCTGTCTATTTGATTTCTATAATTTACTCTCTTATTTGTTTCAACTATATCGTTTCTGACTGATATTAATTTATCTCGTGTCTCCTTTTCATCTAATTGTCTCTTTAACCACGCTAAATAGGCACTGTCTTGATGTTTGAATATTCCACTGCCTGTTGCCTTACCTACTGGGGCATTCATTTTCTTTCTATAATTTGTTGTAGTTTGTTTTCTTTTATATGCCTGAAACATTTTCTATATTATTGTTGAGGTTTTTTAAATGATATTTTCTTTGTAAATGGATTTCCAAGGATCTATAAAAGCGTCCTCGTTCTTTTGGTGGGGTGGATCATGTTGACCCCGTGCGATGAACCAGCCACAACTGGTCATATCTGCTAAAACTGCTACGGGCTAGCAGTTGAGCCTTGCAAATTGCTGGTGATTTCTAGATTCTAGTTCTTTACAATCCAAGTTTGGGGTTAAGTGCAGCGATCCGACTGCTTGTCCACTTATAGCAAGGCTTCCAGTCACAAATGGCAAACTGGGTGTGGAAGCTACCTTTTGATAGATTGCCAACTTTTGTTAAGCACTTGTAGCAGCAAGTCGATGTTGACTTTCCTAGTATTTCCTATATACGTAACTTTAAATATCTTGAATTGCCCGCATAATCAGCCATGCTACGACGTTCTTCAGTGGTTTGTGAGAAAACCCAATCATGTCCAGAACTACTGCAATTTGCCACTGGTGAAATGATGGGTGGCGGACGGCAGAAAGAATTGCTTGCTGCTTCCAAGAAGTCCTGCTGCTTTGGTGCTGGGTTGGGCCAGGTGACTCTCTTGAGGGAACTGGAAGAAGGATAGAGTCTCGAATGTTTCAACAATCTTTCAACGTTTTTTCAACATTTGGGAATCACTTGGAAATCATTTGGGAAAATCATTTGGGACAATCATTTGGGAAAATCATTTGGGAATCATTTGTCCAGAATCTGTATGAGCCCATGTGAGCCCTAGAGGTTAGTTGGGAAAACTCATGACCACCAATCACCTACAACTCATCCGTCAGGATGGACATGGACCCCCTCGGCCCCGTCCAGCAGTAGCATTTCAAGCGAGCTTACTTCAGCAGCGGTGGGATCTTTGCTTTGCCTTCGCATCAAAACGTAGCTTGCCACGTTGGACAACCTCTCTGGATGCTGTTGGCTCCAGCCAGTGAAATAAAACCCAGCGTGCATTCAACAAAAACATTTCCATGCTTAATTTGTCATCATTGTTAATCATGTTTTCATGTTGGATAATACACCACAAACTTCCCAACAGTATATTCATGTTGGGCAGAATGTACCAAACATGTTTGATCAGATGTTTCATGTCACATAACTTCCCAACATCCCATCATTTATTCATATCCTCCACCATTGCAGAAGCACCTGCGCCAGCAAAGAAGTGTCCGAAGGCCGAAGCTCACATTGGCCATCTCCTATGCCCAGTTGGAGGGAAAAAAAACACATCAAACACATACTTTACTGGGTTAATTAATGAGATACTCATTGGATTATGGTCGGTGGGTTTATACTGATTAATTCACGGGACTATCAATAGTGATGGATGCGATTGTAATGGGTTGATTCATAATAATCCCATCCAATGGATATAATTAACCCATTATTGACCATTATTGTAATGGGTTAATTTGATGGGATTGATTAATGAGACAATAATTGGATATACCCTCCGGTGTCGTCAAACGTGGCGGGGAAAACCCATGGAGCTAGCTGGGAAAATCATCGAACTGGTGGATGTTCCCGATGTTTGATTAACGGATGGTATGTTTGAAGCAGCAAGCAGGTTTAATCCCCTATAAGCCTCGGAGATTGATCACCTCTACTAGACTCTCGTATTGCTAGTCAAGTACCAACTTGTAATGCTTTTTACCCCATGTACCTATACCCATACATATGTACCCATATATTATATGCCCATATATACCCATATATACCCATATATACCCATATATACCTATATATACCCATATATACCCATATATACCCATATATACCCATATATACCCATATATACCCATACCCTTTGTTCTTGGTGACATCCCTGTTGCTGGTAACATAATGTCTATAATGTCATATCCCCGTCACTGATGTGTCGATTCCCACCTGCACTCAGTGCCTGTACTGAAAAAAAAACTCCGTAGTCTTAGTCTTGGTGGCAAAAACCTTTCTCTTGGTGGAACAAACACTCTTTTGTTGCCATTTGCATACCCCGCCGCATTCCTAGGACAGAAAATTACGACCAACAATAAACATCCATAGCCCATCATAGCCACCATTGAAAAAACCCACCAGTTTTGGATGTGTCAAGGCATTGGGGCACCAATGGACCCAGAAAAACTGTGCTTTTCGAGATTAAAACCAAAAAAAAACATCTCGGGAGAGTGAGAATTCTGACTACCCTCTGGTAATTTAACATAGCTATGGAAAATCACCATTTTTAATGGGAAAATCCACTATATATGGTCATTTTCAATAGCTATTTTGACATAACCAGAGGGTAGTCCTAAAAATTCTCCGAAAATTGCAGTTTTTTTCGAAGTGCGGGAATGAAAAAATCATCTGTGAGGTGACCGGTCCTGGGTCCGTAGCATGGTGACTTCACCCCCAGAAGTTGGGATTCTATCGCCCGGCATGGCCACATCGTGGGGATGTCAAAATTTGGTCTCCCTCAAAATTTGGATATACAATGATATACCCTCTGGTAAACTAACATAACTATGGAAAATCACCATGTTTAATGGAAAAATCCACTATAATAATACGGATAAGTCTGGGCAAATTATAATAGTTCACTAACCTGAAATAAGACCATATTTGGATAATTCCCCTTACTAACCATTATTCCAGTGAGGTCGCAGTGAGGTCGTTATAACTTACCCAGAATGATATACATAGCATATCAGACCTGGTTGGTGGTTGAGGTTTCAACCCCTCTGGAAAATATGAAAGTCAGTTGGGATGATTGTTCCCAATATTTCTCAATATATGGACAAAAAATGTTCCAAACCACCAACCAGCGACATATCATAACATGACCAGTTTATCTGCAGTCATGTTTAGCCTCAAATATTGACTCGAAGCCATTTCTGAAGTGAAACCGCACACCCCAAAAGTATCTGCCCATGTTTCCCGCCCCCACCTGTGCAGTGAGGTCTGCTGCGCTGGTGATGGCACGTCGCCCCACTGCCTGAATCGAAGATGCAATCAACATGGACTAAACAAGCGAGGATGCTGATATTCAGTCAAATTGTTTATAGCAACAATGGAGACGTTGACCAGACATAGTTTTGGATATTTACCATGAAAAATGCAGCCTCTGTACTAACTTGAGAATCTTGACCATCAAGTCGACAAACAGAAATGCGGATAAGAGCCAACAAGAACTTGGAATGAGGAAGGTGAACAGCTTTGAACAACAACAATCCAGCAATGATTTTGGGGAAATGGCTATGGTAAGACTCAAAAGCTTGGGACGGCCCAGATGTATGGGCTATCAGGAAATCTTCAAATGTGCCAGCGTGCAGAAAAAATGTAAGGTCAAACTGTCACTTGATGGAAAAGTTCAAGCCATATCTCTGCTTGTTTATCACCCCAGCCCATGCCGTCCCAGCCTGCACGAAAGGTTCGTGCCAAAAGCATAGAACTCCGAAGGCCCAAAGGCTGTTTCCAACACCTGCAGGCAGGAGGCAAAAGGGCCATGGGTTTACCCAGATTTATGGCTATTACGATGAGAAAATGGGGGAAAATCCAGCCTGCGCTGGATCTTGTGGCACCCTAGTTTTGGACAAAACCAAATGGGAACCAGCAACCGGAGGTGGAATGCCGTGGTAAAGGTGTTTGGAAACATTTGCTGTGTCCAGAAAGTATGACCAAGGAACTTTTCTGGGCCAGGGAGGGATGCGAATTCTTTGAGTTTGATTTTTTTCTCAGGGCACCAATGGTGCCTCTAAATGCCTCTAATTAATACTTTTCCAAAAAGATGATGAGCATCCGCAGTGCAGAGTGAACTAGTTTGATCGCCGATCTGTGTTGAAATCCGTCCTTCGGTATTTTAGGCCCAGTTTCTACAAAGGGTGGAAGTGCAGGAAGTGCAGTATCTAATTGACTGTTCGTAGGAATTGGATTCGCTTTTGACTGTACATGGGTTTGTCTGAAGATAGAGTATCCAAAAGATCATGGATACTGTAAGCATCATGTTCCGATTAAAATTGCATAACATATCATAAAATGACCATTTTAACTTGGTACCTCCCATTGTCAGACCGACCCACATATTAACCATGACTGTTTTGTCATGGTTTGTCATGGTTTGCGGTGACCCGGTGGTGTGTCATCATTTTGCCCCCTAAAATATGACCATATCGGGGTAAAATGTGGTAAACCCAATAGTAAACCCGAGGGCTTCTTTCACTCATTTCTGGCGACATTGAGGAATCTTGAGGATAGTTTATTATTGGGCTTACCATGGTTTACCATATTACATTACCAGATTTCCAGACAACCCCACAGCTGCGAAGCGCATTTCGGCGGGGACCCAAACGTTGCGCCGTTGCGCGATCAAGTGCAGTATCTTAGAGACATCTGATCAAGTGCTGCACGCTGCTGCTATCGCCTACAGGGGTCCGATACTCCCTTTCCAGAAGAGAGAAGGGTCAAATTGTCTAATTTCTGAATGGGTCAATCTCGTTCAATCCCTATTGTAGGATATCTAATGGATATCTGAGGTTAAAACAAGATTGGCCAGGGCAAATAGTTGCAAAAAATCTATAAACCAAAGGAAAACAAGGTTATCATCGTATGAACTAGCTATGGCTTTCTGGTTGTTCCACCATACCCCTTCAAGGTCCGGTGTTGAAAAGACATATCCCTCAACTCTTGGAGGTTTTTTGTGCAAGCTCATGGCCCAAAATGATTGCACCTCTAAATTGGAGGAGCTTGTGGGCATGGCATCCCGTTCCATCCAACAGGCCAATGGTTTATCAATGGCGGGACCATTCTCAAACGAAGCCAGCAAATGTCAAATGGTTGCACTACATCCAACTAAAAACCTACCCTCTGGTTATGTCAAAATATAGCTATTGAAAATGGCCCAGTCGAAATAGTGGATTTTCCCATTGAACATGGTGATGTTCCATAGTTTTTTGTATGTTTACCCGAGGGTATATTTCTATATATTTCTGAGCCATGGCGTCACGTTGCGTCACCTCCATATTCGGGATTGCCCCAAGTGATCACAGAGCCATCTTTCAGAGCCGCAGCGAAGGCTCCTCCTGTGGAAGAAATGTGGAGGACGTCCACCAGCTGATCTGAAACACTGCTGCAGTCACCACCAGAATCTGCATCGCCCCAACCTGGGCAGAAGTTTACTACTTAGAACGTACTTTCTGTTAAAAAAAACATCCCAGAGATCCAGAAGTATGAAAATTCAAGGTGAACATTGCAGGATGACAACCCAGGCTGCAGGTGTTCCCTTTATATATAAAGCAAGTGATGTGGAAAAGTGATAGTAGCGAGTGCTGATAGATTCGATGGAAAACTCAACAGGTCTGGCACGTGGTCTCTGGCTGTCATCTCTGACAAGCGCGATTTCCTCCGTTCAGAGGCCAAAAATTTCCGGGTCCGTTGAGTGAAGCGGTTTTGTTGGGTTAGATTCACACTCGATATCCCAAATCAGAAAACATATCAGCCAATCATCTCAGTGCATTGAAAGCCACAAACCACCGATCCATTCTCCAGAATCGCAGCAAAGGCATGAAAGGTGGAGTGGATTTGCTGTACTTTCTTCAACTGTCCTGTACCCCGGCTCGGCGAAGCGGCTGCAACTGTTCTCAGCTTGGTTCAACACTCAATCTGACAGTCCTGTCTGGAGACTCAAAACCCTAGAAATTTTGTGTATCGGCATAGTAACTCTTAACCTTCATTGGACCTAAATTGAACAAGACAAACTTGTGGAGAATCAACCAACTGCACATTGCCAATCAACTTGAACACCTGTCTCATCTGCCAATATCCGGTCTTAGCTAATTCAGCTGGGATTTGACCTTTCTCGATCGAACATGGTTGTGGTTCAAAATTGAATATAAAAATTCTGTTCCCGAACTCAGATATTGGTCATTTGTTCCCATGATGGCTAGTTTTCCCCTCATCTTGGTTGCCTAAAACTTGACGTGTTGTTTGTTCTACCCCAAGTTTCAAGGTTTAGACCCCAATTCTCTGATGGTAAAAAAAACACATCCAGCTGGTCAATATCTCCAAAACCACATTGAAGTTGTGCTCACAAAATCCACCCCACAGGAATTGCGGTCTTCAATCTGTTGATTCAAAAACAACTCCATCTTGTAGGTGTCACCAAAATGTCCCTTGAAACGACACCCAGGGACCGAGGGAATCCTTCGTTCCCACCGCCAAAATGCTGCCCCCAAGTTATAAGTTGGTTTATAAATTTCGAACCCGTCAAACTATGGATACACGCCCTGTACTGTATATTTTATACCCAACAGAAACCAACCCTTCCTGTCATCAAATATCAATCATCCAACAAAAACATGGCTTGAATCCTCATTTTTTGGTGAACTCCCCAGTGTTTAGCCGTGTTTGGTGGTACCATGTGGTACTCCCAGTGCCTTGCACCCGGCTGCTGTCGGCGCCATAGTCGGCACCGCCCCAGGTCACGACGGAACCGCCACAGCGTAGGGCAGCAAAGGCGCCGGCGGAGCCGCAGATGGTCTGAACGTCCAGCAGCTGAGCTTTGACACTGCTGCCTAAAAAGGCTTGGAAATACCAGCAATCAGCAGTTATAGTGAGGCAGTGAGCTTACTATCCACTTATAAGTTGCCACTTATAAAGCTTGGCAAGTGGCTTTGGCAATGCCTGGAAGTTATATCCCAACTTCTGGGGGATTATACCCTAAGGATTCTTTTGGAAATCGCTTTGGGGAACCCAACAAAAATGCAGATGATTTTCCGATTAAGCATTAAAAATGAACATGTGTTTCCAAGCATTTGTTGGATTTTGTGCTGAGGATACAGGTAAATGAGTGTACTGTAAATCTAGGATTTTATGCAAGCATGAGATATTGAGCAACAATGGTGATGCCTTGGGATTTGAGTTTCTCTGAAGATGATACGAGCCATATTAATTTGATGATGATTGAATTTGCTGAGAAACTGGGAATATGGAAATCAAAGCAACCATTATAAGGATATAACCAAATATAGTCAATAGGATACAATACGATATATAGGATACGATATATGATATTTAGGATACGATATATATATATATGATATATTTCAATAATATTATATATATATACTCAATAGGATGTGATATAATGGGATAAATGAATATGTTTAAAAAAAAAATGTATTGTGTCCAGAAAATGAGGATCCATGCGCCATTCATGGGATATCCTGGATATTACCATCCCGGTAGTAGTTGGACACTGGAAGATGATGGAGATTTAGAAGGGAGGATGTGTGTGTATTTTTTGAACATGACAGCCTTGTTTGGACAATCTCTGAAGTTCAGTCATATCAAATTAGCAATGTTCATAGTGCAAATAAGTTTTAAAAAAAAACATGTGATATTGGTGATATAACCCAATCATAATAGGTGAACATCGGTGAACATCCAAAAATTCGCAACAGCTTTCGAAGGTCACCGATCATTGGGATTTTTGGGGATGGAACTGCTGTCGGACATTCTTTGGCTTTTCCCCACGAGAAGAATGACCAATCATTTAGAGATGCTGGGGTTTAACAATAGAAACACATACACATAATCATATATATATATTATATTATACATATATATATATATATTATAATTACTATGTGGCAAGTGTTGTGCAGTTTGCCACGATTCCCTTTGGAATTGGGATTCGTTCCATGTCTTTCCGCTTTTGAAGCCCCAAAATTGATCTCCACCGCCAAGTGCGTCAAGGCACAATCTCCACCATAGCGATCATCTCCCCAGGTCTCGACACGACCATCCGCCAGAATGGCAGCAAAGGCTGCGCCAGAGGCGGCGATTTCCCGTACACTTCCTTGGATTTGCTTAGGATTTTCTTAGTTAAGGGTCCCAAAAACATCCCAAAAACATCCCAAAAACATGTGAAATATTGTCCAAACAGCTTTCCATAGCTTCCCCAATTTTGGTGAATAGGATCATGGTTACCATGGTTCTTGGTTGAAATTCAAGACCTCGGACAACCACCAATTTCGTCTATGTTCAGTATTAACCATCCAATTCTTTTTTGGTACCCAATTTTGACCCCCACCCACATCATCCCGAATCAAGAGTCATCATCCCACAGAAAGCCGAAGTTTCTGAGATGCACTTGGCAGCTGTCACCTCCAGATCCTCCATCGCCCCAGGTCACCACAGATCCGTCCAGCAGAATGGCTGCGAAAGCGTCGTAGGAAGACACGACCTCTCGCTGCGGAAGCCTTCGTCTACACAACGTCCATGTTCACCAAACCAGGCTGGTTGTACCAACTGATTTGAATTTTAGGATATTTTTACTGACATAGTATTACATACGTAATACATATATACCTTGAAAACCCAACCCTGCAAAATTTTAGGCATGGGCTGAAATCAACTCAAAAAAAGTCATCTCAAAGAAAAAAAGGCATCGGAAGTAAAAAAAGGACTTGTTGGGTGCACACATCCTTTCTGCCCGCTCGCTTCTTTCAAGCAAATCCTAAGCTGCTCGATTTGATGAATGCCTGGGATTGCCTGGCACTCAGACATCGGAGAAGGCCCCAGGAAGGATAAACAAAGCAACATAATGAATGATGCCAGTGATTCCCCAAACTTAAGGAATTTGATTGGAACTTGTTTTTGGTTTATCTTTATCTCTTCCTTTTTTGGGCATTCATCCTGCGCAGCCTCGCTTGAAATGCAACTCCATACCTTTGGAGGGTTCTGAGAATGGTAAGTCTAGGACTTACATGGCGACTGATGCGCGAGACCTTCCCTATAAAGTCCTCGTTCATTTCGCAATTGAATATTGCAGGACTCAAAGTTTGAGGGTGTGAACTCTCATAGGACCCCTTCATCTCGAAAATTGTATGGGCCCAATAGTGAAATTTGGGTCGCATGCAGAACAAACGTTTGCGGTCCTGTTCCAAAGCAACCCGACCACAAAATGAATATGCTCTTACAGCACACAATCCTTGTTTCATCATGTAGCCTGCACACCCATGCGGCAGCCACAGGTCGTGACTATGCATCACGCCAAGGAAATTCAAAGTGCCTTGGACAAGTTTATGCATTGCCGACAAAACATATTTGTCATGGTCATCACGTGGGTTGCGCTGGGCCAGTTGCAAAAAAAAGTCCAAGAACATCAACACCAGGGTCACATCAGCTCCCTTTCCACCAAGAAATGGAAAAGCCGCTGCTTTGGTAAAGTGCAAGTTTGCACGGGTGAAATTTTTCAAGGATGACACTTTGTGTTCGGATAAGCACCATAGCTTAAACATTTGGAAAGCCCGGCTGAGTCTGTCTGGCAAATTCCGGGAATCACCATCATCATCGAAATATGTTCGGTATGCCAACATCAGCAATATAGATGCACATGCTTCCCGACCAACACCATGCTTGATCGTATGGAACATATCCCTCTTGTAGAGAAAAGCTGGATACTCATTGTCATTGCTGAATGGCACCGTCGACAAAGGCGGCGTAGTAGCCGGGTTCCATGGGACCGAAGATCCAACCTCATGTGCAGAGGGAGCTTCCAGGTCTAAGTTAACGATGAATCTTTATATTTAGATCAATATACAAGCTTGGTGTACAAATCTGTTATCATCATATATACCCGATCAAAAAAATAATGAGTATTCTATTCTACCAAAAAGGTTGACACAACATAAGCCAAAATGGTTCAAGGCACCGTTGGTAGCCAAGCTGGGTTATCACTAACATCCCCAAAGTTGTCATCTGCTTCGCATTCTGGGCACATGTATAGATTGTTTGTGGTTCCCACTGTCATGAAAGATCGTAGGAATTCACCAGTTTCAACATGAAACTCGCAATCTCCCTTGACTCCAATCAGAGCGAAGTGGTATGTACTGGAATCAACCACCACTCCATCCCAGAACAAAGATTGGAGATCTTTCGCCATCTCTGTAAGAACAGCTTGAAGGATAGCAGAGCTGTCGATGTGATAAACCGACCATGGAACACATGTGAAGAGGAATTTGGTCAAGAAGGAATGTCCTAGGTTCAAATGATGCATGATAAGCTTGTACATGGGAAATCAGAAAAATGAACCACGTTCTTTATTTGATGGCTTAATTCACAATCCCAAACCTCACACCAACAAAATGATTTTATTTGGTTGGTTAACGACAAATGCCTTTGATCCTTGGTATCAAAAATCATCCAAACATCAACACTATTTTTTGGTGGCTTTTGAACCTCATATGTCGATGTGATGATAAGCCAGTCATGATGATATACTCAATGTTGGTTGTTTGATGGTCTGGGTATTGAACCAACACAAAGACAGGTTTGATATGATAATCACCCAAGGGTCCCAAGTTGTTGTGAGTTTGGGTTTTCTCCTCAGCATGCCGGCCGAGGCGTCTCCTTTTGATGGTACACCTGCTGGATGCTTCCTCCCCTTCGCTCCAGGCAGGACGCTCACAGCAGGACTGGCCAAGTCGCCCTGTATCATGTTTTTGATCTGCACGTTTTTTAACCAACATCTCATCAGGAGTGTAACGAAGGTCATCAGGTAAGCCCCAAACAGACTCCCAGGAGTAGCAAGCTATTGGAGATTTTTTCAAGCTTCGTCCTTTGTCACCATGGACGCATATAGGGATTGTGGTGTGCAAATGTTCAGAATGGTGTTTGAACACTGCATGGGACGGTTGGTACAATTTGAATTTCTTCCAAAACTCCATGCATTTGGCTTCACCAGCCCGAAGATCAACACCACCAAATATCACTGCTGGGTTCTTCTGCAGAAGGTGTGTGGCCATGTCACCCACCTGCAGGGTACAAACACCCAATTTAGGATTAGTCTGGAAACCCCAAAGGAAAATGGTTCATGCATGATTGATGTGATATAATTGCATAATATTGGTTGATAAACAATCAAAGATCCGATGTTGATACATACAAAAGACATGTGAACTCAATTTCAAAAGGATCCAACGATTACAACCGCTACCCACCGACCTTGTAGTAGGGAATGTCTATGCTCTGGCCCCCTTCAACTGGACCAACCAAGATGTGCTTGATGGGAACTTTGAGGGACAACCAATACTTGTTCAGAACCCTGTGGGCATCCCGCTCTCCATGTGATACGTGGACTTTGCTAGCATCATGCAGGCTCTGGGCAGTCGCACCATCTTTGACTGCAGCACGAGCCAGAGAACCAAGCCGGCAAGCTGGGGCCTGGGAGGATGGGGAGAGAGATATTTATATTATAATATATATAATAACCATGTTGGTTTTGATAACACACTGCCATGAAGTTGGATTGGTATATGGTATACTGCACTTGGCCCCTGGCACCATCAGCCACTTGATCTGCCAAAAGTTCCAGCGTTGCCATTTTGTCCATATCATCGCCTGGCAGAAGGAAGTGGCAAGACATATAGTGGATTGGCAATATCTTGGCATAGCATTGTTCTGAAAACTATAAGAATGGATAAAAGGGAATATCATGGGAATATTATATCGCATCATCAAACCACTGAGCATGATCGCATCACCAACCTTAAGATTAACACCGACCCCAGCTATAAAGATAAATATATGGATTACAAAATGGTAATTATTTATATTACCATTTTGGAATCCATATATTTATTTTTATCATCAATGTGGTAATAATCCAGGGTTGAGGAAATGCTTACTATAGCACCCAAGCAACAGTCTCACATGGGCAACTAATCTCAACGATGCATTACCCAATTTTCCATTCGCTGGCAGATGCTGAATCCAAAAATGGCTCCCCCCCATAAGCTCTCGCATCTGCGGCTACATTGCAGCTCATCAAGATTTTCAAGACTTTCGCTGTCGCTTTGGAGCAGGTGCCTTCGGGGCAGCACCTCTTTTGGGCGTCGGTGGTGGCTCACTAACAGCCTTCGCCTTGGCCACGGGTTTGGCCTTTGCAGCCCTTTTGGGTGCTGTCGATGCCCCGGACTTTGCCTTTGGGGTATCTTTCGGAATGACAGTCCTGCAGGTGTCATGATCAAACAATGTTTTAACTGATCTTTGTTTTTCTATCATGGGTTGATTCGCAAACATGATTACAAGATTACAAGATAGGTATATTTATTTAGAATATATGCAACCATCAAAAATATTATAATATGATGATCATGAGACCAGTCCTTGCTCGCTGTTCCAGCTGGAATGCTTCCAAGATCCTTAGAACATAGCACCAAATAGCTGAAATTCTGTTGTGAAGAAACCCCAAGGCCCAAACGCGCTCTTGGCTTTCTCCACCAAGATCTTCAACTCTGCTTCTTTCCTGATAATGTTTGCAGCTTGATCCAGCTCATGGTTTCACAAGCTAAACAGTTGGTAAGTATGATCAAACATGAGTAAAGCTTTCCAAGACCCCAACTCAGTCGACCAACCATCAACGATTCCGGCTTGGTATTCTTCAGAAAGTTTGTCACTAAGACCTTCCAAAGATTTGTAGAGGTTGTTAACCTTCTCCAAGATCCTGGGATCAAACCAACTAGGCAGCATGACTCTGTGGTTAACATGTAGAGCTGAAACTACCATGGGGGAAGAACAAATTAAATTCATTTACTAATGTCAAATGAGATTCTTTGTCGTCAGCTGCGATGCTGCCATGTCTGGTTTTGACAAACTGACTTTGATCAACTCCAGTTGGCCCATGCGTTTAGTGACTGCTGTTGCCACCTTGTTGAGAAGGGCACTTGATTGGTGAATCTCTTGGGAGTCGGGGTAACCAAGTCTTTTCAACAGCTTCACCGTTTCCACGACTGATGATGGCAACCCACCGGCAGGCACCGCACCATCTGGGGCAGAGCTTGCAGTTCCTGAGCGGCTCGGCAGAAAGAGGATATAGATGATTGGTGCTGGGGCTTGGGATCAATAACGAAACCAAACACATTAAAATATTTCACAGATTGTCATGTGTCAAAATGGATTGTTAATCCCAAACAAAAAATAATGATGGATTTGGTGTACATCATACTTGTTGGTTTCCAGTTGGATGTGAATAATGAAATTTACTGTAGATGGTAAAAAATGGTGATGTTAATTTCAGTTTGCTAATCGAAGGGTGTAATCATAATTATATAAATGTATCATACTGTATAAACATACCTTTGGGGGACAAAGATTGGTTTACTTCAATCCATTAGGCATAAATTCAACAAGTGTACTGATAGCTGGATTGTAACGCTTTGTTATCTCATCTCGTGGTGATTGGTTGTATAGAAGATAATTGAACACATAGTTTGATCGTTAGCATGCTACATATAAACATGTTTCAGGATCAGTGAATGGCTCATTGGGTTAGCAAGACCACGGGGATGTTTGGGACAGGTGCCCATCAGGGTTGCGCATATCACACAAGTGTGGTGAATGGGTTTCTGATCTCTGTTATGGTTTTGGGTGATGCATCAACAGCTGTTTGATATATATATATATATATTAGTGGTCCCATGATCATCCATATTTTTAAGTATTTTTCAATGATTATTGCATGTGCTGCATGTTCATCAAGAATGATCCAGAATATAACACTGACCATAATGCTGGATGAACTATTGGTGGTTTTACCCAGCGATGGTTTTGGCTTTTAAGTCCCCATGGTCGTTCATCAGGGCTGCTACTTTCTGAAATGGAATTGGGGAAATATATTGGTGATACTGAGATATGAATATATTTTATATATACAATTGCAATGTTTCATGGTGCTTGATCATTCATCATTTGGCATCCCTTAAATATCTGCACCATTTTGAAAAAATCATCAAGTATACTTGATGATTGTTTTTTCAAAATGGTGCAGTTTCATCATCATATAAGTGGTTATTCAATGGAAAGTTTGGATCCCATAATCCACCAGGAAAGCTATCTGGTTTTTGGGCCCCATATAAATTTACCAGCGAAGATCAAAGCAAAGGATGAGCAATCCCACCATCAATCCAGAAGGCATGGAATTCCAAAAAAACAGACCCAAAACCCAAGTATGTTTTTGTACATGTAATCGTTGGTGCTTTCCAGCCTTTCCGTTCAAGAGGTTTATACCAATCCAATCGACATACCCTATAGCATTTTTGTTTCGACAATCCAACCCCATGCACTTGATTTGTTTGTTGGGGCACCATGGACAATCTAAGCCATATATATTCAACCTGGAGCTGGCCCGACTAAGCCAGTGGCCTTCCAAAGGTGCATCCAAATCAATGTTGATGTTCACCCCAGTCTCTTCAGTCTCCCAGCTCTGGCTTTCAGAGAAAGACGCCTTCACCCTGTCCCTTAGAGAAACTGAAGCTGCTGATTACTTCATCCGAACACTGTTTAATAAATTGTGAAACACATGCTTTGTTTGAAAATCTTTTTGGCTAAGTGTCCTAATGATGATGCGACCTAGGCACTTGCTGTGACCACTGACTTCAGTCTCCACATAGTAAGTCCAATCGTCTTTTTGGGCATTCCACCTAGCAACCCCAAAGTATATATCATCATTCTTTGACATCGCAACTACAGCCGAAAACATGTTACGCTACTTCATCATTTTCTTGGGGTTGGCTTTGGCCCGGGCGATGATGTTCTTTCGCTCCTTCCTTGGCTGGCGAAGGGAAAAACTATGTACAATACATGATACATCATGTATATAATACACATAAAAAACATTTGTCTTAAATGTAAATAGTAAAACATATAATTGATATAAGTTAGATCTGCACAATCAATGGGATGAGACCAGCATACACCAGCAGCAATGAAGTGAGATACTTGGGGAGATGCAAAAAAGGCTCTCAGGTCTGTCTTCCAACTCTTCTTCGGTTTTGAAGGTGAAGTAGACACCCACTTCCATTTCTCGTTCATGATCCTTCTTGACAGAGTAGGTCTTCACAAACACATCAGTGTTGTTACCACATTCAGCGAACAACCTGAAGACAGTGTCTTTCTTACCCTCTTCCCATAACTTTCTGATTTCCTCAGACACCTTGTATTCACCCCGGGCATTGGGCTCCAACGCTCTGCGAATTCGCCTGTCTTTGGCGCCGTGGCTGAGGTCAGGTGGAGGGGGCATCAAAGCTGGATTGAACGCCGGCTGCTTGGCAACCACTGGAGGGGTGGAGGTGGCAACTTCACCTACTGGTGCTTCAAGTGAAGGCTTTGGGGTATCCACTTGTGTTGCTTCCACATCATCCTCTATGATAACATCTGAGTCATCTGGGTCCAGATCAGCATCTGGTGCGCAGCCGCCAACACTTGGTGAGTATAGGCTATCTGGGAACTCCTCAACGACGACATCACCTAGGACCATGGATGCAAACTTGTTATATATATATGATCATTAAAAGAAAAGTTGGTTAATCATTGGCAAAGTAAAATAGTATACAACCTGTATGAAATACATTCTGTATCTAAACTTGGCAATACAGGTGTGAGCATCACTCTGGGGGCACCAACGCTTTGGAGTGGTCTCAGCATGTACCTGCAGAGGCTTGCACATCAGGTGTATATATATTATATTACAAAAAGCAAACACTTTCCAAAAGGCATCATTGACCCTTGCACCATCTATATATAGGGATGTCCCAAGGTCCAGTTGTTAAATGTGCAAAACTAATTTCGAATCATCCTTCAAGTGATGATTGCATGGAGCTTATAAGTTTTCTTGAAGTCGGGTTTTTGGAAGACTGAGCAACACCCACCCAGTCGCTGCCTCGGTCCGAGGTGCAGATGCCGCCACTGGCTACGATTTCAGCGTTGCCGCTTCCTTGATCTGGTGGTTCAGGGCCTGCAGGTTGAGCGCAAAACATGGTTAAGGTGATCCACTTATAAAATCTGATATAATATCGTTAATATACCCATAACAGGTTTGAAGACATTGTGGTGATGAGGGGTGATGATCACGTGAGTAAAAATCCAAGATGGGTATATAGACCTGGTGAAAACCATGTTTCGAATCAGTGTTTGTATCTGTCCAGAACCATTGGCCTCCAGTTGGGTTTTCAACTGCTTTTCCTCCTCGTCTAAGTCAAAGTGTGCCCCCACGACATCATCAATTGGCTCGGACATGAGATTAAGAGCTTCCCCCAATGTGGAGCTGCTTGAAAGAAAGCTACCCTGCATTTTCTTGAGCCACCTATGATTTTTTTTGTGTTTGGGCGTTCTTGCCCAAAAAAAAAGCCAAAAAAAATCAAAGAATTCTGAGCAATTGGTCTCCGGGAATTTCCGCTATTGTTCCGGGAATTTCCGGCATTTTTCCGGGAATTTCCGCCATTGTTTTGGAATGATTTTTTAGCTGAAAGTGCAAAAAAACGCTGAACGATGCAATTTGCAGCATTTTCCCCCTGGACAGCGCTGACAGTAGCACTAGTGTACCACATGTATACCCATGGTGGGCAGCATGGTTTTAATAATTAATTGGTAACATCCATCCAGAGCGAACGAGTCCAACATCATAGTCTCCTTTGGGAATGACTTTGTTGAACTCTGGTGGACATTGCACCATTTTACTTCGACTCAGGTAGATCATACACTCAGTCAACTTGGCTTCGGGCCACGGCTCTTCTTTTTGCCAAGGAATCTCGTCAAAGATGTGATGCAAAGGGCCAGCCACCTCCAGTTGGCAGAGGCTGGAAAGCAGGATGGTGGAGGAAGCATGCTGTTGAAAGCTTTACAACTATAACATGAACTCACATGGGCCTGTGGGACTTGTTTGATCTCTCGTGCTAAATGCACAAAAGCTGGAATTGTTTCCACAACCTTTGCTGCGAACTTCTTCGGGTAATGCCTCAAATGAACATTCGAGGTCAGAGG
This sequence comes from Cladocopium goreaui, assembly GCA_947184155.2. NCBI lineage: Eukaryota > Dinophyceae > Suessiales > Symbiodiniaceae > Cladocopium > Cladocopium goreaui. The sequence continues at coordinate 765,193 of CAMXCT020006689.1, forward strand.
TTAGGGGCATAGAGGGTTCACACATCTATTTTGATCAGTGAAAAAACAATCAATAAATTCAAATCAAGGTGCTCTGTTTTCTTCAGGTACCGTGACCCACTGTAACCAGATTTGCCACTACGCTTTGAGACATAGCGGTTCACAGTTGGTGGCCCTTTGATTGGAGTTCGGGCTATTTTGGGCGTGGTGAAAACAACAACAGCTGGATTGTTTGACCATAGGACTGTCCTCTTTGGATTCTGGTGGCCCCAGCAAGCCATCCAAAAGGCTTGACGGTAAGTTGTAATTCCAAAGTCTTTCATGGTCTTTATCAGCCATTCCATTCGACATGTCAACATCAAAACAGAAGAACCTGGCTGTTCCAGCAGAAATGTCATTTGGAGTAAATTGATCAACAGTAGCAGGCAGCAAGTTCTTGCTGCCAAGCCATTGGCACGTAGCACTGAGCAAACCGTTGGGTCCCCATCTGGCATCCACTGGCTGCGTTTTGATGTTCCAGAATTCATGTGAACAAAACTGCTGCATTCAGTAGCTACCAGGGCTACCATGTCAGGGTCCCCGAAGAGTATCAAGGCCACTGCCAGCCTTAGGTGAACGAACACATCCCACTGATGAGATGATATTATGATACCACCTGACCTTGGATAAGCCTAAATGGCCACAACAAATGAAGGGGCTACAAAACCATAAAATGATTTAATTATATATATAATTATATATATATGGTTTGTCATAAGGTTATATAGAACATAAACTCCTGGTGGTATATAAGGGTCAAGGAACACAAAGCCCGAACTCTTGAGGAAGTCCAGCGCTGGAGAATAAACATAATCAACAGCTTTGGCTTTGTAACCTGTCCAGCTAGCAAGCCTAGAAGTTCGAGCTTGGCCTGAAAAGAGCTCTAAGAACTGGCACCCAGCAATCTTTGACACCCGTTCTGGAACCATGTAGGTGACCATGATCACGATAGCGATGAACTCCTGGATTTGTTGCTATTGTTTGACATGGGAACACTTTGATTTATGTGGACTCCATGTGTAAAACACCTTGGTGACCAAAGTTCATCATTGTACATAAATTTGACTAGTTGTAAATTAAAAGTATATGGGAACCATGGAAATCCAACACCATTTTCCCCAAGCAGGGCAGTCCTTTGGAACATGTGGTACCGACATCAGCTTACGAATCAGTTCTTCATGGCGCTGAAGCATGGCACCCAAAGAAAATACTAAGTCAGACCCTTTTGATCACTAGCTGCAGGATATGTACTGAATGAACAAGTCGATTGGCAAATGGATTCATCACTGACCGTTCATGGCTGCCAAACAGGTTGGGAAGACGGTCTTCATCAAGGCCACCATGGGAGGCCAGCCAACCTTGCCCTCGTTTCATCACCTGCAACCGGTGGATGTGGTATACATACATGGAATTGGAGTGGCCCACAAGTTTCCAATTATGATCTATCCACCTATATCCACCTCATGATTTTGCAATCAAAAGAATTTCCAATCCTGGTCCAAAGCCAAGTTCTTAAATATTTGTATATATCAAACCAAGATAGGATGGTGAATCTACCTGCATCAAGTATATTGTCCATAAAAAAAAATCTTGGAAACTTGTTGGCGCTGGGTTTTGAAAACACGAGGCTCTGTGCATTTCAAAACTGGAATCAAGATTGCAATGAAATTTGACTTTCCCAATAAGATGCAAACATGCTTTTGCAGAACCTTTTCCTTCCCCGGTAAGCTGGATGCCAAAGTGGATTTTGCCACACTGGTTTGTGGCCCATGTTGCAAGGATCGCCCCTGCAGAACGTCAAAGGAAGATTTCACTTCCCATGTTTCCCCGACAAGAATGCCGACTGCATTTAAGAATGCAGATGCGGCCCATCAAACAAATTTGAGAGCTATTCAAAGTTCAAATTAACATGTTTCTCATTGTTTCTCACTTCACTTGGCAAGGTTGGCATACTCCTCAGTCAGACCCATGATCACATCACCCAGCGCATCCGTAGCCGTTCCATCGACGACTTCATGGTTCTTGTTCTTGACAAACTTCCAAAAGCCATCCTGGTACAAGCTAGGGCTCTAACAGTTGTGGAAAGAATGTATCTCACACCACAGGTTCTAAGCATCGACAATTATTTGCTGGTTATGTTTTGATTAGAGGTGCCCTTTTGTGATCTTGGGAAACCACGAAAAAAACAACAAAAAAGTCACTGAGATTTCAGGGTTTCTATGTCATTATCTTAAACTTAATACCATATGTTTTTGGGATACCTGAACATCAGAGTCTGGAAGCCCATGGAATGCAAATCAAAGATCTTTGTTTCGAACCCTGTCCTCATGTTTGGTTTGGGGGCGAAGATACATCAACTCTCGGCGATAAGCACTGCGAATGGCCTCCCACTCAGCCTTGGCCCGCTCATTCGCAGGTGGATTGCGGCGAGCGAAGGACGCTGCATTGCCCTTGGAGGCTCGGGTTTTGGTAGGTGCTTCCTTTGCATCCTTCTTGCTGGTGGTTCCTCCCTCTGAGGTTCGTTTCTTAGATTGCTTCGACCTGCTACCGCCTTCTTGTGCATCACCTTTTGGGGGTGCTCGCTTGGGTGTGACAAGGACCTCGCTCTCTTCCACCTTTTCTTTCTTCGCCTTTGACTTAGCAAATGCCTTTGCCTTTGCCTTCGCTTTTGCTTTTGCTTTAGGTGAAGGTTTGCTACTTCGGCTCTTACCCTTCGCCTTTGCCTTTGCCTTCGACTTAGCTTTTGCCTTTGGGGTCTTTCCTTTTGGCTTGGTGGTGTCAAGATCGCCATCAGCTTCCGGTACACCGCCAAACTGTTGGATACGAGAAAGTGGCTCCTGGTGGGCAGTGTCATGCCAACTTGATAAACCAGTGTTGCTTAAACCTTGAATGGACCCCAAAATTGAGAATTCAGAATGTATACGCTAATAAACTTGAACATGTTTTGCTCACTCAGGTTACTGTATGTCCTGGTGCTTGTCCGGATTGAAACTGACATCACCATCATGTGAAACCATTGCATCCAGTGGTGCCACGACCCCAACCCCATCATCTCCATTCTCCACCTGTCGCTCCACATTCTCTGCTGCGCTGGCTGCAGGCACTGAAGCCGATGGAGGAGAGACCGGTTGGCCTGGGAGGGCAGGCTGGTCCTCAGGATTGGTGAGAGGCTGCTCACCATCAGACGTCTCACCAAGTTCCAGAGTTCTCTTCTTCAAGATGTCATCATCTCCATGGTTGGGTGAAGGAACAGTATCAACCCCAACAGCATGAGTTCCATCATGGTTGGGATCAGCAAGGGCTTCGACTCCATGGGTTGGTGAATCAGGGGCACCAACCTCCGAGCTAGTCTCCAACATGGAACCATAAGAGTCACCACCACCCATGTCAAAGGGCAGGGTCTCCATAGCATCAACATTCACACCTACAGGGTATAGATGTGTGTCTTTGTTTTCAGTGAATCATTCATCCATACCTTTTGAAACCACAGAAAACATTTTTTGGAAAAGAACAAGCCTGAAGGTACTGATGGGCATCGGTCTTCTCTTTTGGGCTTGTTCTTCAGATCACGGATGGCTTGCAACCGCCTCCTTAGATCATTGTACATTAGGGCAAGTTAATATCACTTTAAGACCCTGAGGCGATGTTAACCTTTACAATAAATTTCGACCATAATGAGATATGTGTTCACCCTAAAATTTGAAATAATCATTTCTTGTGTAAAGCTTGGGTTTATGATGCCAAGAATCAGGACTGCCTCCCTTTGTGCCTCCAAACAAGCTCGGGATGCCTGTAACATGGCCATGGCCATGGGATCCTCCTCACACTCCCCAGGATCAGAAGCGCCTGGTTCTGAATCATCAGCTGCTGCTCGTTGCTCGTCATCGATGGCTGGCTGGGCCGGCGGTGGTGTCCCTCCCCAATGGTCAGTCATGGTGTCCATCAATCCATGGAGAAGAGGATCCTGAATCCAAGCATATGGTTTTCGACTTGGAGATCATTCATGGTAAACCATTATCATAACTTGTTTTCATGTCTGAACTGTCTGAACCCTGAAAAAAACACACTAAAACTTGTGGGTCGTAGGGGAAAACCTTGATGTTGATCCAAGAGTCCCTGAAGTTATTGATGGGGGACCTCCACCGCCTCAAGCACAGGGAAATCATCCATTTGACCCCCCGAGCATCAAGGTAGAGGTTGACAGGTTTGACCTCGACATTCACCAGGACGTAGAGCTGCTTCACCTGTGTTTTTGCTACTATGTCGGTTTTGGTTTGTGATTTTTTCCATATGTTTCCAAACAAATTGGATACAACAGAAATGATTTGTTCAAGAAATCTTCCAATAACAAAACCATCCGATATAGAAAACAAAGTTTGGACATCACACACCTCATCCTTCAGCCATTCAACGGGTGGGCTCTTGGGGGTGGTTTCGTGGCTAGCCCAAATTGTGAGAGCATCATTGATGGCAGCTCGGTTCTGGGACAAAGCGGAGAGAGTAGCAATTCCGGTTAACGCCTTCTTGGGCCATGTCAACATTTTGCCATTGTCCCTCAGGGTTTTCCTAATGACCACATCCTCTTCCCAAAGTGCCGCCAACGCATGCCTAGGTGGCCATGGCTTGTTGCTGGCTTCATCTTCATCCTCGAAATCATCCATATGATTCTCAGGCGCATCAGGCTGTGGTGGGTGTGCCATGCTGAAAGCCTAGCCTGGGGCAACAGCAAGTTTGAACCCTCTCAAATTCCTGCGGTTCCAGGATTGCGACTTGATGGATGGTAGACCCCAAACATATATAGTTCAAACATAAATCATATTTCATACCAACCCTCCAATATATGATCATAGTTCGGTTAATTCCAAATCAATGGGGGGCAACTTCAAACTTGGCAGCCAACATATGCGATGGAAACCCCTTGTGTGAATTCATGCAAGTTCTCATAACATAAATATTGGTTAGTTGTCTCAGTTTTCCATCGGCTTAATTTTTTTTCCATCAATAAGGTGGTTTTCATCACTCATTTTGAAATAATATATATGTATTTATATTATATATTAAAATATAATATATTATATTAACATATAATATATATATATATAAATGATTGATGAAAACCACCTTATTGATGGAGAACCAACAAGATCCACCCCTAAGCCAGCTGGCAATGGGCCTGGAAAGTGGCTACATCCAGCACGTAACAGCAAGCAGCAGCAGCCTGGAGAGATGGAGGGTGATTGGACCGACCTACATACTGCATAAGGGTTACCAAATTATATAATATATACAGTATACTATCTTTGAAATCAATTCTTCAATTGTCTAAAGGGTATATACTTTTGCTTGTTTCTCCAGTCTTGTTTTTTATCATTACATTATTGCCTCTTGTTTCACCATGGTTCAACAGGAAACAAACCCTTGCGATCCAAGCCTTTCGCAAAGTCAAGTCCGCTCAGCATGGCATGACCTGCGCAAGGGGCACACCACAAAAAATGATTCAACTTGCAATTGTTGTTCATTCATGCTTGGGATGGTTGATGGCAGTCAAGACAAGCTTTAGGACATCTTTTTTCACCTCATATCGACATTTGTGATTTCTAATGATTTCTAGTACCTGTGACCCCAAAGCCGGTAGTAAGCAGCTATGTCCAAATCTGATTCTCTCAAAAGAAGTTGGGGGTGCAGCTGATTCTCAGCCAAGATGCACACATCAAGGCATGTAGCTGCTAGGCACCCCACATCGCCGCTATTCAAAAATGAAAGTACAGGGGGAGTTTGGTACAACCCCCTGAAGTCGGAAAACAAATAATTTCCCAGCAGCTCCACTGTTTGGATCACTTGTCCACCATGTCGGTTTTCCTTGAGAACCCCAAAGTCAAAGGATTCAAATTTGGTGGTATGACTGTGTAATTGAAAGTTATTTCAAATGATTGCGATGAGGAAATCAAACCACCATATCATCAATCATAAAAAATGATGATAATCATTGGGACCGATCTGAACAATAAGATTATGTGGATTTATTTGGTGTTGATTGCAAGTGAAAAAAGATGGTATTTCTACAAAACCTTTGGGTTACACCATTGCTTGACAAAACTCTTCTCCTGAATCTCCTGGTGGGCATCATCCCGACGCTTTGCCTCTTTCTGGGAGGCCCGTTGCTTCTCCTGGCGCAAGGCCAGGAATGGTGAGAGTGAGATGAAATTCTCAGGGCAATGCCAAGCAACCGGACTTGATGCTATACACGTTCCATGTTTAACTTTATGAGACATGTCAGATATCTTAAGCCATATATCAACATAAAATCATGGCATGGATCCTATAATATAGCCACACATCCGTCCTTGTTGAAAAGATCACGGCAAATACCGCCAGCGTGGATGTTGGTGACAACCAAGTGGAGGAATTCATCCGGGCTAGGTGCGTCCTGAGAATGGAGAAGGGGAAAGGTAGACCACTGACCCATGTTAATTAACTTGCTGGGCTGTGTTGTAGGGCTGTGTAGCGCAACCATGGGTTGCTGATAAGTTTCATCACTTGGCGAGAACAACGCTTCCTTGCACAAGTCCCAGAAAAAGTTGTGTACATCTCCAAGGCCTTGCGGCTCCGGGGGTGTGGTGTGAGATGAGCCAGGAATACCAATGTTTAAATCAAACATGCCTTCTTTCAAATGTGATAAGTTGAGAGTTCCGAATGCATTCCATGTATCTTCATCCAAAAGCACTTGAGCTGATCTATCCTATAAACCCAGATTATAGACTTGCTTTCCAGCCTTCTTTCTGAATGGTCTCGATGGCATCGAAGGAACATTGGACAATGAGGTCGGCCATGGTTCTAAGCGGTTAGCTATTAGGATCCCCTTGAGATGAACCAAAACGCTACCCAGGTCACAGCAAGATTTCTATTGATATGGGTCAAATATAGAGCAACCCAAAGTAGATATAGATCGTGTTTTTATTGGCTTTGACCCATATCAACTTGAAGTTGCTAAGAAACAGCATCAACAAGATGCAAAGGGAGGGTGGCACCTTCTCAACGCATGGTCCCCCAATGGGGCTTGGCTCTGCTGAGCCACATTGAGCCCGAAGGCTCACATCAAGGCATTGGACCCAAGATGGATGGATGTTACCAATAATGAACCATAATAAACCAGCCTGGTCAACAGAAAGTATGCAGATCATCCCAAAATAGCTATATATCAAAAAAGGTAATCTTTTGGTGGGTATAACCAAAAAAAAGTCATTATTTGGAAAAACATGGTTTTTCCCGAAATGACTAAAATTCTGCATACTTTCGGTTTGCCAGGTACATATATATATATATACATATACATATATATATATATATACATATATATATACATATATATATATACATATATATATGTGTCAGTTACATATACCATACCAACTGATTCTAACGCCACTCCATCCATGAAGTTTCTTGCACCTTCTGCAGAGTGCGCAGCATGGAATCACCAACTCAGGCTATGGGAGAAACGAAAGGACAACCAGCTTCAAGCTGGCCTGCCGGAACCTGTGTCTGATTTACCAGTTCAACACACACACACACATATATATACATTACACAAATGTATATATATATATATATATTATATATAATTATATATATAGATATTCTTAAGATTCTCATATCTTCGGATCGCAATTGTTTGCCCTCCGGGAGCCTTCTGCACCCGTCTCAATTGATGTTGAACTTTGCTGCTGTCACCTCCGCTGTTGGGATCGCCCCAGGTGACCACTGAACCGTCGCTTTTCATGGCAGCAAAAGCTCGTTGAGAGGAGACCACGTCCAAGACGTTCTTCAACTGGTCTTGGACGGAACCTTTTTTGAAGGACGAAAAAGGCCACGTCCCAGAGTCCCAGGTCACAAAAGATGTTCATTAAAACATACTAAAACCCAAGTCAAACAAAGTCTTGCTATTTTTTTACATATTTTTACTACTACTATATACTACCATACAACACTGTATATATATATATAATTATGTATGTACACACACTATATGACACGAAATCATATATATATATATATTATATATATATAGAGAGATACATAGCTATGGCTCAAAACTTGGGTCCAGGCATGGACCTGCGAAAGTGGGGTCCATTGTTTCCAGCATGTGATGGGGCATTTTGCCCATGTCATAAACCAGGGGATTTCGGTGTACTGTTGGTCATATCCCCAGTACATCAATAATATTCAATATATCTTGTATATTCTGGTGGATTCAAATTATATCAACTTATATGTATATATATATATATACCCAATATATCAATCATATACCATGATATCCCCATGACCTCACAGAGATTTTAAGCTGGCTTTATGGCAGTGTGTCAAAACCAATAGTACCCCTTCTGTTCACATCAAAATAGCTGGGATTTATGGATGTTCATCCCCCTAAAAATGGTATTAATAGGTATTGATCCATACCCACATATATATATATATAGATATTCTTAAGGTTTTCATATCTTCGGATCGCAATGTATGGAATGTATAATCCATACCCCTATGGCTCTCATGGTTAAACCCCCTGCCAGCGACTGCTGTTGCCGCCGAAGGAGTGATGGCCCCAGGTGATGACGCTCTGGTCCGACAGCACCGCGGCGAAGGCGTAGTCCGAGGCCCGGATTTGTTGCACCGTCCTTTTGAGGCGAAGACGTGGCGGGCGAAGAAGGGACCTGTTGCAATTTAGGAGGGGATATCACTGGGATATGATACATACATGTATATATATATATATTTAACTATATATATATAACTATATATATACATAACCATACATCGTGTGAAATGGATGGAATTGATTATACCCAGAAAGTATGGAGATTTTGAATTATAAATCAAGAAAACCATTAAACAGATATTTAATTGAGGGGGAAAGTGTGGGTGAACCAGTTTTTATCTTGAAGCATTGAACTGTGCTAACCAGAAACAAATGGGAAAACAATGATAAACTAACCATTCTCTATCAATTCTTCATAAGCCATTTTCAGACATCTCCCCACAAATTGTTGATGTGGACCCAGTCAGCCACCCAAATTGTGATGAAGACTCACATGTTGTGTTTCAATCTTATTCTATATTCTTCTAGTCAAGAAACTATATAATTCCGTCGCATCGCAACGGGTGCCCCCAACCCAAGTTGAATCTCTTGTGCAAATACATCCATCTATATTTATATAATTGTATATTATATATTATATTATAAATAATAAATATATATATATATATATTATATATATACTCCCTCATTTTGGAGACATGGTTCAAACATATTACGCGTCATCGAAAGTTTGGCACAGAGTCCTCATCCGTTCATGATTGTAGCTGATCAGGCGGCTATTGGGATTTCCCCAGGCAACCACTTCTCCATCTTCCAGGATTGCTGTGAACGAGCTGTCCGAGCCCAAAACCATTCGCACATTCCTGGGATCAAATGGGTCTGATCATGCGGGATACGCTCAACAAAAAGGCCCTTCCAGCGCAGGTTGAACGCCCTCATAGTACCCCTTCAGGCACTTGTCACATAGGACCCCCAAATGGCCACATAGGACCCCTTCCTCCAAGTACTGGGCATGTGGCCTTGCAAAGCATGCTACTTTGTCCGTGGCAAGCATGAAGTTTGCGTTTTTTCAAGCCCGCCTACCCCATTCAACTGCAACACTTGCACTTGGATTGGCCGTTGGATTGCGCTTCAAGCCATGCGCAGGTGAGGTGCACCACTTTGCAAAGCTGTCTTGAGCACTTGAGCCGTAGTGTACTTGAAGCGTCCTCCCCACCCACCCACCTACACTGAAGAACTTGCACGTTGATTTGCTGCTGGGTTGCTATTTTTACATTGCCTTGCACACGCAGGGCAGGCGCAGCACTTTGCAAAGTCTTGAGCACTTAAAGCCTTATAGTACATTTTCCCACCCGCCCGGTTAGACTGCAAAGCTTGCACGTTTATTTGCAGCCGGGCTGTCATTACTTGCAGTGCGCTGGTGCTTTGCAAGTCATCTTGACCCGCGCATGCGCATCGCATGTAATATCAAAAACTTGTGCATTCAGGTTCGTGGTCCTCATGTCCGATCCAACCAATCATAAGGGAGAATGTAGCTGGTAGATACCCTGACTTGGAATTTGTTAGCATTTTTTTGGGAAAAAACATGAGTATATTACATCTATATATATTATATATTTATATATCTATTTATTTTTATTTATTTATTTATTTAAATGTATACATATACACACATACATACATAGTTTTTTATGTTTTGGAGGGCCTACAAGACATTACAAGACATATGGGCATGCAAAGGTTTGTGTGCATGTGCACACCTTTTTTCCCTGGATGGAAACATCTCACTGTGAGAATCCCGCAAAAGAAGAAACAATGGGAACCATGAATTTGCGATTGTGGTGTTGTCATGCGCCCATCCCGCGCCCGCCAAACAAAAGTCGTGGTTCAGATCGTCAAAGAAAAGTGGCAGTTCCTCATCTTAAAGGGCCATCCAGACGGCCGCTGATATTCCCATCATCCAAATCAAACTATTACGATTATACGGTGACTATATTTCCCCAAATTTTCCCTTATTATCATGGATGGTGATACCTTCGCCGTATAATTTTTCATCATACCTTCCGCACCAGGTGTTCGGAAACACTCCCACTCATTTTCCATTTTCTTTTGAAGTTCCCAATGCCGGCGTCTTTGGCCATGCCTTGGGGTCAGGGTTGAAGGCAGGGCCGGTGGTGGCCGCAGCGTGTGAGTATGGTTGTGGCTTAGGGGATAGTGTGTCATGTTTTGTGGGCCCTCAGTGTAAAAGCTCGAGCAATCGATTTCGACAATGGTTCTTGATTTATACATATATATATATATAAACATAAATCACATATATATATATATAATTTATATACATATACATATATATATATATATCCTGCATATATAAATATATACCTATATACATTTATATATACACACACACTTGTTTTTAGGTGTAAAAAATGAACAGAACCAGATTGGTTTCTGCTAGGGGCGCTAGCTGCTGGCCATGCCGTCTCGACTTCGCCGACAAAACCAGTTGAGGCAAACACATGTTGATTGGATAGTGAAGAAGATGGCGAACCGTTTGAAGTCCAAGGGCCACATGGAAAGGATGGTGTCCACTAACCGTATTTTGCCCGTTGGTACCCTGAAGAGGAAAATCATCAAACAACTTTTTTCTGGATGGATTCGACAATATGTCGGTGAAGGGAGGGTATTGACCTTGAAACTAGCTCTTCAAGTGGTGGCATCCCTGCGCAATAAATTTTCCATGGAGAAACTTGGAGAGGAGCAGCGGTTGTGTGAAGCAAAACGCATGCAATACCTTCTCAAGGTGGCCCGAAAAAGGAAACTTTCGAACAGGGTTCAATCAAAAGCCATGTCAACTATGGACACTGTTGACACGGTGCCTATGGAAGCCGAAGATTTCTGGCTGGCCCAGGACAGTTTGTTTTCAGAAACCCATGGTAATCAAATTTTGTTTTCCGTTTTTGATTTGATCGTGATCTTGGGTCTATCTTAACATGGGATATATCTCAAAATGGCAAGTTTGGTGGGATGCATGGCACAATTTTTTCGACTCCAAAAAGGCACCCAACCCAACGATTTATCAATACCCACGTCAACCCGACTTCCCATTGCTTTCCAGGACGTTCAGCTGGATTCTTCGGAGGTTTCTGCCGACAAGCCAGAAGACCCTGTGAATGAAATTTGGCTGCATTAGTTTTCTTCAAACTGTTGCCACTTCTGGGTAAAGTTCTAAACAAACAGATGATGTGGAGACCCTCATTGACCCCCAGATTGTGAGGATATGCCACCTCCGGCAGCGATTCCGAAGAAGCGCAACTGGAAGTTGAACCCTGACTGGCTCCCGTTCAATCCCGAAAAACCTGCTGATATTGAGGCAAGGTGCAAGTACCCAGCTCGATGTTGTGATCTGATAGAGCCAGTAAACCAAGCCAGATTCATCAGCAATCCACGTCTCCGATGATCCATGATAGCCTTGGATTGCAGGTGAATCCGAAGCAATTGGACTTCGACGATGCCTTGGACGAGACCAATCCAGGGGGCCATGACACTAGTGACTCGCTCCAACAAAGGTCTCTAGTTAAAACCAGTGACAAAATGCGTGTGTTTCAACTGATTTTCCACAACCCCATATCATCCGTATCAGTAATGATGTTCACATTTTGCCCTTTAAGAGACCATTCATGTAGTTAACAACACCGTTATTTGGTATTCTGAACCTTTTGAACTGGTTTGCATGGCATGTTTATTTCTGGTTTGTCGGAACTGCAAACCGCATTTTTGTTTGGAATGGTGTGTCGGGTCCAAGGCCAGTGGTCGGATCCCTACTATGATGAGTTGCCTGCGGACATGAAGGCATACGCTGATTGGGCCTACAGTGCATATGCTGGTGCATCCACTTCTGCTTTTGCACCATCAAGATTCTTTCCAGCATCAATGATAGGTTGTACCCTGATATACAGCCCGAGCCCTGAATTTTGTTATACAATGTTTCAGAGGCCGTCCATTGAATGTTGGCCAGAATCCTGCAGTGCTCTCACATGAAACCCTCAGGACCGACTTTGGATTCCGATGGCGCTGGTGCTCTGCAGTCCGATGATTGTATCTGGGTTCACATATGTGGTGTTCTGGAACCAGTGATCTAGAACCAGTGTACGTCCACCTTTTTGTTTTTTGGTCAATTTTCCCATATATAAAAAATGGATCCTGGGATGTATAATTTTCCGTTTTTAAACAACATGTTGTGATAGCTGCCCATCCGAGGGGGCCCGGCAGATGCCTCAAAGCCCTTTAGCGGCGAATCTTGGAATGAAGATTTTTACCAGTGGCTCTGCACCAATTGCAACTCGGCTGTCTACTTTCACCGGTAAATTAGACCAAACATGACCAAGCACAATTTGTCCTAATATCCACCATGTGCTGAAACGGGCCTATGGGAAACCGAGGGGATGAGCTATGTGCCAATGGTGCTTACATGGACCTGGAGAGCTTGTGGGAAATTTATGTAGGCCTGGTTCCATATTCAATTTTTTGTTACTTCCGAACAATTTTGAACCCATGCTTCCCTAATCAATCCAGATCCATGCGCTAGGTTCCTTCCAAGATTCTTGCGGTCATGACCAAGAGATGGGTGGAGGCGGTTTTGAATTGCAAGCTGTTTTTTTCCACATTCCAGTCAAAATTAGATGGTGCTAAGATTGGCTGCTGCTAATTCCAACCCCGGATGAATAGACCCTGAATGATAGCGAGGGCGATGACACCCAAAATAACGATGATCTTTCTTTAAAATAAAATAAGTATAACATAGTATAACTTGCTATACCCCTGCAATCCTTATAACTAAATTTTAAAGCGTGGCAAACCTGCAGGCCAAAGGGGGCGGCAACGCCTGCGGCAGAAATTTAGAAATTGCAGGTCAAAATAGCGGGCCACCCTCCAGCCACTTTTCCCCGAACTAACTCTTGCAGCTCTCCCAGGCCCATCCCCAACTTCCACCCAGGTTCTCCCAGGAAATCCCGGAAACTCCACAAAAACGCAGAAAATAACACCCAGGTTCTCCCAGGAAATCCCGGAAACCAACAAAAACACAGAAAATAACACCCAGCTTCCGGAAACCCCACAAAATCGCAGAAAATAACACCCAGGTTCTCCCAGGAAATCCCGGAAACCCATAGAATCGCAGGAAATCACTAATTTCCTGGGAGAACCTGGGAGAACCTAGGAGAACCTGGGAGAACCTGGGAAAACCTGGGAGAACCTGGGAGAACCTGCAAGTTGGGATTGACCTGGGCAGACTTAGGAGGACCTGGGTCGAGCTGGACGGGGGTAGCCTGAATAAACCACGCATATGTAAACCAGAGCAGAATTGGATAAAACACCACTAACGAATACTGCTGAGCCAACACCGTTTTGATATGTATCCTGCACCATTCAAAAACCAGTTTTAACACCCAGAAACCCTCCAAAATTAAAACCCAGGCCCCAGAATCCTGATTTATTTTATATATACAGGGGTTTATCAAAGTATAACCCTATCAACGAGTTGGGGGGGTTATTCATCCGGGGTAAACATTTAGGAAGCTTCTACCTTGCAATTCAAATTCCCCTCCAACCTTCTCAATGCAGGCTCAGGGGCTGAAGATGCCAGTGGAGAAGCGGAGCTGCTCGATCCAGCGGACCAGGTACCTTGGATTCATTTGGACTCATATTTTTGGGGCTGTGCAGAAAACGAGATATAGTTGGTAGTCTTTTGGTGACACTTTTGCATTTCTGTTTAAGGTATTGCTGCGGGCAAAAACTCTGCGCTTGGGTGAAACGGATGAGGCCGGGATCTTTCAGCCTTCAACCAGTTGAAATCAACAACAAAAAGTAACGGAAGTGAAGATGTTTGTCTGACAACTTGCCTAGGATGATGAAGAGATGTGGGGCTACCATTTGGTGACCAATCCAGAATGGGCAGGAGAATGGTCGGGTCACTTGAATCAATATATACAAGTTGGAACTACAACTGCGGCATAGTTCCCTTCTTCACCCATTAGCTCAGGTGATTGGGATGGCAAAGGTGCCCTGGAACCACACACCGTGCACAAGGACTGCCTATACGTGCTCTTTCTTGATTTAAATTCGATTTTCAGTTCCAACCTGTTGATACGTTCTGATTGTTCTTCAAACAGTTGATGGGGACAGTGGGGAACCCAGGATCTGAAGCGATCTGAAATTAAGTCTGTGGTGCCCACCAATGCCCCTGGTGAACTTTATCTGTTTCGCAGACCACATTTGGAGTCAGGGCTCGAGGCACACAGCTCCAAATCCTTTTTTTTACGAACAAGCCAAGTGCATTCATCCATGTACTAGCAGCCATGGCCCCAAAACATGATGTCCGAAACTCTGGCTTCCACCCATTGCCAGGCTGATGAAACTATCACACCTTCGCCAAAGAAGCCAAGGTCACCGCCGGTGGTCACACCTTTTGCTAAGATCCAGTTAGCTGCCAAGAAAAGAGAGGAAGCAAACGCGAAGGCCAAAGGAAAAGGTTGTGCTGATGGAGATCTTTGACTTCAATTTCATTTTCTGAGTTATCTGTAGCTATTTGAGTCTTTTCCATCTTCCTTCCTTGAACATTTATCTGCAGATCGTTTTGACGTAACTATCCAGGTGTAACTGCCTTCAATTCAAAAATTGCAAGTCCCAGCTGCTGAGGATGGATCCAAAGGTTCGGAGGGTGCCAAAAAGGTTCCAAAGCGCGTTGCCAAGAAGAACAAACCCACGGCTTCCAAGAAGGCTGACACCAAAAAAAAGGGCAAGGTTCAGTCGAAGGAGAAGCCCTCCAACCATGGTCAGACTGCGTATGGGGATGCCAAAAAAGCCTTCGCTGAAGCGTTACTCTCCAAAGATTTGATAAACCACATTTTCCATTTTTCCCCCACATGAGAACGAATAGATTAGGAATCAACCTTCCTTCTTCCCCGCTGCAATGGCTGCTGAGGTGCAAGAAGGATGATCCCAGCATTCGCTGGCGTGCCATTGAGATCCTTTGGAAAGCAAGTGCTGAGAGGTCTGCCATTTTGGAAGGCATGACCCCTTCGGAAATCAAACGCCGCAGGTATTAGGTTCTAAGATGACGGCCATTTGACTTCCAAATACCGGTATGTTTATCTGGGAACAATAGTTTTGAGGGTAGCATACATGTGTATATTCTCATAACCAAAATAGGTTCAATAATATGTCACATGGAAGTGGCCACCAAAGTCGAAACTATGAGCTTCTTTTTGGGGACGCCTCAACATTGGGGCTTGGGTTAAGCCAGTTGCTTGACCATATATGTACGGTGTGCAAAACCACACTTCGTCAAATCTGGTCTGCCAGAGTTGCCAATTTTAGGGGTTGCCGCAAGCATTGCAAATGGCTATGCTTGGTTGGGATGCTAGGAACTTAGCTTCGAAACAAGCCAGCGCCTTTGAGGGCAAATTGCGCTCTGACATCGGGGGGTGAAAGTATGCAACCCGACACTTCTTGAGAAGATTTTCGGGGTAACGGATCACGTGGCATATTGATTGGGAAACCCGAACTGCTGAATTTAAACATATGATCATTCTGCATTGCCCTTCTGGGTATCGAAATGCTACCCCTGCACCGGAGTTGAACTTATGAATTCAAATTTAGGCCAATCACAAATTCCAGACTGAGTATATTATATAGCGCCTGGTAAACCACGATCTTATGTAGATCATGATGTTCCATGTGCTAGGTTTTGACTTAAAACTCCAAGTTGGGTTTTCATCCGTTGCGCCCAAAGCTGCCAAGTCTTTGCGCCCAGCCGTCTTTGACTTCGAATCCTGAGGCAATGCGCAATGCAGATGTGCGGGGAAAACAAAACAACATGGCCATATATAGCCCATAGCCATACTTGTCCCTTTTCCGCCCCTTGTATCCAAAGCCATGAAGTATAGCCTGATCGCGCCAATCATTTTGGCTTTGATCCAAGGTCATTTGATGTGATTTTAGAAAGATTTTGTCACCTCCAAATTCTTCAGCTTTGAGTGGGCACAATGTTTTACACGCATACATTACACACATACACACACAGACTAAAAAATATATATGATTATATATGTATATACTATTTTGGAACATGCAAAAAATAAAATATGTGTCATATGTCGCTTTAAAAAAGTGCAAATGTTCCTTTTACTAGCTGGTAGGGCCCTTGCTTACTCAGGACTTGGGGAGCCATCGCACGATGAAAGGCTCCACTTCCTGGAGCTGTGCGCTGGGTCACACCGAATGACCGATTGCATGCTGGAGTACGGCTTGTTTGCGCATGCGATGGATGCCACTCAGTGCTAATCTCTCCTAGGGCACAACCTTTTCCTTAAGTTTCATCAGTGATCTTGCAGGAGCCACGTGCTAGCCAAGGTGAGATATTCTCGCCATCATGACCTTTCAACATCTACCGGCTTACTTTCGACATTCCAGGCCATTCGGCGAGTAATCGCAGGTGGCTTTCTTTGGCTGGGAATCCCATGCTCGTCTTTTATATGGCTTTCCCGCGGCAGCACTTTTCGCAGTTCACTACGCCTGAGGGGCAAGAAGCGCCTTCGGAAAGTGAGGGAAACCAACAGGATGGTTCGACGTTTGCTTTATGTGTTTCTTGGAGGAATTATTCTAGATGGTGTTCAGTCTTCACAAACTCCCATGATGTTTGTGTGGGTGCTCTTCCAAGCAGGGCATGTTGTAGAGCTTAGCTCAGACGGGCTAAGGATGGAATATGCCCATACGAAGGGGATTGAATGGTGCATTGAGCAACCTTCCAGTTCACTCCTTCCCTTGTATCGACCATTTGAGGCAGGTGGTTGCCATTCCAGCTTTAGTGAGCTGCTGCTAAATCTCTACCTAGCCCCTCTGTGTTTTTCATTGCCCGCGCATGCAGGAGATGATTCGCCGGCACAAAGCCAATTTTTTTTTCCTTCCTCTTGGAATGCATGGACACAGCTCAGAGAATCTTGGTTTTTTTAGGGGTGTGGAGGTGCACAAGTTCAATCCCATAGCTGGGCACGCATGGTCACACGGATTTACAATTACGCATTCGTTCGTCGAATTCTAGGAAGGACGGTGTTGATAAGTACGGCAAAATGGATGGACAATTGCACAATTTGAATCCCATAGCAAGGCACGCATGGTCACACGGATTTACAATCACGCATTCATTCGTCGAATTCTAGGAAGAGGACGGTGTTGATAAGTACGGCAAAATGGATGGACAATTTGCCATGTCCATCTATGACGGCGGAACGGAGGCGGGTGGCTTCATACATGTCAGTCCTGGTAAACAAGGTAGTTTAGAAATCAGAAGGACAGTTTCAACAAGTGACCTAGATGAAAGGTTTTAGGTACAAAAAAGGGCTATCCAGGTCACTTGTTAAAATCAAAATGTATCCCCCAGTGGATTTCCACTACTAAATGCTATGACCTAGGTCCCGGAAAGTGAACCAAAACTTTAGTGTGAATTTTCTAGAAACCATTTAGAAGAGAATCTTGAGGGGACCAGAAAACGTCGTCAATTTTCCGTAAACGAGAGTTGACATGCACAACATGGTAGGAGGATCTTTTGACATGTCTAGTGAAATTCGATCATGCATGCACATCCATTTAGTAGAGTTTGAGGCTATGCAAACCGTTTCTTCACTACAAAACGGTTGCACAACCTCATCCCCTTAATTCACAGGGGGTTCAAAATTTAAAGTCTTTCAGCTAGCTGTAGCGGAACCACATGACAGTTCAGAATTGTGTCAATGTCTCTGATTCATGACTATGAGATCAAACTTGTTTCAATGTTTCTTGGCTCCCATGGTGCAAAATCTATAGGTGAACCATGGTTTCCCAATACCCTGTTCCAGGCGACTCTTGTTCAAAATCCAGCGCATGAAGCAAATCAAGATGGTTCGTAAGTACCGCGATGGTACTGGCAGGGCCAGGGTGGTTGGACCCTCAATGTTCTCAAGCTTCCAGTTATCCTTTTTGGTAGGCCTCTAAAGTCGTTGGCTATGCTTTTGAAAAAAAATGGGTCAGCTGGCAGTGTCAGAAAACAGGAACCCACCAGAACAGAAAGTTACCATGCAGCTGAGCTTTTAAGCCAAGTTGCCAAAACAGAAATGCATCGAGCATCTCAGCAGTGTAGGCGGCGCATCCCGATGTGCAATTTCCTTTCCTTAGGTCGGATCTCGGTCCCTGACTGCTTCACAGACATACCCGTGGCAGTTCTGCTACACAGCGTCTTAGTTCAAAACATGGGGAAGCTTTGCTTCGAAATGATCTTTGAATAAAAGATATGTGAACCACCATTCCCTGCATTTTCTTTGCTTTACCTTTCCATTGGAAAGGTCTCTGGGTACCAAGTTTCCGTTTGGTTTGAGAAAATCCTTCTCAATTAATAGGTCCATTTTTCAAACAAAAGCGCCGAAACAGCACGTGCTGCCACGGGCTGAGGTAAGTGGACTCTTCAGCAAGAACATGAAGACCCTGAAGGAAGAGACTATCTTGAGCGACCGCAACCTTTCCTTTAAAGATGTTGATGCTTGCTCATCCGATTCGGAGCTAGGTGACCTTTTGATACCAGAAGGTAGCGACTCAGAGTGATCATCTGCCTTCACAATGTATTCTTCTAAAAAGATATGGACAACCTGTGCAGGTAATGGCTCACCCAGGAAAAGTAAAGAGTATGATCACTTGGGGGATTGGCTACGTTTGCCTTCAAGGGGGAAGCACTCACAGCAGTGCAACTGTGCGCTCTCTGCCAAAATCAAAAAAAGCGGCAAGGTGCTTTCAAGCCCAATGTGAAATAAACAATCTTTCTTTTGATGGTTTCAAATCACTGGCCCCTAAAACCTTTAAACTGGAAGTTCCAGAACCAGTTGCTTATATAAAATATTATTTTCGTCAACCTTTGATCCACCAAGCCAGGCACCATGGCATCTTCGAATGGCAGTGACGAACCACCTAGGAAGAGATCGAGGCTTGCTGAGTCACCAGGGCTGCAATCTGGGGGAAGATTGCTTCTTCAGGATCAAATTCCTGCTTTGGTTTTATCACCCTTTTGTCACCCTTGTTGCCCTGTTGCCACCCATGTGTCACCATTTGTCACCCTTTTGTCACCCTTGTCGCCCTGTTGCCACCCATATGTCACCATGTGTCACTCTTTTGCCACCTTTGTTGCCCTGTTGCCACCTATGTGTTACCATTTGTCACCCTTGTCGCCCTGTTGCCACCCACGCGTCACCATTTGTCACCCTTTTGTCACCCTTTTGTCACCCTTTTGTCACCCTTGTCGCCCTGTTGCCACCCATGTGTCACCATTTGCCACCCTTTTGTCACCCTTGTCGCCCTGTTGCCACCCATGCATCACCATTTGTCACCCTTTTGTCACCCTTGTCGCCCTGTTGCCACCCATATGTCACCATGTGTCACTCTTTTGCCACCTTTGTTGCCCTGTTGCCACCTATGTGTCACCATTTGTCACCCTTGTCGCCCTGTTGCCACCCATGTGTCACCATTTGTCACCCTTTTGTCACCCTTGTGGCCCTGTTGCCACCCATGTGTCACCATTTGTCACTCTTTTGTCCCCTTTGTCGCCCTGTTGCCACCTATGTGTCACCATTTGTCACCCTTTGTCACCCTTTGTCACTCTTTGGTCGTCCATTTTTGTATTCGTATGTATTCATTTTTGTCACCGTTTGTCACGGTTTGTCACTATGGTTTGCTTTTTTCTTGTTTTTATTCGTTTTGGTGCATGCGTGTCATACCGTGTCATAGCGTGACAAAACCTTCATAGGACCCCCTTAGAGCGTGACAAAGCGTGTCACGCATTTGCACCACATTTTGAAGCCATTTCGGATGGGGTTGAGAGCCCACCGTCCGGTACCAATATGGATCCTTGTTAGCATCAAATGGCCAAGCATAAGTCAAGCATATCCCTGCCACTATGATGCATTATTGGAGGTGCGGCCCTTCTTATAACTAGTTGCAACGGTGGTTTGAGTTAAGTCATGCAATAAGCCTGGCAAGTCATGCAATAAGTCTAGCAAGTCAGCCAATAAGTCCAACAACTAAGACTAAATAGGTGTCTCGCTTACTAAGTAAGTGAGACACCTACTTAGTCTTAGTTGTTGGACTTATTGGCTGACTTACTAGACTTATTGCATGACTTGTCAGGCTTATTGCATGACTTATGACTTAGCAGGGTTTCAAAGGTTTTCACAATAGAGCCCGTCTATCATAAACGGTTTCAAATAAACAAACAAATTGCAACGGTGGTTTGAGTTATAAGTCATGCAATAAACCTGGCAAGTCATGCAATAAGTCTAGCAAGTCAGCCAATAAGTCCAACAACTAAGACTAAGTAGGTGTCTCACTTACTTAGTAAGCGAGACACCTATTTAGTCTTAGTTGTTGGACTTATTGGCTGACTTGCTAGACTTATTGCATGACTTGCCAGGTTTATTGCATGACTTAAAACTTAGCAGGGTTTCAAAGGCTTTCACAATAGAACCCGTCTATCATAAACGGTTTCAAATAAACAAACAAAACGCATATTTCCGACATATCCAGAAATTGCGGCTACTTGTTGTTTTCTTTATGTTTCTGTTTGCGTTTCTTTTGCGTAAGAGAAAAAATAAGGTCTTCTTTGCCCAAAATAAGGTTTTATTTTTCTCCCGACATAAAAAAACATAAACCATACACATGTACAAACACAAACGTTACACAATGTGTTTGCGTTCTCGTTTGCGTTCTGTTTATGTTTCTTTTTATGTTTTCTTTACGCGCGTTCCAAAATAATGTTTTTTGTGCAAAATAAGGTTTTATTTTGGTTCCGACATCAAAAAACACATAAATTCGCAAACGTATACATAAGTAAAACATAAACACAACGCAATCCAGTCCCAAAATACGTAAATGTGTCACATACGTTTCGCATATGTTTCCACATATGTTTCACATACGGCTCACATATGTTTTCACTTGCGCTGCACATGCGCTTCACATACGCATCACATACGTTTCACAAACGTAAATGTGTATGTTTCACATGAATTTTAGATATGTTTTGCATGCGCGGCCACTTAGGATATGTATACGTACCCCCTCGTCAGGCTCCTATAGACGGAAGCCCTGGAAGCATTTGAGATTCAGCTAACTTATAACTCAAACAACCGTTGCAACTAGTTATAAGAAGGGCCGCACCTCCAAGTATAGTCATGGTGGGATGTCCAAAAAGTTGTTGATATTGCCCCTGATGTTCGGGTTTCCTCAGGATACTGGGCATGGAAAGCTCAGAGCACGTCCTAAAGGCAAAGGAGAAGGCAAGAGCAAGGATGCCGTCAAGGCATGGGTTCTCAACATGATAAAGAGCAAAGGTAAGGGCAAAGGGAAAGAAGAAGCACCTCTAGCGCTTGAAGACAGCCCCGAGAATGTTGGGAAGGGACATGCAAAGAAGACTGCAGAGACAAGGAAGAAGAAGGACAAGGAAGAGCAAGCAACCGGATGTTCTGAAATGGCAGAAACACCCGCAGGCAAGGCAGATGCAAAGAAACCAAAGAGAAGCAAAGAGGAAGATCCAAAGGATGCCTCGAGCAATGAGAAGACGAAGAACAAGACACCAGATAGCAGCAAGAGCTCTGAGAAGACACCAGGTCTCAAGAAAAAGAAAAGCAAGGATGCTGTCTGTGAGACACCCGAGGCTTCTGAGACTCCTGACGCCGTCGCCAACAAGACACCAGGTCTCAAGAAAGGGAAAAGCAAGCATGCTGTCAGTGAGACACCCGAGGCTTCTGAGACTCCTGACGCCGTCGCCAACAAGACACCAGGTCTCAAGAAAAAGAAAAGCAAGCATGCTGTCAGTGAGACACTCGAGGCTTCTGAGACTCCTGAAGCCGTCGCCAACAAGACACCAGGTCTCAAGAAAAAGAAAAGCAAGCAAGAGAGTGAGACACCTGAGGCTTCTGAGATTCCTGACACAGGCGCCAGGAAGACACCAGGTCTCAAGAAAAAGAAAAACAAGGAAGAGAGTGAGACACCTGAGGCGTCTGAGACTCCAGACACCGGCAGTGACAAGTCGAAGAAAAGAAAGAAGGTAGAAGAAGAGGAAGAGGAAGAAGTGAAGCCGGCCAGAAAGAAGGAGAGAACCACGATGTTTTATGTTTGTGTTGGGTATATGGATATATACCCTCGTCAGATGGATGCAAGATCGTCACTGTGGCTTTGGACCTTTGTCAAACTCTAGAACCCCTTCTGAACAAGGGCTTGAGGGTTGCCATTGTTCTGTTGGCTAATATTCCAATCTCCCAACAACTTCACCTTTTCACTGCGCTTGCCAGGATACCAAGAAGATGGTTGCGACCATCCCAGAGGATGCCAGGTCGCTCATTCGACTCAGGTCCAAGACGAGCACAGACAGCTTGCCCGAGGAGTATGTGACGCCAAAGAAGCGTGGTGTGCCCAAGTCTACTGATACTCCTACCAGCTCACCCTCTTCCAAAAGAGCTGCGTTTCTTAGATGACATTGAATGGTTCTGGAATCAAAATCCTTCTTGGAGAAATGGGATGGAATGATGTCGGCCAAGCAATCTTCCGATGCTTGACCGGTTCTTAGGTTGCGGAGAACCTACACAGACCTCAGTGCACCTTGGCTTAAGTTGAGTTCGGAAACTTTGACAGAATACGAACAAGATTGCAGTCGCTTGAATATCATACATGTAAGGCTGGAAGAGGATCACCCGTCGAGGCATGGCATCATTTTGAACACCCACCCAGATCTTGATTTATTCAAAGTCCAGTCACAGGCTCCGCCAGTCGTTGCCACCTCTGCAGATAGAAGGCAATACCGCGCTCCTTGGTGGAAATCGGATCTGGGGAACTCCTGAGCTACCCACTTTGGAAAAGGGTTGTTGGGATGGATCAACATATTTTTCTTGGCCTTTGGGACCAGAGATCTGGGTCTTTATTTTTAAGTCAACCGCTCATTCTTCGGATACCTGATTTTGATCCAAGTCATGTGGACTCATCAGCACCCACTTCATTTGTGTTCTCAGGTGAGCCCATTGGATGAGGAGTCTAAGGAGAAGATCAGGGCCATGGCACAGAGTGACATACCTATCGCCAAAAGACGTGCTTTGTACAACCAACTGGGTCGCAGGATGAAGTCCGGGCATGGGTTGAAACCGGGGCTCCTTCAGAAGTACCAAGCTTGCCTGTCTTCGAACAAAGAGCGTTTCAAGATGCTAAAGGAATTCCTGATAGACGAAGATTTGTTCATCTCTCAGTTTTTTCCCGCTTAAAGTTTCCATCCAGCTTGCAGCTAAAAAATCATAGGCTATCGGCTGCGCCCCGCCCCAAAGGTCAGAAGTTCAAGTCGAAGCATTCTTCGTTCAGTCACTAGCCCAACATTTAAGTCTTCAGCCTTGTCTTGAAAAGTTCCATGCCGTCTATGCATATGCTATAGACTCTATGGGATCTGCCCAGGGAAGCCGTGAAGAAAAACGATGACATCTACGAGAAGCTTGCTTTTTTTGAACTGGAGGAGAAATACGGCAAGACGGAGGGTGGCAAGTTTCTTGGCTATGAAAAATTAGCCGATCAACACAGACATTTGTTGATCTGATCGGTCCAAGTGCAATGGAGACTTTCCTTCAACCACAACCATATGACATGCAAGGGCATTTCTCGAGAAGGTGAAAGCGAGCCCGTGACCCAGTGAAACCCGAACTGAACAAGCCAAGCTGCCAAATTGCCCCCCACAATGTCTGCTTCGCAGAATTGCCAGGCCAGAAAGGTGAAGCAAATCCCCAAGCACCTTGGACGCACAAAGCGTGGCAGCTCGGTGGGTTGCTCTGGTATGATCTTTTTCATATACAACGCAGGGCAAGTACCCATGGTTTCCATCGATTCATTTAAGTTAATTTCATAACCATATCTTAGAGCCACCTGCATTCTGAATGAATATCATCATCACCCACCCATGAATTGCAGTAGCATACCCAGTCTTTCAAGAATCCACACTGTGTCCAAGCCCGCTCAGTTTCCTGATTGTGATGACTATCGCTTCAAGCTGTTCAAGGTCTACAAGAAGCACAAGATGTCTAGTGTCTTGGCCCAACTGGGCATGAACCCCGCAAAGAGTGTAGTACAGTCACCATGTATTTCGGTCTTTGATATCCTTTTTCTGGCCCTGATTTTTTCTAGTCCCATGGCCAATCAAATGGTTTGGAACCCCCATTGGAACCCTGCGAAGTCCATCTTTCAAGGGAAGTTCTTTGTATGAGCACACACACACACATATATATACATATACATACATACATGTTTATAAATACAGACATTTCAATATGTGACATACTTACAGATGTATATTTATATACATACATGCCACCTTTAATTTTACCTACCTTTATTGATCAAAACCAATCATTGCAGTCAGCTGCGTTCCAATCAGGCGCAGATGTCTCCAGAGCTGGAACTCGCCAATCGGCAGGTGGTGATATCGATACCTCGGCAGGGAAGAAGGCTTTGGGTGAAGCCCTTGATGGCTTTGTCGCTGACATGGGGACCCATAAGGAGAAGCCAGGAAGAGGTGGAAAAGGGGGCGGGGGCAAAGGCAACCGCCAAAACCGTCCAAAGACTGCAGAAGATGAGGAGAACAAAAGGGTACAGAAAGATATCAAGACGTTCTTCATCTGAAACTGTTAGGGTCTGTTAGGGGACATTATTTCTTGGCAAATTCAGCCCTAATTAATTTCTGTCAATTTGATGTTTCCCAAGGCTTCGAGACAAAGGGTCAAAGGCTCGCGAGCTGGCCCTGGATATCAACTCTCTGAAGATCCCCCACCAAGAGGCCATCATAATACTTTTGATTGCTACTTCCATTGCTGTCTTCAACAGATTCCCATTTGTTAAATGTTTTGGAATTGGCACGACGGAGGCAATGGTAACGTGCTTGGAGCAGCACCACACATTCTTCCGGGCCTTGGCCGACAGGAGATTCTCTGTTCTTGGGGTGCAGTGTCCATATGGGCATAGTTTGCAAATCACACTTGCAATATCTTGCAATTCTTATACCTCCGAAATTAAATACTTGCAGGATGGAAGATTCCAGCTTCAAAGGGAAGGATGCCCAGTACATCCAGGGACTGAAGAAGAAGAACGAGAAAACCATTGAGGCAAGACCCCTTGATGCCACACGTATTCCAGCTGATTGCAAACTAGTTGCAATTGCCAATGAAGTTTCTCGCAATCAAGGCTGCCATCGATGACCTGGACAATGCGGCGTCCACTGTCAAGGGTTGGAAGAACAGTCCCTTCCTCAAAATTTTCAATTACTGGCATTTATCCAAAATGTTACCCATCATTTTCTGGTGCAGTCCCTTCCTCAAAGCAGTCAATTACTGGGATTTCCTCCTTTTTTTTTTAAATCAATTCCACCCAGGAACCTCTCAACCTAGCATTGCTGAGGGGTCAAGCGAAAGCGAGACAAAGAAAAGAAGGATGCGGAGAAGGCCGCTCAGGCCAAAGCAAAGGCAAAGTCGAAGGGAAAGGTTGCAAAGCTTGAAACCCAGGCTACCTTGGACTACGCAGGAGAGGATGATGGGAATGATGAGGAGGCGGAGGAGCATCCGCATGATGATGAGGTCGATGATGAAGATGAATACCCCCCTACTATCCCGGAGGACATGGAGGATGATGAGTGGGGCGAGGGTTGGGACGAGGAGGAGACATGGGATCCGTATGAAGGATGCAACTCTGGCTTTCCGGGTGAGGGGCGCGGCAGCTGATTCATGTGAATGGCTGCATCAATGTGGCTTCGAGGTGTCATGTCTGGGCGTTCGTGTTTCCCAACACGATTAGGTTACAGCTGACTGGGCATCAAAAATGATGCAGGGGTTTAGAGCAAATCGACCATTTGGGGCGACCCTCAAGATGCGCGAAAATGCGTGATGCGTGCATGCTCAACCATGTACGATTGAGAACGGCAATGTTTGTGCAGCAAACAAAAAAGATTGGATACAGGATGGTACAAGTATGACTGTCTTCCAAGCATGGGTCAAATTGCCAGGCTAGCGAATGTGTTTCACCAGCGCACTGTCAACGAGATGGTGGCAGACCTTTTCAAAAAGCTTTCCGAAGGTAAAGCACCTCGATTCAATTTCAAATTGGAACCTTAAACTTTGTGATTCCAAAGAAGATTGGTACATGGGGCAGTTCCCAAAATTATTTGTTCAAAGCACACTTCAGGCCCGCCAGTGCCACCGAACTTGATCCATCTGAGGCAAGCTGCACTTCGATCTGCGACCTGGTCTCCCGCATCTGCAGATTTGATCATTCCCTGGTGCCGAAACTTGGCCAAGCTAAGGGGGCAGCGGTGTAGTGCTGTGTTTTTAATGTCTGTATGTATGGATGTATGTATGTAGGTATGTAGTCATGTATCTATGTAAGATTGTGTAAATATGTAAGGATGCAAGCACCTCGCCATAGACATCTTACCATATCTTACTGTCTATCTAACTATCGATCGATCTGTTGACCTATTGAACCAGCTATCCAAGGTTTGCCAAGGATCTATCTCTTCAGTTTGCTTGGACGGTTGAAATAATGAGGTGTAAAATGAAGTGGGTAAATATGTATCCATCCTGGCATGTCTGACATGCATACTCAGGAAGCCGATCCTTGATCTTTTCGAACGTTTCGAATGCGCTGGTGGCTGGGGCTTGGAAAGGACCCTTAATGGCTGGATTTCCCGGCAACCGTGGAGGCAGCCTATGCCCCTGACTTTTTTCGAGCTACTCCCTTAGAAACACAGTACTGTTTAAGTATTTGTTGCGTGTTTTTGAGTGTTTACATTGTTGCGCAAGGGATCCAAAATTTCTCATTTTCTGAAGCGGAACTCAACAACCAATCAGGTTCTATGTGCCTGTGAACCTTCTCGTTGGATTAGCTGGTTTGGGATTCTTTGAATTTTGTTTCAAAGGAGTTTTCCCGAAAATGATAAACAAGATTACAATTGTTTTTTCTCCAGTCAGAATAAGGTGAAAAGAACGGACCAGCAGGTTCTTCTCAATGGTGCAACCCATTGCAAGCAGCATGTCATGGCCCCGCACGACATCATTTCAGCCTTATTTGAATTCCCTGAAATTTTCTTTCCAATCTTTACCGGGGAGCCTGGTATGCTGGAACGGTACTGGGACCAAAATGAAGACCTGTTCGAATCCTTGCAGATGCCTGACTTAGACTCATGGCTGCACTTTTTTTTTGGTGGGGGAAACCCACTGATATGACACCAAACGAACAAACTATAGTCTTTACTTGAACTGCCATTTTCAGCACGGCTAGGACAAATCGCTGTGCGTACCTCTTCGCATCTACGGGGACGGCGCTGACGCTCAATCAAATCAGCACTTTGAGATCATGACTGTGTTACCCATTTTGTCTGCAAGTTCTAGCACTCTGGACAACCGTATCTTATGCAGTGTTCGCAATTGCGACAAAACAACTACGGAAGCCCGAAGGCTGATACAACAAGTGTTAGCGTGGAGTTTCGAAGCGCTGCGAAACTTTGTGTAAATAGAATTATTTTTTTCCGCCCCAAAGCTAATCTATACATGCATTTGTGGGGTATAACTGGAAGTTTCTCCTCAAAATCCCGTACTGGAAGTTTCTCATCAAAACTTCTTTCCACAACATTGGGGGGTTTGCTCGTAGTTTTATTCCCAATTGTTTTGGCCTTGATATCGTGGGAGCATACCTCTACCTTGTCAATTTCATTTGATGTTGGCAGTAAGGACCCTGTCATGGCAATCCTTGAACATACATATACATATACACATGTAATATATATATATATACATATATATATGCATTTGTTTTCACGTACATATATTTGAACAACGCACGAATGATATATATATATATTTATATTTATTTATTTATTTATACACGCATATATATATATGCAATCTTGCACGTATATTTATTAAAAAGGCATACATATATATATACACATACATGTATCTGTATTATATAATATTAGATTCTTAGATTTACACAGACACATGTATATGTACATAAGATATTTATATTAAACATCTATATGTACACACATATATATATATATATGTACATATATACTTATTTTATACATGTACATGTACACACACATATATATATGCACATATATATATTTATTTGATACATGTATATGTACATATATATATATTTACATATTATACATGTATATGTACACATTTATTTTTATATTTATATTATGTGTATATACGTCAAACTGTCGGTACCAGCACAGATCCCAGGTAAGGGACAACATCCTGATCGAGACCCTTGGAACCAGAGGTTCACAGAAACCTACTACCCTGACAGACTGGCAAAGGCAGGGCAACCAATTGCTGGCCCTTTGAGATTTGTTTTTGACGGGGTGCAGGGGGACCAAGATTTTATTGCGGCCCTCTTCACTCTGAACAGACTCAAGGTATATCTTCAATATATTTTTTGGGTTTCAGCAGTTTTCACCTAATTTCTTCAGGCTACACCCTTCAATTTTTTTTGGGGGATTCAACCAAGAAACAATCAAAGGATCCTATCGACACACAGCTTGTTGCTTTCTTTGTGGGGCCTTGGCGAACTGCAGTGATGAAAATCAGGGTTTCCTATACACCAATTGGGGCCGAGAAGCAGCTTACCGATCCCAGTTTCTCAGCAGACCATAGGCCATGGCGTATCCGCCCCAAGACTTTGTTTTTCCCCCAATGTTTTTCCCCCCAATGTTTTTTCCCCCAATCAAAGTTCTGGGGTACTCGTGCCAGGTTGGTCACTACTGCTGAGTTTATCCGCGTAAATGGACAATCTCCATTGACAACCATTCGAGGTTTCACTCCCTGGAGATGCTCTGTTTTCTGAAATGCTGCAACTTTTGAACTGGTTGCCCATATGGTTTCTTTTCCCAATGTGTTACATAAGCAAGGATTGAAATATGTTGGCCCCAAGCACGCCTCTGTGTCAAGGAATCTATCCAGACTTGCTGCATATATTAGATCTGGCAATCTACACTGACCTTTATGCATCTTCTTTCATGCACTGGACCGAAGATCAGAGCATCTTTGAAGGGAGATCGCGGGACGAGCGGCTTTTGAAGATTTGGGACCGGTATTTGCGATGGTGCGTCAGCAACAGAACCTAGCATGGATCACAATTGTCGTAACTCTGTTTTTTCCTTCTTTCTGTGTTTTTCAAAAAAAATACCAATACCAAAGCCAAATCATGCAGGAATCCCACATGGGAGCCGTGCGCGTTCGACTTTCTTTCAGAAAGACACACTGCAAAAGAAGGCTAGTGCATATCCAAGTGTTGGACAAAAAAAACTCAATGGAGCGGCAAGCCGCCTTCTGGTACAGTTTGCGGTGATCCTATCTGGAGAGATTTACGAAGACCGTCCATCAGATGTCAACAGGCCAAGTTCCTTTTTTCAAAAAAAACACCTACTGTAAATACCCGCAGAACAACCCATAGTTTATTGCTTTTGCAGGTGGGTGAAAGATTGCTTTGAAGCATTAGCTTCTATCGCGGTCACCTTTGCTGAGCATGGGCCTGGCTTGATGCCAAATGAAGCTAACATGGTCGTGGAACGCGAGTACATCCGCTACAGGGAAAATTACAACAGTTTCTGGTACCAGGAACATGCTTATTTCCCCTTCAAACCTTACAGAGTTTGGATAGATATGTTCAACAGTCACCTTTTCTTGAAGCTGCCACCATATATATATGTGGTTTTTTGACCAAACTGAATGTTCCAGTGTTGGGGGAATGGTTTCTGGTTAGGTTTCCCACGTTAAAGACATTCCAACATATTCCAACTAAGGTTTGGCCATATGGGCATTGGAAAGCGACAAGCTTCTTTTCCCTGTACGACCAAAAATGCACAACTTTGAACACTTGATCCTTAGCTAC
This sequence comes from Cladocopium goreaui, assembly GCA_947184155.2. Taxonomy (NCBI): domain Eukaryota; class Dinophyceae; order Suessiales; family Symbiodiniaceae; genus Cladocopium; species Cladocopium goreaui. The sequence goes on from CAMXCT020006689.1 coordinate 795,803, forward strand.
TGTGGGTCCCATGCTCTTGCCACCAAAACCCATTGCCGAATTTTTTGGGATATCTTCTTCCGGGATTCAACGGTTGCCTCCCCTAAGAAATAACGATTATTCTACACCAACAATGTTTTACATCTGTTTGCACCATCTATCATTATGGGTTAGCCTCTGGAGGGGCTCAAGATTTTATGTAAGTCACCGATTTGCAAATCAGGACGCTTGATTACGTGCCCCGCAGGGGCAATGCTCGATTTTACCAATGCATGCTCGATGAGGACATGATCAGACGGGTGCTTGGCCAACTACATCCCATTTTGTTGCATTCGAACACCCTGAATTTTTACAAGCAGTATTTCAAACGCTGAGTTGTTTATGACACAACTATTCTTTTGGCAAGGAATCTGCTTTTCATATTTGGGACAAAACAACTTTTTTTCACGGTTCAAAAGGAACACCCAACCAGGTGAAGTCAATCTGTAAAGGGCTGCATCCCAACGTGTTTTCAGAACGCAGCCTGCAGCACTACTGCATATGCGTTTGCTTACGCTGGGGCAAGGTTCTCGAATCCTTTGGCACTTCCTGAAAGGAAAATATGAGCAGCGCAAGCTGACTGGGAGGGTGGGTGGGACCTGGTAAGACACCGTTTAAAAGCTTAGGGTTCGGTATTGCTCCAGTAACTAAGATGGAACACCTTAGGCTTGTCTAAGGAAGCCCTTAGGACTGGTGTTCTCCACGATGTTTGAAAGCGGCTCAAGTTTTTGATGGCTTAAGCCATCAAACTGCTTGCAACTTTGATAACAGGAGTGGCTTTACTCTTACACATCCACGTGGTGAACACATGCTGAGGGACAGCAGGGGGGGCACTATGTGGCCACATGGCCGCATAGGACGGCTATGTGGACTTTCAGCCTGTGCTGGGAGGCCATGTACTGAGTGCGCCGGCTGATTTTAGAAATTGGCCAAAGTGGCCAAGGGGGAGTGCGTTTGGCACTGTGCACATGCAAGCAGCATGGACCCCTGCAGGATGACACGCACAACTATGTGCTCTGACTTTTTTCATGGCTCAAGAAACAGGAGCTTTCGTCATTGGGCAGGTGTCTTGGGGACCTAAAGGGTTGCTCTAGCACTTAAGACCCATACCCGAAGCCCCCGTTCGTAACCGCACTTCTAACTGAATTTCACGCTGGGTCAACCAATTTTTCCTGTCAGGTTTTACTGAATTGTTTGTGCACGTGAGATGCATTCCACAACAGAAATTCGCAATGATGTTTCTGAGCAAGTGTGTGTGTTTGTTCTGTTTTTTGTTGTGTTGCTTTGTTTGTTGTAGGATGACAACAGCACTGTAGATATATCGTTATCGACGGTTTATCCGAAGAGCTGCAAGTCGGAAGACAAATTTGGTACCGGAAAGACTTTGAAGTCTTTGAGCTGAGTTTGGTATTCCTACATCTGGTTGCGAGTATTTGTGCTTACAACGATATATGTCATGAAGATCGTCATGACGGGAGTTACGTGAGTTTTACTTTCATCTCTGAACGGAGGAATTCTGAATTTGGATCTTACGACATTGTGCATGAGTCGAACGAGATGAGTTTTGGATGATCTTCCATCATCTATCTTTTGTTTTAGAAGACGTGTTCTTCTTTGACTACCCTTTTGATCACGGATGTGATCTGGACCAGAGATATTTTCTAATCCCTTGCCCACACTGGACTGAAACGGGATTGAACATCCGTATATTGTAGTGAGATGAGATGACATGTCGAAAGGGGGTATGAAAGTTGAGCACCCTATGGGTGAGGGTGACTAGCGACATGTCATTCCTCATCATGGCATTCTCCATCGTGGTACAGTTTATGCACGGAATATTGGTAGACGACACTCTACTTGTTGTTGAAGAGATCTGTGCAGTGGACCAGCAGTTTGGTCACAGTATTCTATTGTCCTTTGAACCTGTAGTTGAGACATGATATCTTATTGTCTTTGAGTCTGCAGTCTTTTACGACACCTAGGATGTCAGTGATTGATGTTGACCTGGAATGTGGTGTAGTGATCAGTTCTACATCTTATTCTGGATTCTGCATGAATCTGGTACAGCTTATTGCTTGAGCTGAAGATACCTGCATTGGCTTGACATTGAGATTTCTCATTGTGTCTTTGACACCGATCAGTTTATTCTCTCCAAGTGATGAGAACATACAGCTGGAAGCTCTTGGAGAAGAGTTTGAGTTAGTTGGAATATCTGATGGAGAGAATATATCAGACTTTGAGTTTTGGGACATTGAGATGCATTGGTATTGTGAGGACAATGACCATATTTGCTCATCTTACTTGTCTGAGAGTTTGTGTGATGAGATGTTTCGGTGTTGTGAGGACAATGCCTACATCATCGTCATCGTGATCTACAGATCAGACATTTGATCTTGGATTATGCCTTTTATTGCTTCAAAGAATGTCGTTGTTCTTCGACAACTTTGATCATCGCTTGCAAGGACAACATTGTCCTTCCGCGACTTTGATTTACATTGTGGATTGGCTATTACAGTGGTCGAAAGACTACAGCGATACAACTGTATTTGGCTGACCTACATTGTGAATGTCGAACAGAACATTCTGTTCTACATTGAGGTTTGAGGCTGTGAGATGCTATCTCTATGTGGAAAGCTGACTTGGAGATGGAACGTTTTGTTTCGATTACGTTTTGTATTCAGAAGAAGGTTGTACAGAATACCTTATGTGAACCACTTCGTTCGTGAGAAGCTAACGCTTATATTAGCGTTACCTGTTAGCTAGCTGGTTATTCACGTTTGGATGAGAATCAGTTTGCTTTGAGAACTTTTGGAAGTGTTTCAATCCTTTTGAATTCACCTAGTGGAAAAGTGAATTTGTAGATTTGTAGCAGCTGGAATTGTTTCAACAAACCTTTATTTGAAGAACCTGAGGTTTGTCAACTGGAAACCTAGAATCGAGTTTACCAGTTGAGACATCGGCTCAAGGGAGTGGTGTCAGAAGTTCATTTAATGAACAAGAGCCGCTGTGTCACTTAACTTGACATAAGACAGACCGACAGAGGGAGCACCTTCCCTTTTCCTTGTTGTTTTGTTCTTTGTTTCTTTGTTTGTTGTGTTTGTGTTTCCCTGTGACTGGTCGTGTTGCGTCTGGAGCGAAAAGAAGGAGTCCGACGTCAGCATGTGGGAGTCGAGGGTGAAACAGTTTTCTTGACACGACAGTGTGCTAGTTTAATTAGGTTTGCGACTACACGCTCTGCGCTTGTGTTTGGTGTGCGTGTTTGACGTACGCGTCTGCCTGCGTAGTCCTGTAGGAATTTTGATGAAGCGTTGGATCTGACCGCAGATCTGTGCACGGCGCTTTTTCACAGAAGTGAGCTCTTTGATGAAGTCAAAGAGCTCAGAAGGAAGAGGAAAGAAGGAATGATGAAATCACTTCCTTCGACCGAGAAATCCAGAAGGGACGAACTTGATTGGTCCGTGGTGACCCGAAGACGTCGTTGAGGGGGATGCAAGTGAAGGCGCTTCGGTTCTATGCATTAGGACGGAAGAAGCTGCCAGAGTCAACCTCCTTGACTTGACTTTCGGGCACTCGGCCAATTAAAGGAAAAGACAAAAGGAAGAGCATAATATCAAGTCCGAGGGATTGAGAGTATGAAACGGGTATGTATTACCCAGGATTAAGATTCTGTTCATGGAAAAGATGGTAACGTAGCGGCGTATACATGGATTCGCGTGGAGAAACTGGCCGAAAGGATTTTGGCCAGTTTCAAGTAAGGGTGTACTGACCGGGTGTCACGCGGGTGGACGTGTCCATCGAAGTGGGACAGCAAGGGCTGTACCTCCCGTTGCGTCAAGGTGCTGCTAACGTATTTAACAGCACCTCCGTCTTGGGATAGTATTTCCCTAGTAACATCGCCGAGTCGTCACCGAACAAACTCGCGTTGTGGTTTCCAAACAAGAAACGCACCTTTAGGTTTTCCACGTTACGATACCATGGGAATGTAGTTTCAAAGTGTGTATGACTTGCTACCCCGGGCCTGCTTATGACACGGAGATTCTTTTGACAGATGTGGAACAGCCAAAACATTTATTAACTTATGATCTCGGCTTAGCCGAAACTGATGCGACGTGGCACTCGCGCTTAATGACGTTTGCCAATATGCGTGTTATTAAAAAATATGCGCATCAGGCAACAGAAAGCCGAATCACGGCGCCGAGAAAAGTGGCAAGAAAAGAATGTCGCGTAGATGCAGAACAGACAGGACCACAGGGAAGTCTAGAACGAGAAACGCGACAGAGTTCCACCTCTGCGTCGAGATACATTCCGAAATACGGATACTCGACATCAGAGCAAAGAAAGATCCGCGAGCCGAAATCCCGGCCGAGATCGCTCCTCTCCAAGACAACCACGTACACCTCCGCGACCACCACCTCAATCTCCATCACCTAGACGCACACCAGAGCCAGCTCGAAGTTCTGGATACCATCGCGGTAGCACGCCTCCATGGCGTGAACGTGAGGAGAGAAGACAGCGCTCTGAGAATCCTCCGAGACGCAGAACCCGGAGCCGGAGCCGAACCCATAACCGGTCAACCCAGGGAGCATTTTGGACTAACACTGGCCGGCATTCGCGCTGAGACGTGCCTGACGTGCCAGAACCACCGGCGCCACCACCGATAAGACAAACAGGCGCGCAATGGCTTAATTCCGGAGCGTGGCAAAACGATCCAGCTCCACCTACGAACCGAAATTCCGGTGGAAATTATTTTCAACCGCCATATTTTCGACAGAATCCAAACAACAGCTCAGTAGCATACATGCCGGGATACCAAGTCCCGTATGACAGATGGATTCAAAACCGCGACGGAACCTGGCTCGACCTTGTTCCGCAAACCCCTGATCAGTCCATATATTTTAACCAGCCGTCATGGCAACGCCGTCAGAATGAATTATGGCTGTACGGCTATACTTGTACGATGGGTCGTTAAAATTAGCCGAAACCTGGCATGAATTGATCCCAAGTATATGGCATTATCAGTAAAGAACGGGTCGTTATTACGGCCAGAAGTAGCATTTTCATGTTTGTCTTCGCACACGTTTCACTGCAGAGCATAAGCTGAGCGTTCCTTATGCAAGTTCAAAAGTTTTGCTGCATGTTCCGACACGAAAAAAAGTTGTGTCTGTTTTGTAACTTACTTTAGGGGACGTGTCTACACAATGCAAGACAGTTTGCAAACAGGTGACATGTTCCTTTTAATTTATATACCACTGCGCCACTCAGTGGCTCCAGACTTGCTTGCGTAGCAGGAAAACAGGAAAACAGAGTGTAGCGCGCCGCCGCGTTGACCACAAGTGTTCTAACGACTTAGTCTAGATCTAGGGCCCCTGAACCCCAATCCCCCCCTCATATAGCATGTATAATCATGTAGATATTATATATATATACATACACACATTCACAGCAGTTTGTATGTACAAATTGTGTCCGTAAATACTCCCTGCTCGAACCCTAACCAACCTGAAACAAATTCTAAATAGACAATAGACCCTAAACAACACCAAAATAAAACTTAAATCAACCCAAACTACTTTAAATGAACCCGAAACCAACCCTTAATCAACCCTAAACAAACCCTAAGTAAATCCTAAGCCAGCACTATGCTAACATCCATTGAAACTATTCAGACCCAACGCGCTTGTGCCGTAACTTACAATTTACATGTTCAGAAGGTGCATGCTATGCATTGCATATGCCCTGAGTACCATATTGAACCTACAGCATTGCATGTGAGAATAGGTATTGTCATTTTGCTATGACCATCGAAAAAATAGATTAACACCATCGCAAAAATCACCAAAAACACTAACAAAATATTGAAACCATGGAAAAATCACTGAAAATCATCAACAAATCCATGAGAAGCATCCAGACATCGTTGAAAACCATGGGGACATGGGTGAAAACCAAAATGTTGCAAAGACCGTCCAAATTTGCGTTTTTGGCCCCCCAAATTTGCGATTTTACTTCCGAAATGCCGCAGATAGCATGCAAATGAGAGATTTTAGTTTCAAAATCCAGCAAATAGCATGCAAATGCGAGTTTTTAGTTCCAAAATGCAAAATATAACACGCAAATCAGAGATTTCAGCTCCAAATTGCAGCAAGTAGCAGGAAAAACTGCCCCAGACCGAAAACAACATTTTTTTTTTTTTTAATATTCAAAAAAAAATTGCCCTTTGATATTTTCCCGGACGCAGCAGTTTCAACACAATGCACAAGCAAAATCATCCAACATAGCAACAACCAACATGGGTGGAATGGACCATCAGAGAATTTTCATTATCAGCGTGGGTAAAAAATAAAAATTAGCATTATATTTTTAACATGATATGTCCAAACACGCAGTTTAAACACAATATGGCAAAATTGAAAAAATGGATTCATTCATATGAAATGGGCTATTGCATATCATATGCAGTCAGGGTTTTTGGAAAAATGAACCATTTCCTTTTGACATTTTCTTGTTTTAAAATGAGGGCAAACATATAAACAGGGAATGCATGAACTCATTTGTTTGAAAATGGTAACGCAATGCTTCGTCGTGGATCGTGGTCATGATTTGGGCCGTTGTGACAGGCACCGTGGGACTTTTGAAACCGAACATTATTGATGGTCTTTTTCAGGTTGGCGACTGTGTCAAATTCATGATTTGAATTCATGTAAATGTATTTGTGTATTTCATTCGTGCAAGGAAACACACACACACACATGAAAAATGAACATGGCATTGATGTTCTTTCCACCAGTGTATGGAGTCAGTCATACAGTTGGTGTTTGACATGTTCAAATGTCCAAACCTTTATGTCCAGGTCGCTTCCGGAAACCTTCCTTGCAGTTGCCACGCGTCATGCTGCAGCTTTAGCGGTGAAAGGTCCACCGGGATTGAGAGATGGTGACACTAAATTAACTTCATGTCGAGTGTTGCACGTTTTGAATTTGGTTTGCACCAATGACAATGAAAAATCGCCATGGTTTGCCGCATCATCATGTTCGAACAGGATGAATCTTGCAAACTGAAGATCCCACTATCACATCTCAGCAACCATTGACAGGAAGTGATCTATCTGAAGCAGTGTTGGATGTGGTGCCTAAGCTGTAGTTTAAAGCGTGCAGAGGTTTGTGGTGGCTACGGGTATCGGCTAAGGTTTTGGGGGAAAGAAAATAAAAATGTTGTTTCGTTTTTGTTTCTTTTCAATTGAAACATGTCAAACAACATGAATTCCCTCTGCATTTTGGATGATTTTTCAACCATCCGAGCTTCTCGTTTCAACATTGTCATGCACCTCCGCGGTCTATGTGTGCATGCCCTGGTTGAAATTTGACCCTGCGATGCTCTACATCTCCACGTTTTTGTATACTTAATGCATTTCCATGTGACTTGTGGACGGCGCCAGAGCTTGGGCTCACAGCTTGATGGAGGGGCGTCCCCTAGTTGCGTCAGCCGCGACTGGGTCTCTTTCTTCTGCCATTCTGTGGCTCTTGCAAGAAGCACTTCGGGGGCAGCGTGAGGTTCCTATCCCCCCATCTCTGGAGTTGGATATTCCATACAAGGTTGACATCCCATTGAATTTCTGGGTTGGATTGCTTGTAGGATTTTTCCTTTGGCCATTGTTGGAGATCTTAGTGTTGGCAAAGCAGTGGGTTACAATTAGCCTGCGGAACCGAATTTCTGGGGCTTCTGCTAGCTCAGCGAAACTCTATAAAGTCATTTGATCCTGCTGAGGGTACCTTGCGCAGACAGCGACTGAAAGCCATCCCCTTAGGTACTTGGCTGATTTTGATTGTTTGGAAGGTTGTCTGAGGCTGTGTTTGAAGTCTTGTCTTGCTGGTTCCTGACCGTGCTGAGATGAGTGGTGGCCAAGCTAGGCCTGAGGCTTCTCTACTCGAGGAACTCAAGGCTGAAGTCATCCTCACACCTGACGGTATTGCTTACGCATATAATACAGGTGTTTTTCTGAGTTCTGAGCAATCGCAGGACACTGTTGCAGTTGCTATCATTGCGTGTGTCGAAGACCGTTTTCTCGTTGCTGTCCCTGGCTCTTCTTGGAACCGAAAAGCAGATAAGAGAAAGCTGCCACCCGGAACCTTGCAGAAAGCCATTTCCTTGAGTGTCGCAGGTTGTGCCGCTGACAGTAGAGAAGAGGCTGCAGACGGCATCTCCATTCATACTTGGGTCGGCTGGCTGAAAAAAGAAAGCAGGTCTGCTCTTGACTTCAGTGGGGAGGACGCTCCCGCCATTGATTTTGTGGACAAGGACACTGAGGAGCCATGCTTTCCACTCGCAGATGCGCTTGTGGAAGTTGCCCAGGAAAAGTTTCAAGTCAGCTCTGCTTCTCCGGAGTTTGTCGGTCCAGAGAGGATTACGGCTCTAGAAGAGAAGTTTGCGGCCATGCAAGCCAGCATGACCAGGTTGATCGAAATCCACGAAGGCAAAGGCGATGCTGGGTTTGCCACAGCAGACGAAGGTTCATCAGGCAGAATGTATCCCACAGCACCAAAATCCGCAGCCAAAGCCAACCTTGCGGCCAAGGCAAAAGTTCGAACTCAACCTGCTCCTCATGCTCCTCCTCCAGGCCTGGCATCCCTGCATGCTTACCCTGGGCTGGATCCCGGGGTGGTTGCATCAGCGCTGCAAGCGGGCATACCGCCCGAGCACTTACAGACAATGAGCAATGTGCTGAAGTCGGGTCCTGCAAAGTTAGAGGACTATCCTCGGTCAGGTGCTCCACTGCAGCAAGCGCATCCAGTTTCGGACGAGGAAGACGTAGAAGAGCCTGCTCCGCCAACAATGGGCGATCCTATGGCCGATGCAGTGGTGAAATTGACCCAGATCATGGCCAAAATAACAAAGCCTGCGCAGACCAGCTCCAGCTTGGAAGAGACGCTGGACCAAGTAGGCGGAGGAGGATCTGGGTCGGGCGATGTTTCTTCAGCCATGGGTCGGAAGCACGCAGCCGCAAGACGTGCATTGCAAAAAGCTTTTCAGGAAGATGCTTCGCAAATTTGGCGGAGCGTGGAGGCCAACATGGCTCAGGATTTCAATTTGCAGACGTCGCTGCCCAATGCATCAATGGCATTCACAGCACGCGGCTGGTGCGAGCACAGGTCAAAGATCCAGCCATACATTCGGACTTGCCGTTGGATTTGGGGCATCTCGGGAATTTTAGACGATCTACGCACGGGCCAGAACGATCGGGCCCGTGCACGGTGCTGTCTCCTTCTCGCCGCTGCAGAGCAGGAAAGCTTGGACCACGGCTCCTTCCTCCTCAGCCAGGAGTTCCTCATGGAGCCTGCAGTGCCACTATCCAGCTTCCAAAGCCACGTGCTCCCAGACACCACGGAAATGGCCACAACACGACTTTTAGACCCAAGGTGGATCGAAGCCTTTGCAGATCGTCTGAAGCAATTGGACACATACGTCGAGATGAGACGAAAATTGACCTTGCGCTCTCGAGGGCAGGGGCAGAGTCCGTCGCAGCCAGCCGAAGCTGCAGCCAAAAGCAAAGGCAGTCAGAAAGGCAAAGGCAAGAAGAAAGGAAGGGAGGGGGAAGCGGACTCAGTGGAGGGACAGTAGCTGACCTCAGTCCACACGGTCTCCCGCTTAGAGTTCCTACTGGCTGCTCTTTGCCGAGCTCTTCGTCCTCAACACAGGGGGTTTGGAGCCCTACTGTGCTACACGGTCGGGAGCAGTCGGGAAAGAATTTGCCTTGCGGTGAGCCGGACGTGGCGAGTGCTGCTGTTGTGTCTCGTGCTGCCGGTGCTTTGAGAGCCCAGCAGAATGTCCCCATCATTGACGAAGTGCAGATGGGTGACGCTTCCGCCCCTCTTCCACCTATGATGCATGACATCGCTGTTGGCAGAAATGTTCCAGGATCCCATGCCAGCGACGTAAGAATTCAATCCGTTTGGCAAGCGATGACTCGCCAGGTCTTGAAATCCAAAACTGGATTCAGCTTTTTCTTTCAAGCCATGCATTCCAAGCCACTGAGGGGTGTTGACAAGCCCCTCACGGCCTCACTTTGGCCCATGCCATTGCCTTACCATTTTGGAAGGCAGAGCTCTTCTTTGGACGGTGCAGAACTGGCTTTCAGAAAGGCTATCAACCTCCAGGTCGGATACCTGAATTATTTACATTTGAATAAACCTTCAAAGCCTCCTTCATGGATTTGTGGCCAGTGTCAGCTTAGCCCAGCGCAAGCTGCAGTTATAAGCCGTCTCAGAAAGCTCAGTGAGGCTTGGAAACACCTTGGTGTTTTACGTGCAGATGAAATGGGCCGTGTTGCGGCCAAGCAGGAGCGCCAAGAAGAGGTGCTCAGAGATCTCTCCAAGATTGCAGCTTCAAGTGCGGCTGAAGTGAAAAAGTATCAGAGAAGCCGGAGTGTTGTTCAGCAAGCAAAGCCTGTCAACGATCGCGGTCAAATTATTGGGCGACTAGGAAAGGGCGATGTTTGCGGAGCCCAACAGATCATTGCAGATAGGGTTAAGATGGAGGGTCAACCTACTTTTGATCCAATGCCTTTTTTAGATCAGCAATCGCAACAACTGTATGAAGATCCTTTTTCATCTGGCATTTCACGAGAAGACTGTTTGGAACCACCCCCAAAGGTGAGAGTTCATGCTGACATGGACGAGAAGGTTAAGCTTTTGCGGCTTCTTGAAACTACTGGTCGGCTTGGTTTTTGCAAAGCTGGTGATGTTGTAGAAGGGTTTGGCAATGGGCTTTTCTGCGTTCCTAAGAGTACAAAGGTTGACCGTTTGATTCTGGATGGTCGACCTGCCAATCTTTTGCAGAATCCACCAAACCGTTTTATCATGACCATGGCATCGCCTTCTGCTATTTTGGGCATCCACCTCAAGGACAGTGAGAAATTATTAATGAGCGGTGATGATTTGTCAAACTTCTTTTACACCTTCAGGGTCAACAAGCTGAGGGTTGCAAGGAATTTCCTCGACTGGAAGATCCCTATTAAATTAGCGAAACAGTTCAAAAGTTTTCCTGACGAACTTAGCGGTGAACCCTATGTTTACGCGTGTTTGGCTTCCTTGGCTATGGGTGATTCGGCTGCTTGCGAGTACGCGCAAACATCACACTTAGCAATGGCTTTGCAATGTGGGGCTTTACTCCCAGAACATTTGTTGACAATTCATGGGCGAACCCCTCGGTGTGATTTTCTCGGTGGTATCATTATTGATGATTTTTGCCTTCTTGAGAAGGTCGCGTACGATGCAGTTTCTGGGGTTGAAGCACCTGCGAGAAGAAAATTAATGCACAACATGTACAACCAGGTTGGTCTTGAAGCGCATCCCAGTAAGGGCTTTGAAGAACAAGAAGTTGCGTCTTTCTGGGGAGCTGACGTTGATGGAAAAGTCGGGCTTGTCAGGGGCAACATTGTTCGGGCTGCGTCCTTAGTTTGGGTTACCGTCCAGATTGCTTCATTGGGTATCTGTAGCGTGTCCTTGCTGGAGATTCTTGCTGGTGGCTATGTGTCCTTGTTTGGCTTTCGTCGGCGTATGATGTCCTTGCTGGATTACGTCTACTGTCTGCAGGGAGGTCGTGATCGTCGGGACATCGTCAGGTTGCCCTCTGCCGCGGTTGATGAGCTCTGGTCTTTGGCTATTTTGTGCCCTTTAGCAGTTACAGACCTTCGTGCAGGGTTTTGCGAAAAGGTGTACATGGTTGATGCTTCCAATTGGGGTGATGCTGTTGTTTCTTCTGACCTACCTTCCGGTCTACGTGATGAAATTCACCGCCATGGGGTGTCGAAATCGTGCTGGACAAGGTTGCTGTCGCCCTACAAAGCTCATCTACGAAATAAAGGTTTTCTTCCTGTTGAGGATGAGCTTCCAGGTGATGAGGTTGCATACAGTGAACATCCGGTTTGGGAAGTTGCTGCTCGTGGTCTTGATTATCAGCTTGAGTGGAAGTGCCGGGCAAAGGCGGGAAGACACATCAACATTGGGGAATTACGGGCGTATCTCAAGGCTGAGGTCATCGGTGCTGGTGCGGATGGCGACAAGCGGGTACCTATTGGGAGTGACTCTCAGGTCAGCCTGGGGGCGGTCTGCAAGGGAAGGTCTGCGTCGTCATGCCTTAATGCTATTCTGCGTCAAAGTCTTGCTGATGTCCTGGGTCGGGGTATCTATTCGTCTGGTGGTTACCTTCGGTCTGCGCACAACCCTGCTGATGACCCAACAAGGGGGGTTCCCTTGCGTGTTGCTGATGTTGAGTGCCCTTCTTGGTGGTTGAGTGCTGCTGTGGGAGAATATTGGGACATGGATGATTTCTTGCTTTCAGAATCTCTTCATCCTCGACAACTAGGGGGGTACCCATGCCTTAACGAATTGATGATCGCTAAGCCTGATAATTTCGATTCTTTGCGTTTGCGGCGGACCAAGTTGCGCCATAGAGCAGTCAAGGACAGGCTGCGGCTCAGAGCAGCGCAGAAACAAACAGCATGTAACGAAGTAGGAAGTTGCACCGGTGAGCGCAAACAGTGTGAGACTAAAGATTCTACCCTTCAGTTGCCCTTTGACAAAGATTGCTTGTTTGTTTTGGAGAGTTTTGGCAAGGACCAGTTCATGATTGGCCAGGACAGCCCTTGGCCCCCAACAGAGAAAGGTTTTCTTAACATTTACAGTGGAAGAAGGGGTTTTGCAAAAGCTAGCCTGCGATGTGGTGCGCAATGGGTCCTCACAATCGACATTGCTGATGGACCGCAGTGCGATGTTTTGAAAGCAGAAGTGAAACAAAAACTTGAGTATCTTATTCGCAGTGGTTGCTTTGAGCATGTTTCTGCTGCGCCATTTTGCGGCTCGTTTTCAAGGGCCATAACACCTGCGGTAAGGTCTCGAGCTCATCCTAAAGGCATGCCTGGAGTTTCAAAGAACATGGTTGCAAAAATTTTGGAGGCTAACAAGCATTCTGAATGGGTGGCTCGGCTCGTTGGCATTTGCAAAAGTTTGAACATTGCTTTTTGGGTTGCACATCCGCATAACTCATACATGTGGATTCAACCTGAGTGGGCGGAGCTTCGTCCTCTGGAGCATGGCAACGTTTTTAGATGCGATTTCTGCAGGTATGGCGCGCCATGGCGCAAACGAATGCGGTTCCTTGTAGGGCCAAATAGCTTTTTATCTGGTACGAAAGCTTTTTGTATGGGGCATCACAAACATTTTCTGCTCCGGGGTCGTGGAGATGGAACACGCGCATGCATGACGAAGCTGGCCCAGCCTTACCCTGAAAAGCTTTGCGCTCAGCTTGCTCAGGCTGTTTGCCTCCAGCTGGGAAGATTCAATGGGCCTCTGTCGTTGGCTTGCCGGTGCAACCACAGGCGAATTGGAGAAGCAAAGAACCCAGGGCCGCTTCGTCGCAAGAGAATGCCCGAGCCCAAAGATGTTGCTGACCTTGACCGTGTGGAACTCATACGTCCAGAGACTTTGGCTTTGGGCCGCGATCAATGGCAAAAATTTCTGGTTTGGGCCCAAGAAGTTTTGGGCGAATCAGCTTGCGCATCATTGTGGGCAGTACCTGGGCTTATGGTGGCCCTTCTTGGCGCATATGGCAGACATTGGTACAGTGTGGGCGGCTCGCTTTTCAATTTAAGGCATTTGCTCATTTACGCCCAAAGAGTATGTCCTGTACTGAAAGGGCAAATGCAACCAGCATGGACCATTGTCTCAAAATGGGAAGAGCTTGAACCTGTTGAGCACCGCAGACCGGTGCCCATAGCTCTACTGCATTCAATGGTCGTGATAGCGCTGAACTGGAAATGGAAGAGGGTTGCTGCTGTTTTATTGGTTTGCTTTTATGGATGCTGCAGGCCTGGCGAAGTGTTAAATGCGTCCCGCAAGTCATTGGTTTTGCCTGATGATTTGGGCGCTGTTCCTGGTTCAGCTTGTTTTTTGCGTATCGTGAAGCCAAAACCCGGCCGTAGGGGCCTGGGCAGAGTTCAGCATGTTAAAGTACGAGACTCTTCCATTTCTCTTTTCTTGGCCAGTGTCTTCGGCGGGCTAGATTGCAATGAGCCTTTGTATCCTGGCTCAGCTTCAGCTTTTCGGGTGAGATGGAACAAAATTTTGAAGTGCCTTGGCGTGCCACCAAGCGCAAAGCTGACCCCAGGATGCCTGAGGGCAGGCGGCACAGTTGAACTTTACAAGCAAGGGATGCCGATCCTTGATATCTTGTGGGCTTTGCGTTTAAAGAACATAGAGACACTACAGCATTATTTGCAGGAAATTTCTACAGAAATCACAATGATTGATTTGCCCCTTCCGACACGAACTTTAGTTAAGAACCTGAATCTGTTGTTTCCTCACTTTATCTCTCTTTCAAGCTGTGAGACGGGTGAAGTGCATCAAGCGCGCTGACTATGAACCGTCGCCAGCCTTTTGTCATGGGTGGATGAGTGAGCTGTCCTTTTTCTTTCGCTGCGAATTCTTTGCTTACGATGGGTGGCTTTTCAGATCAATCCTGCAGGTTAGCTTGGCATTTGGCGCATTCCATATTTGTCCTTTTCTTTCATTGCTGATTCTCTGCTTATGACGGATAGTTTCTTTCATATCGATCCTGCAGACAATCTTGGCCTTGACAGATATTGGTTGCTTTTTCATCCAGCTGCTTATTCCCTGCTTACGACGGATTGCTCTTCAGACCATCTTGCAGAAAAATTCTGGTGCTTTTGACAGCTCACAAATGTCTCCGTCGACAATTACCTATGATCTCAATGTGGCAAGCATGGCTGAAAATAGAGTGAAGTGCAGCAGAGGAGACATGTCACATGCATTTCCATGTGACTTGTGGACGGCGCCAGAGCTTGGCCCACCCACAGGCCACCCGGATGAGTGAGCTGTCCTTTTTCTTTCGCTGCGAATTCTTTGCTTACGATGGGTGGCTTTTCAGATCAATCCTGCAGGTTAGCTTGGCATTTGGCGCATTCCATATTTGTCCTTTTCTTTCATTGCTGATTCTCTGCTTATGACGGATAGTTTCTTTCATATCGATCCTGCAGACAATCTTGGCCTTGACAGATATTGGTTGCTTTTTCATCCAGCTGCTTATTCCCTGCTTACGACGGATTGCTCTTCAGACCATCTTGCAGAAAAATTCTGGTGCTTTTGACAGCTCACAAATGTCTCCGTCGACAATTACCTATGATCTCAATGTGGCAAGCATGGCTGAAAATAGAGTGAAGTGCAGCAGAGGAGACATGTCACATTGTAATATTTATGTATGTATATATATATATGTTGTTTGACAGCTTCATTGCATGTCATTTGCATTGGTGTGTCCACAGGTGATAGTTGATAGCAACCTCCCAAAAGATGCAGAGAAATTGCAAATCCAAACTTCAATTTTGTGGCAAGGTGTAAATGACCATCCCCCGAACAAACTAATCGACCCTACCAAATAAATAGGCGGTTGGAGAAAAACCTGGTTTGGAAAATTACGCTCATCTAGAAACCAACTATTCTCAGGGTCTATGTTCTTTGGTGTGATGGTATTGTTACATCATATTCCCATACAATCCCCATCATATCCCCATCATATCTTCATAATATCACCATAATTCCTATCATAAGCCCATGAAATAAACACATTATGTGCAGCACATTAAACACATCATCAATGGGGGATTGAACCAGGAGCTGAGCTACCACCAGCTCTTACAGCGCATTGCCAAAGTTGCTGCGCGGATTCGCCAAGGAGGTCAGGAAAAAACCATATGTTGCTGGTAATGACTGTAGCTATACCTGACTGTAGCTAACTGAAAGTCACGTGGAACATCGTGGAACCATGATCCAGAAGGAGATAGAGAGGTATCATGCTGATATGATACCGATCCCAACTTACTTGATAGGAGGTATTTATTTGAGTCAGTTCTTGAGCACGTGACGGGACATCTGCAAGATATAGAAAACATTCTGTTTTTCCCTCACAGACAGGGTAGCACTGAGACAAAGAAGGTCATGATGTTTGGTGATCTCATGATGTTTTTCCTGGATCACAGGATCAGCTAGTTTGCATTTTCCGCTGACAGAACTGAGAATCCACTTTTGCATCCAATCCGCAGAGGACGGACCTTCGCAAGCAGCATGCGGGGTTTACAACACAATTCATGGCTATTGATGGCTATTTGGCGATTTGCATGGGGAAAATGACCATGGAATAGGGTACCCTCTGCTAACCTTGGCCTTTTCTTTTTGACATCACTCCCCTGAGCCGGAAAGCTGTAGGTGGAGGCTTCCAGTCGATGGTGCCTTGGCCGGTTTGTGAGATGTTGTGGTCTTGAACTTCAATAAATAGCCAGAAAGGGTGCAAAAGGGTGATTTTTCCATGATTTTTTCCCAGATGGGGGTCATTGGACTCTGGGAAGCTGTTTTGAGCTGACGCAAATGGTGTGGAACAATTCTGACTTCCACAATGGTATCCCATTCCATCTCATGGTTACTCATTTTCCCCGTGAAATAACGACACATTTGGGTCATATCCGGTCTCATGAACAAATGCAAAGGAACACATGTCACCTCACAAATCACCCAGCTACGCGGGTTTTGGACTCCAGGGAAAAGGCATCCCATTCCATCATTTCCACTGGTCCATCATCATTTTCATCATGTCTTAATAGAATGGCCATATCGGTAGGCTGGTTCTTGACTCCGTTAGGTGGCATTGTTTGTGGAGGAGGCAGTGCCCTTGGTGATTGGCATGCTGGCAGACCTTCGGCTGAACAAAAGGGGGAATGGGTGAAGTGTGTGATTCGCTTGACGCGAAGAACTGTTGAATAATTTTCTGTTGTGATTTCCAGTAGTTTTGTTGCTGTCTCTTCGTTCGGCGCTGAAATTGTGCATGAGCGCTCGAAAGGGGGTGTCTGAGCAGTCTCGTAGTTGGAAATCAAAGTTGGGTTGCTCTGATTCTTGATCTAGCGTCATGGCTGCAACACAGTGTCTTGTAGTCTTCCGGCAGTTAGAGAGGCACTTGGGAGGGGAAGCCAGACAATTTGGCCATCTCCATCAAACAACGTCCCCGACCAGACCCCTTCTAGTCTATTTTTGATCTGTATAATGCCCAAAACCGCATTGCTACGGATGACCACCGACCACCAGATTGGGGTGGTTCCTGGTTCCTTAGTTCTTTGCTTTCTTGAGGTAGTTTTTCCAGTTGCAAGACCACTGGGCTACTGAGGTGCTTTGGGCTGGGAGGGCCTTTGTGCCTGTGGATTTGGCACACTGGCCTTGGGAGCGATGCAAAGTTGCGGCTCAGCCCACGCCGGGAGAGTGTCCAGGGTCTTAGCACCAGAACTGGTGGAATGGGAGATAGTCAAACCCCTTCATCCTCCAATTTCAAGACATTTCAGCCGATACTATACCCTAGTTGTACATTGAATGTTCCAGTTTGGTTCTACACTTGCGATGCCTGCGATATCCTGGGATACACTAAAGAGTGTATTGTATTTTGGCCTGTCCGAGCCATTCCCCGAGGTTCTTGAGATCTCATGTGCCGCATCAGCCTTGGCACGGCGAGCGCAAAGGTCGCAAGTCGAAGAGCTTGTAGGCTGGGTCTCGGCTTGCCAGCTGTCACTGTCAAAAAAAGGCGCTCCAGTCGGAGCTTCAATAGATATCAGTAAATGATAATCGTTGGGTTTATGAGTCCAAGAGCACAGATAATATAGGGTTCTACAGAAAAAACAATATAAAATCAAAACACAAAATCGGAGCAAACAGAAAAAAAGAAAACCAAAATCAAGAAAAACAACAAATCAGAACAACAGCACAAATAAAATAAAATAACAAACACTGAGAAAGATCAAGTTTTTTTTCTTTCTGGTGATTCTTTCCTGTTGGGTTGTTTTTTTTGGTTCTGTTTTTGTTTTTTTCTTTTCCTTTTTTTTGCTAAAATCAACTTTCTCGGTTGAAGCCGGTGTCATAACATTGGATACAGACATTATTTCCCATGAATCCCATGAAATCCCATGATTGTCGCCTGAATGACTGGGATAGCGGGGATACCAGGACTGCCCTCCAGGTGATCTCCCAGTCCTTTACTACGAGGAGATCAACCAGGCGATTGAAGGTGGGAACTGGTAGGCCATTGGATTTCTTGGATTTTTCATGATCTTTCCCCAACTTTCAATATTTTGATATGCTGTTGGGTGAGTTTTAGCAGTTTTAGCGAGCACCTGAGTCTCAAGGGGAATTGACTAGTTTGTTCCTGCACCAGAACGTCAATTCCTAGTTCGAACTGGGGAGTACGGAGGATCATTTTGCGATGGTCAGCCCATCGCACACGCCCCTGAGGGTCCCATCTTACAACTGATGTGTTTTTTTAGTTGAGCACTTCAACCAGGGATACTCCATTAAATCCTCAGATGGGGGGTCAAACTGAGCCGCCCAAAATCAGTGGTTCATTGAAATTGAATGGCAAATCATGGCAAAACATAACCAACTTGATCCAAATTCTGTGTATTTTGAAGCATTTTTCCATAGTTTTTTTCCATGTTTGGCTTACGAATTTGGTGCGCCAGGTGATGCATTTTCTGCGCCCGCGGAGTTGATGCCCTCGGATCTCTGCTATGCGATCTTCACCTCGGGATCCACAGGCGCCAGCTGGGAACTCGATCATCCGAAGATTTTCCACGGCATTATTCTTTGTCTCCAAGCAATAGGTTGCAATCTGGAAGCTGGGTTCTAGAATTTTCTTTTTCTAGGGATGGTCTGAATTTGAGATTGTAGAGATTTGAAAAATTTCTAGGAAGAGGGATTTGTGAATGGTAGCAGTTGCAAAGGTTACATTATGTCAACACCTGCAAACCTTGATACTGCTCACGCTTGCTGTGCCTTTCAGACAGGGGATTGGAAGCCAACATTGAGATAGATTCGTTTGCACTTGCTGCGCTATTCAGGACGTCCAAAATGTGTGCTTTGTGAGTGCTTCAGCTGTATTTAAGGACCCAAAGCAGCCATTGGGACGGGGGTAGAGTCAAAAGCCCCAAAAGCCTTTGGTCTGAGGCGATGTGTCGACCATCTCATACGTTGTTTTTTTCCCAAGTTACATTTGGTAACTTTTCGAGTCTTATCCCAGCCACTATCCGGATGTGGGCACGTGTCAAAATTCTTTAAGGGACATCATGTTTTGGGTCAGCTGGTCATTCTTTAGTCTTTGAGTTCGTGCCAAAATCGGATATCCAAATCCACGATTATACTTAATCATAAGATTCGCCCTGAACAATGGCCATTAATTTTGGCCCCAAGTTCAAACCAACCCAAATCACAAAAAAAAGTATATCCCCATATATTTCCTTGTATTTAGGGAATATATCATATGATTCATATGATACAATCATCTGAAATCCCCAATATCCATGATCTCCCAATCCCCCGTTCTCCCTGCCCGTTGTCCCAGTTGTCCCAGGCACCAATCTGCCTTGGCGTATGCCCTGGCCAAGGCGGAAGTAGAGGAGCTGGGACCAGGCCCTTGGGTGTCAAATGCTAATGGGTCATGAAAAAGACCCATATCCCAACCCCATCATACTGGTTGGGTGATAGGTATGCGTGATAGTCAGTGATAGGTATGCCTATTTGGGGTGTGACTGGCCAACCATGATGCAGCACCTAGTGACCTAGTGGGAATGTCGATGGTTTTTTCGGATAGGCCAGGTAGTAAAAGCCCAGAGGAACCTATCACATTTTTTTTTCTCCTGGTTCAAATGTCATTCACATCACTGTGATACGATGGAAGCTGCTACAGTGAGTTTGGGGGATTTGGATGATTAGCCCATGGCTATTCCCCAAGATCTTGCATCAGGTAGTCGCCAGCTTTTGGCGTCTCATTTCACTTTCGACCCTGCACAAGGTGTGGCTGACAGATGATGTCTTTGTCCTTGGGGATGGGGCCCTCAATTCATTGGCATTATGTAATTTTATGATCATTTACCCTCTGGTTATTTAACATAGCCATGGAAAATCACCATTTCTAATACGTAGGTAAATCATCTATAAATGGGCCATTTTCCATGGCTATGTTAAATAACCAGAGGGTAATATAATTCACGGTCGCTTTGCGACGAAAACCGCCCGCACCAAGGGTAATGGATTCGGGAAGTCTAAGGAGTTCGTCGTGCTTCAGACTTGTGTTCCCTGTGTTGGGCTTATATGGAGCCCATTTGGAGGATGTTTGGCAATATTGAACGTTTTTTTAGCACTTATTGGGCACTTTTTAGCTCCGTATGAGGCTATCTTGGCCCCATATGAGGGTATGTTGGCCCCGTTTGAGGCTATGTTGGCCCCATGTGAGCCTATCTTACGATGATTTTCTATTCTCCCACTCGAGCATCACAGGCTTTGTAATTTGCAAAAGTCAATGGAACAGTTTATGCCTTTGTCCCTTTTCGGATTTATGTAACACATCAGGAAAATGAGGCAACTGGGGAAACCAACCAAGCTGCCCTGAGTCGTATACGTGTTGTACTCTACACAGAGTTCCCCAGTGATGAGGATGGCATTGGTCGGCTTCAATAAACCATTTCTATGGAGAAGTTGGATTTAGGAGCTGGACTGCATCCCCATTTTTGATCTGTTTTCCAACTGTTTTGGATGATCAATCCCCAATGACTGACTCATTTTTCCGGGGTTGAAATGACCAGCTGACTATCCCCACAGATCCCCGCGGCAGGTGATGTCTTTGGTGCCCTTTGCACTGGCGCCACACTACTTGCCCCGCCGCGTGCAGCCGTGCTGGGCGCATTGCAGGAATGGCATTTTCACAGCGTCAGTGGATTGTGTCCTATGAATCTTCCATTTTTGAAGCATCATTCCTGAACTTAGTGAGATACTGCAAGAATTTGCTTTATTACAATCATCTCTTATTGAGAGGACATCTATGATATCTATGCACTTTGGTTTCACTTCGGGTTTCACAATCAAAGACTTCACAGGAAAACATCTCTCTGCCCATTGGCAGGAAGTCTTGCAGGGAATGCAAGTGAGCCATGCCACGATGACACCCACGCAATGGGCGTTGCGAGCTGCAGGGGATTTGCCAAGCTTGAAGCACTTGTGACTTGGAGGAAGCAAGGCAGTTGGGACGGGAAGGACTGCAATGATTCTGCAATTTGATGAAGGGGTTGCTCAATTCATCCACTCTTTGCTCATCCCCAGTCAAGTTCAGCCTTCACTCATTAGGACACTTTGTGGTGAGCCCATGCGGAAGGACACCATTGACATCTGGGCCAACGCTTTAGCGCTGCGAAACATGTACGGAGAAACTCGTCTTAAGTTCGGGTGCCTTCTTCTGATTTGGGCCATGCATGGCTGGGCTTTTTGAGTCACCTGCCGTGGAAGGGGTCTTGGAAGTGTAAAGACACTAAAATCATGAATTTGTTTGCTCTCAGGGTCAGCTGGTTGCATGCTCTATGGTTGGTCAATACATGGACCCAGGTCACCGAAGCTACCGGAGTGCAGACCTTTCATCGGATGCAGCCGAAGGATCCTCCGAAATTGGTGGGAAAAGCTCTGCCTGGATATGTCGTGGCAATGACGGAGGCAGCCTGGCCAGATAGGGAGTGGGAGGCACTGCTGGGGCAAATGTTGCATGTTGAATTCTGACAGATTTTTTTAGGGGTTTCAGTCCCTGCTAGAGCTGGTGGAGTCATGTTGAAATCCCAAATGACTTGTTGCCCAGGAGGGTGAAGTGCTGGTGGCTGGCAAGGGCTTGGCGCGTGGCTACTTGGGACTCCCAGAGGCACAAAAGGTAGTAATCCACAGGATGTGAAGGATTGAACTTTGGTCCAAGCAAGGATGATGTTGTAAGGTGGTGTTTTTATTCCACGTTTTATAGTGTATCTAAGATTATAAGGTCGTGGATTTTTGATGATTTTTGTATACTGATGGATAGCCACTTCAACCGGCACTTGGCACGAAGAATTTCTGAGTCAGCAGGCTTTCATGAACGTCACTTTCTGTAACATCTCAGACCCAGTTGATGGATTTGTCCGAAAATGGGTTGGATGCCCGTATTTCTGGCAATTTATTTACGGGGAAATGATGACAAACTGACAAACCGTGGCAAACCATTTCAAACCATGATAGACCCTGCAATTTTGGGGCATCTATTTTCAAGCAGGAGACTGCTCGCTGCTTTGTGGATTGGCCTCTGACAGACGGTCAGAACGAGGCAACTTAGCTTCAAGTCTCGGGGAAAACAGGGATTCAGCGTGTTGGAATCTGTTGGGTATGGGTCAAATTTTATCAAAACTTTGAGAACCAGGGCAAATCCCATAGATTTTGGGAGCCAGGGGTTTTCGTCATTTTGTTCAAGCCCTGAAGCGTCCGTTTTTTTTTGGGGTCCGGTCGTGTCTGACACCAAGGTCGCAGGACGTGTGTATCGCACTGGCGACTTGGCATCTTGGACGGAGAAAGGCTTCGAGCTACGTGGCCGAAAGGATCATCAGGCGGGAATCTTCTATGTAAATTTTGATCAATGCCCATATCTAGCTACAGTCCAATCTCTATGTGTCTAAATGTAATATGTATTTGTATTGTGCATATGTATAGACAACGGAAAAAGGTATAGGTATATGTACCGGTATAGGTATCTGTATATGTTTCTGTATGTGCATATGTATATTACGTATATGTATAGTTATATGTATAGTTATATGTATAGTTATATGTATAGTTATATGTATAGTTATATGTATAGTTATATGTATAGTTATATGTATAGTTATATGTATAGTTATATGTATAGTTATATGTATAGTTATATGTATATGTATACGTATTTGTATCTGTATATGATATGTACAATATGTATATATCTGTATGCGTATGTGTATATGTATCTGTATATGTATGTGTATGGTGTACGTATACATCTATGTATCCTTACACACATGTATATACAGTGTATATATATATACACAGTATATCATGTGTACAAACTTATACAAGCCAATGGCTGCATCTAGCTAGGCTGTTCGCGACTTCAACTTGCTGAAATAAAAATTCCTTGGCATTCATTCTTCGTAGTACGACACGGTTGGCATGAATCAAAACAATTCCGGATTTTGATACAGAATTTTGGTCAGATTCCAGTCATTCCTATATTTATCATCCATTAACCCCTGGTTTTTGATCCCGTCCAGGTGAAGATCTCTGGGGTCCGAGTGGAGACCTTTGAGGCGGGGATGGGGATTGTGAAAATGGAAACGCTTGCAATGCTGAAAAATCAGCGAATTTCAGGCGAAAATATCGGATTTTGGGCTTCTGAAACATATCTAAGACCCTTCCAAAGCTGGACATTTTCGAACGAACGGCTTGAGACCCAACCTTTCATCCCAACAAACACGCGCCATGGGAGAACCATCAGCCACTTTGGGTGGTCCATTCGATGGAATCAGTGAATCAGTATTTACGTCCACCAAGCTAACAACAAATACATGTTCACTTGCTGGAACAGTAAATATAGTAGTCAACACCAGCTTTACTTGAATTACACGCAAGAAATCATTGCAGCAGCTTCTTCCGTCTCGGCTGCCGTGTTTGCAGATTGAGACCGCAGTGGAAGCTTCTGGTTTGGTGGGAAACTGCACATGTATTTTGCATCAGCAAAATCTGGTGGCTCATTGCGTGACTTGCTGGCAATATGCGATTTCTTCCGCTTGTGCGTACGATGGGAAAATGGCACGCAAGACAGGCCCATTTTGGATCAGAAGTTTGACAAGTCGGCTTGGGCTTTATGGACTGCTCGGGAAAGATAGAAAAGATGGTTTTCACCGCCACCCTTGCATTCAATGAGTGGTGTGAAGGGATCTCATCAGGACACTCCCCATTTGGGACCTCAGGTTCTACCACCTGGCACTGCC
>CAMXCT020006689.1:822222-852222 GCA_947184155.2 Cladocopium goreaui
CTTTTCTACATTAGTCTGCATCTTTTTTGAGGGTTGCTATAGATGTTTGCAGAAGATGGAACCCCAATGTGGTTGTTTTCCCGTCCCAGTGGCACCAATGGTCTCTGGATTCAACAAGGGGATGGTGAAGTCTGGTGGAGTGACATGGTTTTGAAAGACCTGTCAGTTGCTTCTGACATCACAATGTTTGCTAGTTTAATTAGCCATTGGGCCATTGTTTATTTGTTTATACTGGTTGAATCACCATTTCGACGCACACACTTGGCTTTGCATTTCTGGACAAAATTGTGCAGTGTTTGCTATATCCCCCCAGTATATCCCTCATGATATACTCATTATGGTTGGTCTTGTACCACTATTTTTGTAGGTCCATTATCATGCCGTTCTTATCGTTGTATCTGGGTTTGCACATGATCATTAATCTACACCTGAGAAATATCATGGGATTTGATAGCCTATTTAGATCTATTTAGCCTGTCTGGGCGTATCTGAGTGTTTCTCTCAGGCGCAAATTCCAACTTCTTGTGGTTTGGTGGAGATAGCCTGGCCGCTCTGCGTGCCTGCCGGCAGCTGGCCGAGGTCTGGTTGATGCGGAAGGTTGTGGAAGTTTCAGGGTTCCGGGATGGTCTCTATATGGTACTGGTGGTTCCGGTGTGGTGTTTCCCGAGGTTCAGCCGTGGTGCTCTGAATTCGAATTGTTTGAAAGTCAATGTTTGTAAATTGCAAAGTATGAAGTTGTGTCTGTCGCCAAGCTGAAATTTTAAAACGTCAAGTTAAGGGTCAAAACCTAAAACTTCCAAATTTTCAAAACTCCGAGTTTTGGCGGCCCCGTGATAGGTGTTTCACTGGTTGCCGTCGCGCTTTCCCCACATTTGCGAGATAGCAGCCATTCTTTTTTTTGGCGTGGGAAATTTGATGACCCATTTTTCATGGTTCAGTCTCCATTTATCCATGAATATCCAGGATGTTCCCTAGAACCACTGGATCCCTGGATGTTTTGCGCAGGATGTGTTGCTGCCAGCCATGGATCCGGTGGACGAGGTGCAGCAGGAGCAGCTGGGCGAGGCAGGGCTCATGGTCTCTGCTGAAGCCCCGGAAGGTGCAGCTCCGCGGGCGCAGGCTGAAGGAAATGGGCATCTCTGCATCACCAATAATGTTAGATGTTGATAGTTGATAGTTGATAGTTGATAGTTGATAGTTGATAGTTGATAGTTGATAGTTGATAGTTGATAGTCAACTGTTTGATAGTTGATAGTCAACTGTTTGATAGTAAATAGTGATAATGGTACAACAATAATGGTTACTTGATAGGGAATTATGTTAGTAAAACCATGTCATAAACTAGCCATATGGATTGATGGTTGAGAAACCACCCATAAAAATTGTAACTTTGGGGATGGTAAACACTATTGCTTTACTAATATTTATTAATGTGTATTTATCCATACCCTCTGGTAATTAAACGTGGCTGGAAGATACGCGAACTAAATGGAGGTTTCTAGCCCGGAAAATCAACAATAAATGTTTTTTTTTTTTTTTTTCCGGCAAGCCATGTTTGATTACCTAAGGGCATATGATATAACCACATATAACCGCATTTGATTATGGCTCTAAAACCAATGGCATTTTTTTCTTTGGACGATATATTTGGGCTTGTCCACAATTTATGGCCAGTTATGATGATCAACAACTGGATTGGTACCCAATTTTCAGACAGACCCACTTGACGAAAACTGGGGTCATATCAGCACCCTTTTCCCATTGTTCGGTTAATGAAGGGAGGGGTAACCCCTTCAGGAATTAAATGATCGTACATTGCATGCCAAATCGGCCACAGCATATTCTTCCATATTCTTCAACGAAGAACATCATTTGTGGGAATGCGTGGAACTTCAACCAGCACCAGATTTCCCTCGCTAAAATACTAAGATGATCGGGCCGAAAATGACGAGGAGGATGTGGTTGGCTCATTATCACTTACAGTTGACAACTGCACCACCACAGAAACCTCCCCGAAGTGATTCAACAAAGAAAACATAGGAAACTTAATGTCATTAATACTTGATGGTTCATCCCACTTAGGCTATAACCCTGATTACAAAAAGGCCAAGTAGGGTTAGTTCATTTACTAAGTAGGATGAGCCACCAAGTATTGAATGTTAGCAGAAACACAATTTCCTCTTTTGGTGTTGCCTTAAAATCACTGCACTTTCATGGTACTGGGTCAGTCAGTGTGTCGCCTGAAACAGGTGCGCTTTGCGTCCTGAGTGCCGCCTTGGGACCCTTGGCACCCTGTGAGCTGCTGGCCAGGCCTGGGGATGAACATTGCTGGAATGATTTTTGCTTGGCTTTTGCTTGGCTTTTGGTGGTATTTAGATTTTTGAAACCTCAGTGCCTTAACATTCAGTTGGTCGCTGTGACGACCTGTTGGGATCAGCCAGAAGTTCCAGGCCAATGCTGCGGCAGTATGCCTCCTTTCTGGCCTCCCAGGGTGTGTGCCACAAGAGCTCAGTAGGTTGGCTGGCTGGCTGGTGGGCGAATCCTGATCTCAACTTTCAACCAAACATCCTTTTTGATTCTTGCATAGTCAATCAAGGCCCCCAAAAAAGATACAGCAACACTCTGCAAAGACATGCAAAGACAGGCCAGCATCCGTAGCACGAGTACAAGTGCCAGTATCTCTGTGGTAGTCTGGATCTGTGGCAGCAGCAGCAAAATAATCGTCCGAATCCACTTTTCCAACAACACAATCAAGAATCTATCAAGAATCTAACGGATGAAGGATCATCAACTTACACAAGTCATAGTGTCCCCAAGCTGTCTCTACTAGCGAGGTGCTGAGCCGCCGTCTGCCGGAACTGGAACGTCCAATGAGACAGGTACCATCTGTGCCATTTGTATCCATTTGTAGCATCTCAGATTTCAGTTGGAGTCAAAACAGATGGGCTCAGTTTTGAAGTACAAATCTTGGAAGGTTTGGTGCAGACCAGTCTCTGTGAGGAACTTTGCCGGAGCTGGCTCTGGTGGCAGCTGCAGGAGCACCTCAGGCATTTTTCAAATTTGAATGGGTTTGTCCAAAGGCTTAGCGAAAACGACTTCAGTTCTAGACAAATCTTGGAGGGGTTGGTCGTCCAACTCTTGCATTCATCTTTTGTCCGTTCAATTTACTGTTCAATTTATGTCCAATTTATAGAAGGTGGCATGAACCAACCATTGGCGGATGGCCATTGACCACCTAGACCACATCTTTCCGGTATAAAATTGGGATTTCTTTCTGTTTGTCACTATCACTACTTATTTCTCGTATTACTATGGTTGACTACTATTATTATTATTATCATTGTTGTTAGTAGTATTACTGTAATTTTGGGTTTACAAAAAGATCCGAAAAGCATCCCCCCTTGGAAGAGGAGAGCTGCCCCCTCCCGCACAGGAGACGGGCGAGAGGAAGTTGTGAGGGCCTTACTGGAGGCACCGAACTGGTTGACGTGAGATTTGAGTGCCGAACTGGTTGATGCGTTGACGATGATGATGATGATGATGATGATGATGATGATGATGGAGATGGATTTCAGGGAAACCCACAGGAAACAACTCATACTTTTTTCCGCAAATGTCGAGAGTAACAAAGGATCTCCATGGATTTCAATTTTCTTCTCGCGGAACCAGGTTGCTGGCCCTGATGGCCCTGCTCGTGGTCAGCCCCCACGAGGACAAGCCCCTCTCATCGCGGCTGCTGCTGCAGGACATGCAAGTGTGAAGCTCAAGCAGTTCAGCTTGCACCGTGACTTTTTGAGTGATTGGAAGAAGTCAGATATCTTGTGATTTTGTTTGACTTTTAAACAAGTTGAGCTTGGGTTACCCTTCTTTTTGAGTGACCTGAGACCTGAAAAAGACTGGGCCTTTCTTCCCTGAAAACCGGCTAGGCTGTGCTCGGCTGCTGCTGGCAGCCCGTGCCAACGTGCGTGCCATGACAACGGCACGGACCAGTGCAGCGCATCTGGCAGCTGCCAGGGCTGTGGCTTGGAAACCGATGGAAACCGATGGACCGATGGGATCGG
Source organism: Cladocopium goreaui (assembly GCA_947184155.2). Taxonomy (NCBI): domain Eukaryota; class Dinophyceae; order Suessiales; family Symbiodiniaceae; genus Cladocopium; species Cladocopium goreaui. The sequence goes on from CAMXCT020006689.1 coordinate 826,284, forward strand.
TTGAGATTTTTAGAGATCAACAACCAAGTGCTATGATGAGCCATAAGAATCCATAAGATTCATAAGTACATCATCACCATTACTAATATTACTGTTGGTATCGTTATTGTGGTTATTGTGGTGATGATGTTGTTGATGATGATGGTGGTGATGATGAACATGCCTACTATTATCCTTACCATTGTCACTCGGGGATGGCAAATACTATCGATATCTATGGGCCCGAGATCCATAAACATCAGTGACCGGCGCAACTCTAGCAGCAGAGGATTGTGTATATCTCTTGGTGTTTGATATGATTATTGATAAATGGGAGTAGAATTAGGCCAGATGTGGATTTTGAAGCCAAGCGTAAGAGTGTAACGTGGTAGATCCAATTACAAACCATCCCCAGTATTACCACAAATGCTCTCTTTACAGACCATTTTTACATGGGCAAATGGTAGGTTTATGACAGTATGATTGGGATTACTGTATTCAGAATGTCCATTTTATGCTCTGCACTTGTGCGGCTGTTTTTTTTAGCACTCTCGGATCACCTCTTCCACCGGTCAATTAGTCAGTGATTCACCCCTGTGATATGGAGAGGATATCAAACAACGCTATGATATAGCCAAGTTTGTGATTTGCAAAAGTGTGTAAAAAAGTCCACTACATTACTATAATGTTACCCTCTGGTCATTTAACATATCCATGGAAAATGGCCCATTTATGGATGATTTTCCCACTAAAACCTGCATTTCTAAGGGATTTTCCATGGCTATGTTAAATAACCAGATGGTAATCTTATTTGTAGCCGACTTTACCTTACAATATGGGTTTTGCCGCGTGATCGCGGCCCAGCCTAGTATCCCTAGTGCCATGCACTGAGGACGCTGAACTGCTTCAGCTTTTGTTGAATGATCGTGGCCCGGAGGGCGTTGCTACATGGGCCAGAGATGCTGACATGAAGCTTGCTGTTGATTGGATTGGTGGAAGATGGACAGTAAAACCATGGGTTTAACCAGTAGATCCAAGCTTTTCGTACAATTTTTCCATTCATGAAATTCTGGGAAGAAAGTAGGTGTGGATGTGATGGCAGACTGGCCTCAACAATTACGGATCTGAGTGGACATAGGGGCTCCCCTTGCCCAGGAGTGCTTGAACTCACCGAAGATAAAAATCAAACTGTTCCAACATGTAAACAATACCATTGAGAAAATGCACACTCTGTTTGCCCATTGATGCCACCAGATCCGCCCATTACCGATAGGCGATAGGTGTCAGTTTTTGGCCGACACCGAGGCAAACTGTACTCCACCTAGCTGCAAGGCGTGACCTGTTTTGGACATGAAGATGTTTTGCCCACAGTTTCTCGGTGATTATTGTGGCATCCATATGGGTTCATTAAAGTTTGGTTTTCACAAATCCACGGGCAAATGGCAAACAATTGGCAGGCAACTTCCCTGCACAACTTATTGTCTGCCAGAGAATCATGGCGGCTCACGGTGTCAGGGGTTGTGGTCCTAGTTGAGCAGATGATTCTCCCCGAAGAATCTCAGGATTAACAGAGAAAAACAGGATCTGTGAGGGCACCGCATCATGTCCAGATATACCCAGAGTCATCAATTTCACATAGCCTAAACTAATTCATGTAGGGCATACGCCTGTGGGTTGTGAACTTGAGATGCACCTAGCTATAGCTGAAATTTGCAGGTCAGGCGACCTGAAGTCCATGGAGTTGGTGCTGTCAAGGGTGAAGGCTGGGAGAAAGCGGACAAGGCAAAACTGTTTAACTTGAAAAGCATCTGATAGTGTTGTTTTTGCTTGAACTAGTGTTTTTTTTGCCGGAGCAGTATTCCTTTCCAGATTTTCCAGAATTGTGATGGTACGTTCAGGGAGATCAAATTGACAAATGCATGACTTGCCAAGTTCTGAAAATCAGCAGGACTCACTTTGTGATATGCCGAGTTTAGCCTGGCTACAGGGCTTAAATTCTTGCAATTTACTGCAGATTCAGCAGCCTCCTGGTTCAAGGTTTAACACCTAATTTGTCCCCATAAAACATAGATCTGGGCTTAATTCCACTATTTTGATCCCTTTTGGAGCAAACCCTAGTATGATATTGAACCCATATTGTATGATACCTCGCTATAGGCTATACCGGCTATACCGGCTATACCCATTACGTTTATCTCTCTCTCTCTCTCTCCAGTATATCCTTGTTGCTATCCCCATGAATATCCCACATCCATCCCCATAGCAATGTTACTGATATCCCGCTATCGTCCCATGATATTTCCATTACATCCCCCAAAAACATCCTCTTTGACAGTCCCAAATGGATCCAAATGGTTGGTTTCAACAGGGCATATCTCCGAATGCTACTGATATCCCACTATATCTCCTATATATATATATGTATACACACGTATATATCCCCAGAATCCTATCCCTATAAGGTGCTTGCTTTCATACCCCATTGGACCTAGCGCCAGCCACGACCCCAGTGACAGGGCCTCAAGGCCAAAGATGGAGGCCTCGAGGCTAAGGATCGCTGGGGAAGGACACAGAATCTGCTCGCGGGAGGATTCTTGTGGTGGGGGTTTATACAATATGATGTCTATGATAGGATTGTTGATGCTTGATAGATATATCATGGATTTTTTTCAGATGAGATAATTGAGATATGGATTATGTAGATAGGATATATATATATATGATGGATATAATTATGATGTCTACTTACTTGAGGGGCATGATAGCAGCTTTATTATCGATTCATACGGTATGAGAGTACTTGAAATTGCATGTCACTCCATTCGTCCGAACATGGGAAAACGGGATGTCCCTAAAATCACACCGTTCTTGTGACATCATTTTGCCCATTGTATGCTGCCATTTGGATCATTTTGGGGTACATCCCATTCATGAATAAACTCACAACCCTAATTTTGAATAGCAACATGTTTTTTTTGACAAAATCAGGTGCAATAGCCGTGTCCTTTGAGATGATTGAGCAACTTAGCTTTCTTCACTGAAAAGACTACTGCCATTGCTTTCAGGGTATCTTTTTGAGATTTCCTCCCAAAAAACCTCCCAGTGCGGCAAGGACGGCGCTGCAATGGGCAGTGGCCAATGGACACCAGGATGCGGCCGTGTGCCTCATTCGCAACGGTGCCTTCACGAAGAATTTGCCCGACGCGCTGCTAGAGGATCTGCAGGTGAACCTCTCAACACCTTCCAGACCGGGTCAACCACTGGCCTCACGGAAGGCAGGGAATGGGCCGAATGGGCCCTCTGCAGAAGTTCTGAGGCGATTTTTTTGTCGTTGAAGGTATCCCCTTTGTAGTAAAAAACCATAGGAACCCTACTGTCAATGCTGAATTCCGTGGTTGAAAGATGATTTTGATTTTGATGTCTCTGCTGGTAGTGGTGACAGTAATTCTGGGAAGTTAGTTTGGTTGAGGGGCAAAGATAGCGGCTGATCCAGTTGAATCATCCCTGTATTGCTCCAGACACACCGAAACTGAAGGTAGTTCAGTCCACCGAGCGCATTCGAGCACTGGTGGAAAGCCTACCCAAGGTGTTTTGGCAGCATGATGATTGCATGTCATCCTGTAAATATTGGTTATTGGAAAGTAGCAAGATACTGAACTGAAGACAAAATTTTAAATCTATGACTTTATGAGATTATGATAGTTTATGTCAATTTGCAATACCACCAGGAAGTTGCCTACTTGTATCATAGATCTCTCTCTCTCTCTCTCCCCAGGCATCCTGTGAAGCACAGGAACGAGAAATCTTTGCTCTTACTGCTCTTAGAGATCCTTGGCTTATAGAGCTACAATCCCTGGTTGAGATGAGTATGGAGTTAAGGCACAAAATCAGGGCCTCCGACCGATCATGGACTCAAGGCAAAAAAAAACCTCCAACCTGCAGATTTTGTTGACTTTTGGTATTCAACCATTGTAACTTTGGGCATCTAGTTTTCACCCCTATGCAGGTGTCACTGATAATATCAAGGATTTCAGCTGGTGCATAAAAGGATAACTTTGGTCAGGCTATGGTCCTCTTGAAAAAGAATTATTTGCAAAGTTCAAGAATGGACAGACTGTACATGACTGGAGCATACTGACGCACCAGTCTTCATGATGTTCCTACAGTTTCCATTCAAAAACAAGCTCAAGCAAGCTGGTGCTTTCTTTGGCACTGCAGTGAGAAGTTCGAGCACCGACATCTTGGCTGCCCCTGGGTTGTTGAGCAGCGGACAAAGCACCAGGGCTTTTCGGAAATGTTGTACATCATGCCAGAGCTATTGAACCACACTTCAACAGTATACATGGAGCCGTTTGGATTAGATTAGCACGAAATATTGGAGGCCATGCCAGAGCTATTGAACCACACTTCAACAGCATACATGGAGCTGTTTGGATTAGATTAACCAGAAATATTGGAGGCCATGCCAGAGCTATTGAACCACACTTCAACAGCATACATGGAGCTGTTTGGATTAGATTAACCAGAAATATTGGAGGCCATGCCAGAGCTATTGAACCACACTTCAACAGCATGCATGGAGCTGTTTGGATTAGATTAACCAGAAATATTGGAGGCCATGCCAGGGCTATTGAACCACACTTCAACAGCATACAGCATACATGGAGCTGTTTGGATTAGATTAACCAGAAATATTGGAGGCCATGCCAGAGCTATTGAACCACACTTCAACAGCATACAGCATACATGGAGCTGTTTGGATTAGATTAACCAGAAATATTGGAGGCCATGCCAGAGCTATTGAACCACACTTCAACAGCATACATGGAGCTGTTTGGATTAGATTAACCAGAAATATTGGAGGCCATGCCAGAGCTATTGAACCACACTTCAACAGCATGCATGGAGCTGTTTGGATTAGATTAACCAGAAATATTGGAGGCCATGCCAGAGCTATTGAACCACACTTCAACAGCATACAGCATACATGGAGCCGTTTGGATTAGATTAGCACGAAATATTGGAGGCCATGCCAGAGCTATTGAACCACACTTCAACCTGAAACCATCCGGATCAGATTTGACCAGGAATTTGTGGTTTCCCTAAAGGAGCCATGGTAAGGTTTCGCCGGTGATGCCAGAGCCGCTGGCAGATGTCTTTGGGGATGGCAAGCCTGACGTGATTTCAAGCGCTGAGGTCTCGGCAGATGAAGATCAGGGTTTGTTGGTCACTTGGTGCGGCGCTTCCCATAGGATGGTCCGGCGGATCGCGGTTTGGTTTTTTCGCCGCCCGGTGATAAGTCCCCTTTTAAAAACGCGGGTTATCACCATCTAGAAATGGTTTATCCCATCTAGAAATGGATTATCTAGAAATGGTTTATCCCACTATAAATCCTGGTTATCACCATCTAGAAATGGATTGCTATGCTATGGTTATGAACCACTTATGATCCACTTATGATCCTCCAAGTAGCTTCGTTGCTCCAACACGGAGATTTTTTTTTGGGCTTCAACGGTTATCCCATTGGGGTGAGAGTAGGGCTACGATAGCTAAGCTGATTTAAGGTAAACCGGATGATACTAAATGGCTTATAAAACCGGATGATACTAAAGGGTTTATAACCTTTGCTTATACAACCGGGCTGTTGATGGGGTATCAACTATTGCTTCTAAATGGGGCTTATCATCCAAATCAACTCCGAAGCAAACCCCAGGGGGTCCGGGTGCATTAGGGACTTCATAGATTTGCCAACTTTGATCCCGTTCCCCTGTGACCGATCTGTTTCTGACATGGAAGATGGTCCGGGGGTCTCGTTTATGCTGACCATTTGATTCTGTTCAGCCACGATGAATGCTGTCATTTGGGGATAGAGCAGTAGGGCCGCGAGATCTCATGCTGGTTAAAGCTTATTGACCAGTAAAAGCCTGAAACTACATTGTTGTTTCTCTTTTGTTCCTATGTGATTCTGGCTTTCTAGTTGCAAGTGTCATTCTAGTGGATTTTTTTGGGGTCATTGGTAAGTGCCACAAGCAGTAGAAACACAGTCCAGGAAGTGCGAAGCCACCATTGTCTCTTGTGCAATGCAACGATGATCTGCGAAAGTGAACAAATCTGAGTGAGTCGTTAGCTTTGCATGATTTTGGACAGAACACAAAAACATGGGATTTGGTGGAGGTGGTTTCCTGACAGTGACACGCATCCTAAGCAAAATTTCTAGGCAGCTTCTGTCGTGCTGCCCAGGGTGGAACTGGGGAATTCAAGACGAATGGCAGCCCTGGACCCACCATGCTGTTAAATGGCGTGGATGAGGGGGACGATGAATCAGTTTCGTCACTCGGCTTCTTTTGTCTCTTTGTTGGCGCCACTAGAACTTGCACGTTTGCCGACTATTTGCTATAGACAACCCGCAGAGGCAGTTTAGTTCAAATGCGGAACATGTCATAGAGCTCATGACAATTTCGCAGAAACTTCATGGCTCACAGGTTGGCCGGAAATTTAAGGACATGCTGCAAGTTCACTTTGTGCTGCCTGGGTGTCTTTTGCTTGTGCGTTTTCTCGTTCTTTTTGGGCACCCAGTGGGAAGCTGGGACTTCGCACACTGTGAAGCTGGATGAACAGCTGGAAGAGCTTCAGGAACACCGGGGGTGACTTTTGAACAGCCACTGCACGCAGAAATCAAAAACGCAAAAACAGCCAGGCACGAGGATGGGTGATTCTTATCAGGTCAAGTTGGGTTCAACGATTGCTGGTAGTCAATCTTTTTTTGAAAAGAACTGGGCGACCTTTGACAGATCTTGTACTGGTCATGTAGACAGGTTTGTCCAGGACCCCTGCGTCCCAAAGCAGGACTGGCAGGAGGCCTTTCCCGCGGCCTCGCCGCCAACTACGACCACAACAACTTCCGCGAAAGCTCAATCTGTGGGGAGCCTTGGGGTAATTTCAATGGCGGTGAATGCCTTGGGTCATTTTGGAAGGAGAACCATCCCTTGGTGGGTGTGGTTCAAACTTGAGACTTGGTCATCTAAATGGATGCTTTCAAGCATCCATTTTGATCCAATGTTGGGGCTCAATCTTCATCTTCAGGCTTCAGGACTTCATTTTCGTAAGCTTGCTTTTTGGTAATTAGTATGTCATGTTTGATCCCCATGAAGATTCTGGGTGATCCCTATCCATCTCTCTGCTTTCTCGCCTGGAAACAGGTGGAGGATCCAATCTCCCTGTCCTCCTTGGACTCGATCGAGAAGGTCTCTTCACCATCAAGTGAGATGAGGAGGATTAAACCTCTGAAGATGAGGATATGATTAAGGGATATTAAGGGGTAGAACTGGCTTTTGGGTATGGCTCGGGTTTAGTTGGCTTTAGCCTTAGGGCATCTTAGGGCTGCATTTTGTGGAGCCCATTCTTTATCGTCTGTATTGTTTCCTTCGGGGCCGGCCCCTCGGCCAAACCAGGCTCTGGCGTGTATACGCCTGACATCTCCACAGCAGGAAGCCCGCTATCCTGAGGATGCAGAAAAACATTTCGAAGAGGTGCCGCAAAATTTGGAAGCCCCACAATATCATGGCTATCCATGGCAAAAACCCGCATTTTCCGAATTGGAATGTGTGATTTTTTTTGGGGGTTTTGTCGCGTTTTGAAACAAAGCCTATTTGGAGCCGGTGGCACATGCTTGTCTTGATAGGAATGGAAGGAACTGGTTGTTTGGTATTGACCTTGGTCGGATCTATCATTCCTATGCGAACTTCCCTCCACTGATAAAATTGCAGACCTCCTACATCCAGCAATGGTCTAAAATCAAGTGCCCTGAATCCCTGGGAACCTGGGAACCCCACTGGGACCAACTATGCGTCCACGCAGATCTATCACAACGTGACCACCTTTGTCCCCATGGATTTTCCGGCGCACGGTTGGGCTGGCTACAAAGGACCTTGGATCGAGTCGCTGAATGGCAGATAGGGGGAAGGGGGGCCCCCCACGGCATGGGATAAAAGGAGAGCCTCGGGTGTTGAGGCAAAGGAGGCCAATGAGTTTTCTCAGGTTTGCACTCTTGATGAGCTGTTCCAGGTGGTTATCTAAATTTAGTGGAAGAGAAACTTGGAAGTAGGACATTGTACTGTCATAGATCCAAGTGATGATAGTGATGCCCATTGGTCCCATAACCAGCTTGTGAGCCCAGGAACCATTGGATCAAGAACTTTAGCCAGAGATGGTTTGAACGTGCAGAAGGAACCAGGTTGAGAGACATCTTTGGCCCGTTTCTGGTTGTGCAGCAAGCAGGTTTGAACTCTGTTTTTGTGTGTTTTTGTGCATGCTGCATACTGCATGACATTATGAAGATCATGGCTGAAAAGGTACCTTCGATGTCTAGATAGACGATCTGTCCTCACCAAAGTGTGTTCAGAAGGTTTCCCACCACGAGCAGCACCCGGTAGCCGAGGTTCATCCCCATCTTCGTACCCTGGGTTGATCTGGCAGTCCGTAGCAGGGCCTATCCGAATGGGATGATTCCGAAGCTTGAACGCATTTGAGATATGCATCCATAGCTGTGAGGAATGAGGAATATGCGCATAGATGAAGATCATCAATGTGCAGACTCTTTGAGCTGAGACCATTTGAGCAGGTTTGAGCAGAGGTTGCAGGACAACCGGATGAGTTAACAGTGGCACCTTCGCCTTGATGCCAAGATCCAGAGTAGCGGCAGTCAAGTCCTTTAGGAAGAAATCCTTCAAAAGAAATTGTTGAGTGGAAAAGTTGCAGGAAATCCCATATCCGATATATCCAATTTCTTAAGTTTCCAGCACACTCTTCCTAACTCCATTGATTTGTTTCATTGCCACTTTGAATGGGACAAGGCAAATTTCAAGTCATGTCAGGATGTTGAAAGAGAAGATGAGAGCAGATGTGCTGTACATCACAGTCTCCCAGCACGACTTGGGCATTTTCTGGGGCGCTAAGCTGGGATCCCCAGGGTGTAGCTGGAAAATGGCCTCCAGAGGTTGTAGCGACCTCACCACCTCACCAGAAATGATGGAAATTGTCGGGAAATCATCCCAACAGAATGGATATTATCCTCCAGGTTTCAGAGGTTTATTTCTCTTGTTGGATCAGAAAATAGCCAGTTTCAGGATGTTTCAGGTTTGAGCTTTGTGGCAATGGTTGCAAGTTCCGAAGCGTCAGGAACACGCGCATTAAAAGAGAAGACTTTCCGAACCTCTTCGTGTTCAGTGCTGGAGGCCCTTTGGGTTGGTGCAATATCAACCCAGGATTTCTCAGAGAGATTTCAGGATATGCAGATATGCAGATATGCAGGGGACCATTCTTGATGGTCATTGATCACTCTTGGGCTATGCTATGCCACAAGTAGTCAACCAGGGTTGGCATTATAGATCCTCTATGACGCGATGACTACGGAAATGGTGAACTGCCTAGGTAGGACCAACCAAGGACTAATGAATCCAGGCTGACTTCATTAGGATCTTTAGGTTGCTGAATTCACGACAATCTGCTATTGAAGAAGCCCCCCAAATAGGCCAGCCAGGGATTTGTTGATCCATGATGTGGTGCAGATGCTGAGGCTGAGTAAGACCAGATTGCCCCATTTTCCTCCAAACTTTTCAGGCCCATGCGTAGCATTTTCCATTGGCTTCCCCAAACTAGATGTCGATGATCAAAAAGATGATTCAATGGATCGGTTTCCTGCAGATTTTGTCCAGGTTATGGACATGTTCCAGTGCCCTTGTTGAAGCAGCCGGAAATGCCACTAGCACAGATGCCGTTTGCGGAAAGAAGATACTTTGTGCGGCTTAGATGCACAGGAGGGGTCTCCCAAATGATACATAAGCTGGCTCAGAGTAGACAAAGGGTGGATTTATGGTGGATATATCTCTAGTCTAGTCCATACTTAGATGGGCTTCTAAGCCAACAACACATCGCAGGGCCTTCAGGAACCACCAGTGGGATACATTTTCAGCTGATCTTTCCATACAGCCCCGTTGGGCCGGGGGCAAGCTGAGGTCTTTCGTTGGTAGCGCTACCAACAAAGCACGTCTCAAAATGAAAGCTACGGCTGAAGAGTGGAGCAACAGGACCCAGAAGGCCAGGGGTTCACCCGGTTCACCGATGGGTGGCCTGGAAAAGTGTCCAGTCAACACTTTCTGGCTCTGAATAGCATTTCTTGATAGTCAACACTAGCTGGAGCCCCTGTTGCTTAGCGGCACATGCATATCAAGGCCTACTGACCCAGGCTGAATGCATTTCTCTGATTGAGCGGCGCATAGTTTTTTTTTTGGCAGGAATGACGTCGGTACGAGTCGCACTTGCGGATCTCATAGACACATAACTTGGTCAATTTCCTGTATCAAACCATCCACTGCCATTGGGGTGGCATTGGATTTGACAAAGATGTGGCACCACATTTTGGGTTTTGGTTGCAGACAGGAGGTGCTGGTGAGCATGAAACACATGAGCGATTGGAAAGAAGTCTTGCAGACACTTGTTGGCAACGGTGATGGACAGGTGATGAAAGTCAAAAGGTATAAACTATGTGATTTTGAGCCGAAAAACATAGATGGAGACGGGTCAATATGATGTGGGATCAACATCTGCCCAGGTATTTTGGTTTGACGGGTAGCAACATGTGACACAGGCTTCCACAATCGCAGGACATGACGATTGGCAAGAGTTTTAACTATGGCGGGGGATATATCGCTTTGATACGTTCTTTTTGAATTGAAACCACCATATTTTTTTGCCAAAATCGAATGATGGGACAATGAACAGGAACCCCCTAATATTTCACTGCAAAAACCATGGTTTCTGGTTAAGATTCTTCCCTTCAATCCACTAAACAGGGGTGCTCCAACCTGTGGCACATGATAGCCACATGGTGAACTTGGTGATTTTGCCTCTTTATCCAACCATTTCCTACCCCAAATGTATCTGGGGTGTTGGGAGCAACCTGTGGAATTGAAGGACACACACATGTGTGTATATGTACAGTATATATATATATATGTATATATATATATGTATATACACTGCATATGCATCCACATATATCATATATATTGTATAATGATATGTATATATACAATATATATACTAGACATGTATATATTATGTATATATTATATCTTATATTATATATGTATTACATTTACATATTATATAATATATTATATATTATACATATTATATATATATTGTATTATATATAATGTATATAATAATACATATAATATATTATATATATTATATCATATTATATTATATAATGATATATATACTATAATATAATATAACATAATATAATATAATATAAAATAATATGATACAATATGATATGATATATGCATATATAATATGTTGTATTATATTATATAATCCAATATAATATAATATGATGTATGATATAATATAATATAATATGATATAATATAAGATAATATGATATAATTTTGTAATATAATATAATATACTATAGTATTGTATAATATATATATAGTATAATATGATATAATACAATACTATACAATATAATATAATATAATGTAATGTAATATGATATATATATAATATGCTATAATACAATACTATACAACATAATATACTATGATATAATATAATATAATATATTATAATATAATACAATATAATATATAATATAATATAATATAATAATGTACACATATATATATATATATATATATAAAATAATACATATATATATATATATGGTCCCGTCCTCCGTCTCTCCACCCCCCCAATGGGTTGGGTCCCCAGGTAGCACCCCTCCTTCCCTTCTATTTGCAAGCTATTGGCAGCATTTCTGAGGTCCAGCTTCGTATTTGCTAGGTCTTTGCAGCATTTCTGACTACCAGCCTCGCATTTACTAGGTACATGCTACCTTTTAGGCGACCTACGTAGCACACAAACTCCCTCAAAGTACCTACGTGCTACCTATAGACACACACACACATATACATATATATATATATGTATATATACACACATGTGCTATGTATCTACTTCCTATCTACTACCTGTGTACTCTGACAATACTACATGTGTTTAACATATACCGTACCTACCATACATTCCAATGACGCCATGCATACCATACCTATCATACCTATCACACATACCACGCATACCATACATATGAAACATAATCACGCCTACCATACATACAATACAAAACATACATGCCATACATACCATACCTACCTTACATAGGAAACATTCCATACCCATCATGGTAACCATACATACCATACATACCATACCTATCATACCTATCATACATACCATATATACCATACATATGAAACATAATTACCACGCCTACCATACAAAAATACATGCCATACATACCATACCTACCTTACATAGGAAACATCCCATACCCATCATAGCAACCATACATACCATACAGACTATACATACTGTCATTTCAAACATACCATACCCAACAGACTTACATACCATACCTACCATCCATGCAATACCAACCATTCATGCCATACATACCATACCTACCATACATACCAAGCATCCCATACTTTCCAAACATGCCATACCAGACCGACCATACACATCATACATACCCAACATACCATACCACACCCCCACCACACCGCAGGGGGGGAGGGGGACAGTACCACATCCCCACCACACCACAGGGGGGTGAGGTAGCTATCCCTCTATTAGGGGAGCCCTGGACAACTAATCTAAACACCTGTAGCAAGCGATGAGCGGCGGACACTTTTCTATGCTGCGGAATTGCTGCTAGTCTTGAGCCATGCGGAGTGCGCATGAAAGATGTGAATTAAGTGTACATGTCAACATGCATGAGTGCATTGTGGAGACACGTAAAACAAACTAAATCACAAACAGACACAAATTTTCTTCGTGTCGGAACATGCAAGTCTGTTTCACAGGTAGCGCTCAGCCTGTGATCTGCTGTGAGACGGTCCGAAGACAAAAACAAAATTGTACAAAAGCTACTCTCCGCTGTTGGAAAGCGGTTGGTTTTAGGCTGCTGTCAAGCTACCGCAGATGCGGAACATTGCAATTTTTCTGGGGCTACAAGCCCATAGTGAAATAGTAACCGTAGAAACTCAGCTCATTTTGCCTACGGTTTTCCCCGGACAAATGAAAGAAAATGGACTGATCCGGTGTTTGCGGGATCATGTCAAGCCACGTTCCGTCGTATTTCTGGACCCAACGCTGTCTGGGTACTTGGTACCCTGGGACGTATTCTACTTGAGTGGTATTGGGATTAACTCTGTAGTACGACGGCTGATCATAACTGTAACCGTAATTGCGGTGTCCGGAAGAGCTGGAAGCTGTTCCTTGGCTAAGCCATTGCGAACCCGACATGCGGGATGGAGGCGCAGGAGGCTCAGGTACGTTAATAGGCCTTTTTCTGGTTGTTTGCCTCTGGTCGGCCTGCTGCGATCTCTGCCTCTGGTCAGCCTGTTGTGTTCTCTCTCTCCACGGCGGTGGAGTCTTCGGTGGTCCTGGCGGATCAGGTGGCGTTCGAGGCTGTTGTGAACCTAATGTTCGTCCGGGAGCCGGAACTGGAGGAGCCTTTACAGGAGGCCTTGCCGATGAAGAAGATCCTGATGACTTCGGTGCGGATGTTTCTCTTAAGGATCTTGGTGCAGCCTTGTATTGAACTGGTCTGGCTTTCTCTGCTGGAGCTCGCACTGGTGCCGGAGGCGGTGCCGGTGTTTCGGCTCTGGGTCGATATGCTCTGGTCCTGCTGATCGATCGACTTCTAGTGCGTCCAACATTTCGGTGTGTATCAGTCCGCAGAGGCGGAACACTGTCTCTCCTTTCTTCTCTTTTGTCGAGATATCCTTGAGTTCTCTGCATCCATTTTTCACGTCTTTTATCTTCAGATTCCTTGGAACGAATGCGCATATTTTTCAATGCCTTTAGGGATGCATATGTAAGGAGAGGTGAGTGCCATGCACAGTCCTTTTCTGCCAGACCAAGGTCATATGCCATCAAATGTTTCAACTGTTCAACATCGTTCAACATAACTTCATCGGAGAAAGCAGATCCTGCAAATCCATCGGCAGAAGCGGATTCTTCTTTTGCACGTGCTTCCGTGACAGCGATCTGCTTACCGTAACAGAGAGAAATTAAAAGCATTGAATCACAATCAGCATCATCTCCACGCATGCTTCGGATGTAATCAGCCGCAGTGGTCGATGAAACTACGTTATACGTAATACGGTTTATCGGACTGCGGTGAAGATTAATCTGCTGAAGGAAACGCTCCAAAATGTCGATAAGGATGCAAGTCCGGTAGTCGGAATGATCGTCTGTCTTAAAGCTTCGCTGTGCGAAAAGATTCCCGTCACCGGACAAAAAGTCACACTGATGTTCAATACAGCTTGCGACAAATTGGAGCCATTTCTGGCACGTTTCTTTATAGGCATTACTCCATGCATATGAGGAGATATGAAAAACCGCAATGCGGCATTCAGCTAACATGAGACGTCGGACGTCATGGGTGTCAGCTCCAAGATTCACTTCACAAGCTTCCACGCCGGAGACGGAGACGATGACCATCGTCTCCGTCGATCTCACAGATCGAATGATCAAGAAAATCGAGTGAGGATGCAAGTGGGCGATCGTGCTGGTAAACCGTAGATTCGGCATTTTTCTCGATGTCCGGTTTCGGAACACGAGCGCCAGTAGAAGGGTCAACAAATTCTCCTGACGTGTTCATGCCATGGCAAACACGAAAAATGGCACCATGCAAAATCCAAAAGGGTGCATCTTTGTTGGACGTTTGAATTTGGTGTTGACATAAAAGTTCAATAAATGAGCCTGTATCATGTGATCCACGGAGAAAAATTGCAAGGGACTGTGACTGGATGTGCGGGTGCACTACCATTCCAATCATGCCGTACTCTTCGGCAAGTTCTCGATGGACGGCAATTCCTCCGTACTCATCGGAAGCTTCGCACAAGCACACAATATGGGCCGCATTACGGAACACTAAATGTGGCAAGGCACGATGATTAATATCAGTTCTGACCCATTTTGGAAATTTTGCGCAACCTCCGATAAACGGAAGACGGTTGATGTGACCAAGGTTCAACGTCAAAATGCCAAGCTGATACGTGTCCTTCTGAAACTCGTGGATGTTCTCCTTAGTGCGCTTGGTAACACCGAGGATTGCTCTCTTACCTAGAAGGCACGATCTGGAGAGTTCCAATAAACGGAGAACCTCCTCTGTCTCAAGTTCATCGCCGTCAGGGTACTTGAAGAAAGCCTCAGGTCGCCAGATCGGAAGAGGCGTCTGGTCCTGGGCATCAACATAGTGCTCCTGGAGAGTCGGAATTCGACATCCAGATGGCATTTCATAAACATATTCTGTATAATCAAAGTCTTCAATTCCATGACGTGCAAAAGACTGAAGATAAGTGTTTCCAATGGAGCGTCCCTCACGCAGATGCGTGATCAGTTCAGAGAATTTTTCTTGGCGATATTGAGCATGCTCTCTGCGGGTGGCTCCGAAATACGAAGATTCAGCAAGGACAGCGTCAACCAGTTCTTCGATATCGAAAGGCGATTTGGATGAGCCGATGCTGTCTGGAATAAAATCAGAGGACAACTCAGAGGAAAAATTAATAATATTATGTTTGCAAGACAAGCCGCAGGTGCGGCATTCCAAGCAGTAGGCCATGCCACAAGGGTGGCACCAGAACATTGCCTCTGAATTTCCACAGTCTGCAAAATTCTTACAGCATTGAGGACCCGCAGGGCGAGGAAACCATTGAATTTCATCTGTATCCTTTTTAAACTTTGTGAAAAACTTTTGGGCTGCGTCCGCATCACGGAACAAATCCTTTGCCTGGGCATTCATCTCACGGCGTCTTTTTGTCTTAATAACCTGTCGTCGGCCACCCCAGGGAGATGCGGCCTGATGATCAACTTCAGTGTTAGGGTCAATGTTGCCGGATGCTTGATCGGAGCTAGCCGCAGCGGCGGCATCCTTCGGCTTCTTAGGCATAGGCTTGGCCTTGACAGGTCCTTTAGGAGCTTCACTCTCCGAGGCGGAAGACTGCTCCTTGTTTCTCTCCTTTGCAAGATATTTCTTAAATCGCTCAGAGATTTCGGCCTTGAGTGTTTTTACTCTTTTGTCTGCCTCTGTCTCAGGTGGGCCGAGCTCTTGGTCGTTCGGTGTTGCGTCGGTTCGAAGAGGCCTGGCCGGACCGGAATTGGCATTACGAAAACTTTCTAGGAACTTCGTTACAACAGGGAGTTTTTCGATTTCTTCTGACACATACTCCACATATTCGGAACGTGACCAGGTGAAACCATCTTGTTCGTTTTCGTTCTTCTTCTCCCAGTAAAGTTGATGATGGCAGACATGCATTGCAAGGTCAATATCGGATGTGTAATCATTCATTCGCCTAAGCTCGCCCGGTTCCGGTGCTACAAGCCAGGAGCGATCAACGAAAGACCAAACACCGCAAAAGCGGGAGAACGGCACGGTCTGATCGGTGAGGACATATCGGTTGTGTGTGATCACTGGACCAAGGCCGATCACAGCACCAGGTCTGGCAATTAAAATGCAATCTGATTCGGGACGTAATACGTCTCTGATCGTACTGAGTGCAGAATCAAGAGTAAAATGCACGTGGTTTCTTCCACCACGGGTGCCTCCTGGGAGCAAGCCTAGTCTTCGGATGGATTCAAGATTTTTCTCGTTCGCTCCATGGATGAGGTACCTTAAGGGAAATACTTCAGGTCGAAATGGGCAATGCTGGATCTCTACTTCAGTGGAATGGCCACTCTCAAAACGAATAAAAATGCTCGCAATGTCGAGACCTTCAAGCATGTCGGCTTGGCCTTCCCTGGTAACCTCATCGTCGAACTCTGCCGGCTTAAACCACGTGTCCGGTATCGGAACAATGCCTGGTTGGAAATCTTCGGTGGTAACATAGCCGATCATGGCCCTGGCTTTATTAGAGTCGCAGATTACGTGGGCCAGGGGCATCAGGAAGGCAACAGTGTTTTCTCTACGTCTTACCTGCATTGAGAGCTCATTTTGATCAAAGGCTTGCAAAAACCTCTTTCCTTCACGGTACAAGGCACGAATTTTTCTGGCTGTGCCAGGATGGCTAATGAGCTCATGCAGAGACAATGATCCGTCACGGTGCATTAACTTCGTATGGCGAAATATATAAGACAAGTGACGTGACATGGTCTCAAAATGGCTATCCGCTAAGGCGGAATCATGGTCCTCTTTGGTCTTGATACCGGATTGCCTTCTGAGGACCTGAGAAATGCATTCAGCAAAGACTCGGCTGTTAGGCTGTACAGAATCAAGAGGCGCGCCGAATGCATCATCGATAACCCTGCTACGAGCTTCGGGAGTTCGGGTGTCACGTGTTTGTCTTCGGTCTTGGTATCCGCCGCGCGGAGTATGCTGAGGTCTGTGGCCACGAGGACTGCGGAAGCCCCGTGGTGTCATATCCGCAGAGGCGGAATGATCAGTGCGGCCATGCTTAGAAAACTTTGGTGGCATACAACAGAGATGAGTTGGTCACCTTTTGATGCGACCTTTGAGATATCGATCTTCAAACAAGATCTTCGAGGTGTCTCCAAGAATTGGCTCCCGGGTTCAAGAACAGTGCCAAGGGACGTGAGTCCGGGCGTCGCGAAAAAGAAAAACAATAGGAACCCTGTGAGCCGAGAGATTGCAGACACAAATTTTCTTGAGACGAAAATTTACTCCTCGAAGTATAGCATGGCAAAAACATAATCAGAAATATCTTCATTGAAAAATGTTAACACATGATGTGGCTCTGACAACGTTTCAATGACCCATGTAGTTAAAAATGCTTTATGTTTGAGTAACGACCGGAATGGCGGGTGCGTATCAACATTCTCAAGTTTGCCAGTGGTTATGGATGACACTAACTGGTCTGGTTTTGCGGTTGACTTAGTAAGTGGATCAGCCAGACAGTATTCACTGGCAATATGACTCAGGTCATCCAAGTGTCCGGTGTTACTCTCATGTCGTAACATTTGTATTAAATGATGGGTCTCCTTCTGTTCAGGCAGGTGTGTTGTCTGAGCGGTGGTGACTAAATTGTTTGCATCGGTTCGGATGTGAATGGGGACAATCTCACCGCTGATGTCGGCCCAAAGTGCACGCAAAAACAGACAGGTTCCAAAACATTTCATTAAGGCATTCAATTCTGCAACAGTAGTGGATTGTGTTGTAGTGGTTATCTTATGACTCTCATAGTCAATAATCGATCCACGGGTTGCGGAGTTGGAACCGTCTATACGGTGTGTTTGCGTGTCGTAACCGGAGTTGCGGTATGTTCCCTTGGAAGGCAATTTGCGATCTTCGGCTAGGAAAATGACATGAGCACGCTGACTAGACTTATCACTGTTGTTACGGTAGGATGCATCAGGCATGCCAAGGATACGCTGAGAACCCTTCAGAGGCCAGAATCTACCATCAACATATTGACTCTTGAGAGTTCGAACAACCTTGTTGATTTCCCTGACATCGCCTATGGTCGGACTGGCAGCGGCTGAGGCACAACGCGAGAACTTGTAACAAATGTGAACCTGAGTTCTACTCTGTAACCAATTGAGCTGTCCGAGAACTGATCGATAAGCAGTATGAAGTTGAGGATTGCATTGGATGTTATCCTTCAGAGACTTATCAATCTTTACTTCTTCAACTGCATCAACAGCAAGTTTCTGGTCTACAGAAATATATGGTCCATATTTGTCATGATTCTTCCATTTTATGCGTTGTCCTACAAACATAATGTCATTTTTATCTTCTGAACCGACCGCAAAGTTCTTACGCAGACTGGACAAGACCTTGGACTCAAACACCTTATCGCCTGCCATGAACAGGTCATCAACATGAAGGCAAGTAAAACCATGTGGTCTGCGTCCTTGGGCATTGTTTCTGGCTACCGGATCCATAAGATGGTCAATTGCTTCAGAGATGGTTACCTGTTCAGTACTTACACTTCGAGGTGGCTGGTAGGTCCTTGTCTTGGAGGTACTGTCATACAGTACATATGTGCATCTGTCTGCGCGTGTGGGAACAAGTCCACAGTCAAGTAAGGCTTTGTCAATGATTTGCCACCATCGGCGTGGCGCATCATTAAGACCGTAACCAGGTTTCTTAAGCCTAGCACCAATGTAAGGTGGATAACCGTACTCAGGTGGAATCTGACAAATGATGTCTCTAGTTTCATCATAGGCTTCACCTTGGAGGAAAGCGGTCTTTAGGTCCATATGGTACAAATCCCAGTGATAGTTCGCAGCCAGCTGTGTTGCACATCGGAAACCTGCTCGGGAAGCTGCTGGACTATCTGTTTGCTGGGTGTTCTTCTGTTTGTCTTGAAAACCTTTGAGGACCCATCTTGCCTTACATTTCTGGAAGTTACCGTCTTTGTCCTTCTTTACGGTAAGAACCCATCTTCCGGCAACGAAATTCCGAACTCTAGTTTTTCTCATATCAACAAGATCAAAAACTTCATTGTCAATCCATGATTGGCATTCAGCCTTCTTTGCATCTAAAAACTGTTTGGCAAGCTGTCTCTTCTCTTGTTGTGTTGCTTCCTTCCTCTTCTTGCCAACTAGATAAGAAAATTTGTCTGTCATAGAATACAATGTCATAAAAGCCTTGTCTTCTTCATTGATGCCGTGATATTCTTCGATGATGTCAGATCTGGTCTTGCGGCATCTTGTGCGCTGTCTTTCAGAGACAACGGAATAAGACATACCAATAGAATTAGAAGATTCGACACTACTCAGAGCAACTGGTAAACCATCAATCAATCTAGGCACAGAGAATGAAGCAGTATTACTGCACAACTTTTGTTCCTGGGACAGGAAACACCATTTTGAGTCATCAATAACAAGATCATTATAGTCAAGAGTCTCATCGGTATCTGTGGAACCATAAGGAATTGTTTCATCAGTGTCTTCTTCCGGTTCCTCTTCTTCTTCTTCTTGTGGCTCTTGCTGATCTTGGGTGTCAGGTTGTGGATCATTCTCTGGCATTGGCGATGGATTAAAAGGTTCATCTCCGTCTAGCGGAAGTATTGGCGGTCCACTGTGTCCGGATGGTGCGGCATCTGGATCATGCTCGTCATCATCAAAGTCATCAGGTACAGGATCATGTTTGGGTTTCTTCGGTTTCGAAGTGTTTGGAGCGACTACAGCGGGTTGTGTGGTCGCGTTTGGTGTGACTGATGGCTGTGTATCACCCCCCAAATGGTTACTAGGCTGAAATTGGGTTGAAGACGCAGGAGGCATTTGTCTAGATGGTCGAGCCTTAGTTGCAGGTGGTATCGGTGGATCACCTGGTGGACGCTTTGTGCTCTGTGTCATTGGTGTGTCGTCAATATTTGGTGGTATGATCGTATTGGGCACAATAATTGTATCTGGAGCAACAGGGATGCCAGTGGCTCCAGGAAATGGTGGTTGAGGATGATCAGGTGGTGATGATGGATGAGGTGGCAAATCTGGTGGATCATCTTGTGGTGAATACATCTCATCGTCAGGCACATCATCACTTGGTCTTGGTGGTGAATGAAATGGTGTGTGAAACTGATCATCATCTGGAGGAAAGCCGGGATGCGGCGTGTGTGGTTCGTCAGGCATGGGAACATCTGGAAGGTGTGGTGATGAAGGTGGTATGTTCGGATGTTCAGGCGGATGATCATCATCTTGGTCGTTGTTCTGCTGAGGTGGAAGACCCGTGGAGGGTCGATGTTGGTGTTTTGTTCAGGAATGTCATCTGTATTATCTGTAGGAATACTTCCATCGTTGTTCCAAAACAATATTGCTGACCAATGGCTAGCAATCAGCTGCGACATATCTCTAGGATGTACGCGCAGAAAAACGTGTGACGTATCTTTCTTCTTCCAAAGTAAGAGCACGCCATGTGTGTGGCGGTATTCAACGCGCAATGGCTGCAAACTACCACGAAAAATGATTGCGTTGTCAAACATGGACGTACTTAGATACATCTGTCTAACATGTGAGACATCTTGTTGTGCTTCGATCTGAACAGGATGATAAACATTACCAGCGGGTAGAGCATTAATGCGGTTGAGCAAGCGTTTCGTGTAATAGTCACGTACTGGAAGACCCTGTTCGTACAAGTCAGTTGCCAACACCGGATGTTCGGATGCCGTAAGAGCGGCAAGCTGATTTTGCACTCCTCGCAGTTCATCGAGATTCAAGTCTTCCAGCAAGTCTACTGCAAGTGACAGCTGCGATGGATAGAGAGCCCGTGAATTTCCTAATGGAAGGATGCATCTGATCAAGGTGCTGCAAAATCGGTATGGATAAACTTGTGCCAACTTCGTTCTTGATCCATATCCTGGTGCACTACCTTCCAATGGTTGATGATAATGTTTTGGATCATTTTTGGATTTACTATTACATCTCTTGAACACTGGATTCAAGACTCCCTCAGGAAAATTGTGAAGTAAGGATGTTGGTTTGTAGTAATAGTATCCATTTGGGTCTCTCATACCAAAGGCGCACATATCTAATGTTCCATAGGTTACGGTATGCTTCATGAGAAGGCGCTGAAAGTGTTTGGTAAACCAAATCTTGGAAGTCGCAGGATTTTCAATGATGAAAAATCTGCCATGTTCAATCTGATAAAGAGCGACTCTTGCACAAAATTCTACCATGGGGAGATACTTTTTCCTTTTCTGATAAGTATCGGCAGGATCATTAATATTCTGCATTTGACTCCATGGTCCACAAACAGGTGCCATGTGGATGATTTTTGGCTGTTGTCGCTCAATGACTTCCATTGCCTTTCGCCGGCCTTCGGCAGTGAGCAAGTCGTAACCTGTGCGGAGGTCAATTGGAGCGCCGACTCGAAGCCCTTGCATCGCCGCCGCTTGACTAAGCTTGGCGGAGCCGCTAAACAGCTCAAGGAAATCTAATTTTCCTGTCATAGCTGGCTCCCATGTATAACAACCATATGTAATACCTTCAGGACCTGACTGATTGGCATCGTGTTCTATGATGTTATTTGCATGGTCATCTGAGCGGCAAGTGGACTTCACTGCTGTACAGGCGCCCTTGGCCGAAGATTCGGCACCGGCGGCAGCTTTGGCCGAAAAGTCGGCACTGGCAAGTGCAATTGGTTCTAAAGGAATGTCAATATCCTCAATAGGATTATGGTCTTTTCTTATTTTACTGATGTTGACCTTCACGATTCTGGTTCCTAAGTCAACTCCAACCATGCTGCCATCTACTGAAACCAACTTCCCTTTTATCCATTTTCCTCCATGTGAACCGTCTGATTTGATTTTTGATTTGTCTTCGGTCCAATAGTAAACTTTATCTCCAGGAAAGAATGGTCCATCACTAAGTTGAAGTTTACTTGCAATATCTCTTCGAAGGTCATCAGACTGTTTTGCCTCTAGAAACTTTCGCATCGCCAGTGACCTTAGTGCTTCAATCTGTCTCTCAGGAGCAGGGGCCTCAGTCGTGAGCTGTGCTGGATTCATGAGCTCAATCGCCGTAAGATCGGCAGGCCTTCGACCAAATGCTAATTCAATAGGAGTGACACCACCGAGTGTTACCATGGTGTTCCTTGAAATGCAGGCTTGTCTCAACAACTGTTTGTAAGTAATGTTGGCAAGCAATGGATCATTTTTCAAGGAAATTAGCATTAATGAGACCTGTTTCTTAAACATGCGAATGGCTGCTTCAGCTCGATTTGGCCATGGTGTTCCTGGTCCTAGAGAGATTGGCCTGATGCTGTGCCGGTTGTAATAACTCTCCATCTCAGTGCCCATAAAAGCTTGATCGGCTACAATGTATTTTGGATTCAGCTGATAAGTTTCAAAGTATTCTTGAAGATGAGAAATCGTCACCGGATCAGATCTGTTTTGAACTACAAAGGCAGTAGTCAAAGAGGTTGCACCGTCATACATAAGTAGGAATTGAAGTTTTGACTGAGGATTGATAGGAACTTCTCCATGATCAATGAATGTAAGTTCACCAAAGACTTCACTTCGAATTCCTGAAACCTTAGCTCTTGATGGTGCAATCCTGGCAGTGGAACATGTGTCACATGATTTGGTAATCTGATCAAACTTGTCATAAGTTTCCTTTGGTAACTTCAGAGCCGATGTTCTTCTCTTGAATTGTTCGGTGGTCATGTGATAATGCTTGAAGTGCAACTTGAGAAGTTCAGTAGGTGATTGAAGCTTATCATGAACTCTCTGAAGTGCAAGTGACAAAGTTCCCTTAGGTGACGGTTCCTTTTTCTCTTCAAGTTTCACTTCAACCTTGGATTCCGGTTTAACTTCAGGTTCTTCTTCAATCTGAGGTTCCCGACGTCTTGGGATACCGTCCTTTGAACCGGAACTTGGCCCAGAGGCCACCATTGGCTCTTCATCGGGATCAAGAGGTTGAGCTGGTACTTCTAACTTGCTATCAGGCTGAATTGTTTTCTTGACAATCTTCTTAGAATCAGGCTTGGCCGGTTTCGGCACCTCTGCAGGCTTAGGCTCTGATCCCTTGAATCTCTTGCAACCTTCCTTGTTTGTGTGTGGTCGATGTTTACCATTGCATGCTGGGCATGTGATGTCTTCGGACTGAAAGCTGTACATCGGTTTCCAACTGGAAGTAGCAAGAGCCATAATGTCAAGGACTGGATGGTTGGATGTACTGACCGCCAATGCGGTGCGCTGCATTCCAAACAGTAGACAAGTCATGAACTCACCTACAGGAGTGTGTTCAATGTTCATGCGAAGATTCCTCATTTGTTCAACTGAAAAGAGGATAGGAACCTTACCTTTGTCCAGGATGTCAACGCATGTTGTGATCCAACCAGTTTGTGCACGATCATTGCGAAAATGAATCACTAATCTTTCCTTGACAGTAGATTGTTCTCCATTGGCAAATGAAAACTTACTTGAACACGGTTGCTTAGAAAACCAAATGTGATCACGCTTGGGATGTTGCTGGCAAGCCTGTACAAGGCGATCAATGGCAAAGCGGGATCCCATGGCTCGAGTGCAACCTGAGTCAAGGATGACATAAGTCGGATGAGAACCTAAATCTACATACTCACAAAGCAATGCTTGTTGGGCACCATGATCATAATTTAGGAATACACACTCTTCCGTAGAGACGGAATCGAGCGGGCTTGTGCACGGCTGAAACGAATGCAGATCACCGTTTTCGGTAGAAACACTCTTCTCAACTTGGCGAATGCTCTTCAATAGGGACCTGTTCAAATCAGAAAAGCACTGGTACATCACAGACACGAACAGAAGCACGAATGTGAGGGCCTCTACAAGTTCGTGTCCGAACAATCGGAACAAGCGGATGCCTGAAAAACAGAACCGGTTGATCTTGTCGGTCTGTCCGTCCTCGAAGTTGACGTCTGAATGCTTGTCCTCGGAGTCGGTCAGTTCCTCAGCGGAAGCAAAGTACGACCAATTGTACCAATCACCTTGGGAGTAATCTCCGTCATATCCATAGTAGGATTCATAACCTGACCAGTCATCTGTCCAGTATGTGTCATAGTCGTAACTCCAGCTTTCTTCGGCATGGGCTGTCTCTTGTTTTTCAGGGGCATGTGATGCACTAGATGATGCAGTCTGTGCTACATTAGCTTGTGGAGGTTGTGACAAAAATGGATTGGTTCCTCCTTTGTTCTTCGCATCACTTTTTCCTTTTCCTTTCCATGAAGGCATTCCTTTGAAAGAATCCTTTCCTTTCATCATTCCTTTCTTGCCCTTTTTACTTTTTCCTTTGCCCTTGCCTTTTCCCCAGAAAGCCGTGTCTTGCTGGTCATCTTCCCATGCTGCAAAACCTTTGCCTTTTGACCTCGAGCGGAAGCCGGGTCTTGATTTCTTTCCTCCTTTCTTGCCATAACCTTTTGGTCTACCTTTCTTGAAGGACCTGCCGTAGATGCGGCGCTTAGAGTATGAACCCTTGGCGCTGAGAACCCAGAACTCGTTCTCCGTGTACAGACCTGTGAAACCTTCTTCACCCGTCTCTTCATCGAAAACCCAAAATCCGTACTCACCTTCTTCGGTCTCGCCCTCGTCGATGACGTAGAAGTTGGACCGCTTGCGGTGCGTGATATTTGGGTCTGCAACACCTGTGCGGGAAACGGCAAAAAGTTCTAAGAACAGCTGTTTCACTTGGAGATAGGTGTATTGAGGCATTGCAATCTGACGGATGTTCATGGACGAGACAAAGCGCTCTCGCTGTTGCTCGTTGAGGTCTGCTTGCACTAGAAAAATCAGTGACATCAAATTGTCTGACAATGGAAACTGCTGTGCATGTCTGGTCCTTCTATTGGTTATGGTCTGTTCTCTCAATTCTTGTTGATAAGCCAGCTTATCTTCATCTGTTACTATTCCATTATAGTGCAGTCTTTGCTCATCTGTGAGTGCTGCCGTAAATGCCTGAGTGCCTGCTTCGGGAAGATCGGATATGTCCAGCAGATCGGACCAAGAAGCCAACAAACGCTTCTGCGCGATCTCAAATCGCCCTATCCAGTGCACGAATTCGCTCTGGCCTCGATATGTGCGAAACATCTGGAGGAATCGCCAAAGGAACACATGATTTACTCCCTTCACGAAGTATGGTCTCAATGTGTCCTTGAAATGAGCGAGGCCACGATCCGGATCTCGGAGTAGGGCATTATCGAGCATCGACTTATAAAAAGAAGCGGAACCAATGAGGGCATTCTTTAATGATGGTCCGTGTTTATCTGCATCCAATGTTGTGATCCCTAACCAGTCATCAATTAAATCTTCATATTCAAACCAGCTTGATTGGCCATCAAATTGGGGTGGAACCTTCGGTGTCATTTTGATGCCCATCCGGTTTTCGGAATGACTGGTGGCGGCATATGCTTCAGGCTCTTCATACGAGACAATCTGGAGTTGTTCTT
>CAMXCT020006689.1:854722-862222 GCA_947184155.2 Cladocopium goreaui
ATAGATAGATAGGTGGATAGATAGATAGATAGATAGATAGATAGATAGATAGATAGATAGATTGATTAGATAGATAGATAGATTAGTTAGATAGATAGATAGATAGATAGATAGATGGATCGACGGCTAGATAGATGGATGGATGGATGGATGGATAGGTAGGTAGGTAGGTAGGTAGATATTCAGAGAAAGAGAGAGAGAGAGAGGAGACCTTAACCACCTGTCGGTCCATCAGTGATTCGCTCTGCCATCCGTGATTCACAAGAACCAATCTCTCCTATAGGTTTCCTATTTTTGAAACTTCCGGCACCGCCTTGTGCGGTATTACTGGTAATAATTGCAATAATTATAATAATGGTGATGATGATGGTAATGATAATAATAATATAAAAGGCTTGTATAATATTTATATATATATAACTATTTACGTTTTTTCGTAATCCAACATGGTTTGCCAGAATTTCCACCAATTAATTCGATGATTTCCCATTTAAACTAAATACCAATTTAGAGGATATTTTCCAGCCAACCATGTTTGATGAAACCAGAGGTTAGCCGTTTTTACAAAACTATTATCATGACCTATCCACTTGGTGGTGCATGCCGGTTAAGATCCGCGGGGTAGTTCGCCACAGTTCTCGCTGATGTACTTTTCAGGATCATCCCAGTGAGTAGCTAACAACCTTGGTTAGTAAGTCCCGGATTCGTGGATCCCATTTGTAAATGGCTTTATAACCCCAGTTACTAACCACTGAGTCGTGGGATGGTGGATGCTCCATAGATACTCCATGGTCTGCTTCGCCAGGAAGTCAGCCATGGCCTTGGTGCCCAGAGGTTTTGGTCGCAGCTCCTTCCGAATGGGCGAGATCTTCCAGATGGGACGGAGCCTCGTTGAGCGATGGCGATTTGGAAAATGGTGGAAGAATATCCAACGAGAAGTTCCAGTAACCTCCAGATAGAACAGTTGTACGCCCATGACTCATTACTACTTTAGGAGTTCACTTGTCGATTTTTGTTGGGTTGCTATAGAGATACAATGGGAATATGGGGATAAAATATGGGATACAACCAAAAATCATAGGATCATCATGGCTAGCTGGAAATCCCGGATCAAAAATAGTGGAATATTTATTATGAAGGGATGGGATTTCCCCAAAGGGAATTGGTTGGTTGATCCCGAAACCACCTTGACCTTTCCAATTACAAGATCAAGGTATTCGTTTTAGAATGGGGGCCCTATCAACCTTCACTATCCACTGTGGGAGGGGGGATAAGCAAAAGAATTGAGGCATGCTGACTCAAAGACAGTGCAAGGGGTATGGGTCAGCTAAACCTGATACGAATTTCGAAAGAAACCCCTCCGCCCTTCCAATGCTTCCCTAGCCATTAACCCATCCCCAAATCAACTCTTGCTTTTCTTTCTGCTGAGACTACCCATATGTACCCGTATAGGATTTTGTGTTCGTTGTTTGCTGCAAGCGCTGGATGCTTTGTCTAGCAGCTAGGCTTTGTCATACATATTTTTAAGAATATCTTGCAATCTGGAGATACCCTGGGCTGTTCGAACAATGGCCCCTTGGGTTGATTCCGGTGCTTTGCTGCACTTTTAGACAGGTTTCTGATAGAAAACGCACACACATACACACACACACACACTCTTCTATGTTCATCTCTAAGAGAATTTTTCAATCAAATCCAAGGACGTCTCGACGTTCAGTCCCAAAACTCGAACAAGTTGGCCAGTAAACCATCCAGTAGCTCGTGTAACACCGTGTAACCATCCTTGACCAACTGTATCCCTGGGAAATTGCCGAAGTCGGCCGAGTCGAGGGTGCCCTTGTATCTCTGGGATGACGAACCCTGGATCTTCTACGCCGAATTGTGGCAGAAGGAACTTATTGGCTTTAGCTACCGATTTCCTCAGCTTGAGGAGGTGAGATTTTGGGATCTTTTGGGATGGGTTGCTTCAGTTGTTCATTGGACATGGCTCATTCTTTTTGGAGAATGGAAAGGAAGTTTAGTTATATGTATATATATATAATATATATATACACATAGATAGTTATCAGGCTATAAGGCTTTTATTGACCTTTAGCAAAAGTTTGACGTATACTCCAAGATGAGGAATGGGTAGTTGGCATCGTGGTGACGGAGTCTTACTGGCCCCTACAGGAACAGTTGGAGGGACCTCCTACTTGCATGTGCAACCAGTTGGTAATTGGCGAGTAACCATTACGAACCATAGTTATAAGTTATAATTATTATTTTCTATTCTATCATATTATGATATGTTTTATTCTTTACAACCGGCGTATGTTTTTTCATTTTTTTAAAACACCTAGTTCCCCGGGTCCCCGATGCACAGTGAGTAGAGATTTCAATCTCGTGAGGCGCTGGATCACATTGCGCACCTGGGTCTCAATCATGTTGAGACCATGGAGAATCGAATCCTCAGCATGCGAAACAGCCATTTTACCTATGAACCTTGGCAAGTTTTGTGGGAAGCTCAAATTCTCGGCTGGATATTTCTAGGTATATGTATATATATATATACATATACGATTGTATATGAAAAAATAGAGATCTATCCAAGTTTGGGATAGGTCTATCCTCAATCACGGGGCAGTTGTTCTTCTGGCAGTTTTGTTAGCATACTAAAGCAACATGATGTGAGAAGCCTTCAACTGGACGACTTTCAACCCATAA
This sequence comes from Cladocopium goreaui, assembly GCA_947184155.2. NCBI lineage: Eukaryota > Dinophyceae > Suessiales > Symbiodiniaceae > Cladocopium > Cladocopium goreaui. The sequence goes on from CAMXCT020006689.1 coordinate 857,429, forward strand.
CAACTTTGCGTTGCAGATCTAAAGTTCTTGAGTTGCTGATTGGGAACATCGGGAACACCAGCCTAAGCCAACTTTGCCTTTGGTAGATCACTGTCCTGCCACATTGTGAACAACCCGTAGTGCCAGGATACTTGGCTTGTGTGCCGCATTTCAAGGTTTCGTATGGCCTCAATGAACTGGATGTCAACCTTGGAACGGTGTGCGCCCTGCACAATTTTGATGTGCTAAGTGGTTTAGTCTGGTCCTCGGTGTTTGCAAATCTTTAAGACTTGGTTCATCGAAGGAAGTTTAGAAGTCAAACTTCCGACAATGTGGACAGATGAAAAGCAGAGATGGGAAGAGTCAGAAGAGAAGAGAAGAAGAAAGAAGATCAAAAAGGAGAAAGTCTCCGAAGAAAGAAGATCCAGGTGCGTGAAAAGGTAGGAAATTCGCGAAGCACTGTGTTTTTCCAATGATTTGTGGCTCCGGAGGGTCGAAAAGTAGGCTCGCTAAAGCTGGGGAGCCATCTGGCCAGATGAGAGATGAAAAGTTGCACGCCGTTGTGGCGCGAAGCACATTTCCAAGTCAAAATGTACAAAACACCTCATGTTGGGACCACTTTTGCAAGTTGAGATATCGAAAAAGTGCACGCCGTTGTGGCGCGAAGCACACTTCTAAGCCAAAATGCGCAAAACACACCAGTGTCGGACCACTTTTGGAAGTTGCGATGTCGAAATAGTGCACGCCTTTGCGGCGCGAAGCACGTTTTCAAGTCAAAAGGTAAAAAGCACCTCATGTTTGGACCACTTTTGGAAGTTGCCGTTGTGGCGCAAAGGACATGCCGAAGTCAAAATGTACAAAGCACCTCATGTTCGGACCACTTTTGGAAATTGAGATGTCCAAAAAGTGCACGCCGTTGTGGCGCGAAGCACATTTCGAAGTCAATAAATGCACAAAGCGCCACATGTTCGCGCCACTTTTGGACGTTGAAGCGTCGTTTTGGGGATTCTCCACCTTGCCAAAAATGAGCAAAATGTGCGGGTTTTGTGGCATTTTTCAAAAACGATGGCGGGCGTGGGACATTTGAAGAAGATTTGCAAAGATGGATTTCGCGTGGCAGGCGCAGTACAAGAGACATGTTGATCAGAGATGTTAGGAGGTCAGTCCGCTGATTTCCTGAGAGGGGTTGCATTTTGGAGCATCAGATCTTCAGGTTTGCGAAGATGATTTTGCGTGACAGGTGCAGCACTTTGTATGACTTGGCATCACTTTTTCGTGGCAGGCACAGCACTTTAGACAGATGGAGTCGAAAAATCGCAAAACGCACTGGTACGAGGCCGTCAGCTCTGCATTCAACTTTCCATTCTTAAAGGAAGTCTCGCAGAATTCTTTCGTTTTTCCCGAGAGCGCCTGCGAAGGGTTCTTCGTAAAAAAGCAGCCGTTATACTACATCTTCACACCTTCACATCTGCTGATCTACATCTTCACACCTTCACATCTGCTGATCTAGATCTTCACACCTTCACATCTGCAGATCTAGATCTTCATACCTTCACACCTGCAGATCTAGATCTTCACACCCTCACATCTGCAGATCTAGATCTTCACACCCTCACACCTGCAGATCTAGATCTTCACACCTTCACATCTGCAGATCTACATCTTACACCTTCACACCTGCAGATCTACATCATATACACCCTCACACCTGCAGATCTAGATCTTCAAACCTTCACATCTGCTGATCTAGATCTTCACACCTTCACACCTGCTGATCTAGATCTTCACACCTTCACACCTGCAGATCTAGATCTTCACACCTTCACACCTGCAGATCTAGATCTTCACACCTTCACATCTGCAGATCTAGATCTTCACACCCTCACATCTGCCGATCTACATCTTCACACCTTCACACCTGCAGATCTAGATCTTCACACCTTCCCATCTGCAGATCTAGATCTTCACACCCTCACATCTGCCGATCTACATCTTCACACCTTCACATCTGCAGATCTCCTCTCGCTCTTCTTCTATTCTCTCTTAAGGCGGGGGCGGTGCCGCCGGAGCGCCACGAAACGCAACCCTTTCGCACGAAATGGACGTTGGACGCCAAAAACTGAGGTAAAATTGCGATTTTACTTTGTCCATCGCAACCCTTTCGCACGAAATGGACGTTGGACGTTAAAAACTGAGGAAACATTGCGACTTTGAAGCGTCGCGCGCAACCCTTTCGCACGAAATGGACGTTGGACGTCAAAAACTGAGGAAAAATTGCGACTTTGAGGTCCCGCGCAACCCTTACGCACGAAATGGACGTTGGACGTCAAAAACTGAGGAAAAATTGCGACTTTGAAGGTCGCGCGCAACCCTTTCGCACGAAATGGACGTTGGACGTCAAAAACTGAGGAAAAATTGCGACTTTGAGGTGTCCCGCGCAACCCTTACGCACGAAATGGACGTTGGACGTCAAAAACTGAGGAAAAATTGCGACTTTGAGGTGTCCCGCGCAACCCTTACGCACGAAATGGACGTTGGACGTCAAAAACTGAGGAAAAATTGCGATGGACGCTTTCGTTTCTGTACAAGTGTCTGTGTGTAAAAGCGTCTGTGTGTAAAAGCGTTTGTGTTTGAAAGCGTGTGTGCGTGTGTAAAAAGCATCTGCGTGTAAAAGCGTCTGTGTGTAAAAGCGTTTGTGTGTCAACGCGTCTGTGTGTAAAAGCGTTTGTGTGTGAAAGCGTGTGTGCGTGTGTAAAACGTATCTGCGTGTAGAAGCGTCTGTGTGTAAAACCGTCTCTGTGTAAAAGCTTTTGTGTGTAAAAGCGTCTGTGTGTAAAAGCGTCTGTGTGTAAAAGCGTTGCGTCTGTGTGTAAAAGCGTCTGTGTGTAAAAGTGTTTCTGTGTAAAGGAGTTGTAGAGGTTACCAAGTACCTCTTTCCTGGGCTCAGACGTGGACGTAGAGACAAGATGCATTGTGCACAGAGTGAACATCCATATTCTTATATGTACGCTGAATGTTCGTGAAACAAGTGAGGATTGGCAAACGGGTATCTGTAACATTTCTTGCACTTCTCGAGGTTTCTGTAGGGTCAGTCCATGAGATCTCGAGAATTGCAGTGTTTGTTTACGATGCAGTGGATCTATGTGATGTATAGCACGAAAAACATATATGTGTTGTTTTCATTCAAATTATGAGCAGTGGACAAAAAAAATAAATAATTCGGGAATCACTGCACCGTTCAATTTTGTCTGGGCCGCTCGGCAATGGCCGCGTGGAGACCGCCGGAGGATGAGGAAGTGGCATGGGTGTTGGAAGTTGTGGGGTGCAAGCGATCTCATCTTGGAGACATGTCGGAGGATGAGTTCCGATACATCTATTCAAATGAATATCATGTGGTTTTAGTCGGCGATTCACGGGACCCATTTGCTTTTTTTTTTTTGAAGTGTGTTGATTTGATGTGTTCATTGCAAGCTTCACTGTTCAGTTTGCAGGTCTCTGCGACAATGGTGCCCATGCCCAGTGTCAAACTTAGCAATTGTGCCCTGAGCGTCGAAGTCGGAGAACGATTTCTTGGCATTGGATTGTGTGAGTGCGTAGCTCACTGCATCTTTCTCACTGCATATTCAAATGAATAACATGTGGTTGTAGTCGGCGATTCACGGTGCACAATTTTTTTGAAGTGTGTTGATTTGATGTGTTCATTGTAAGCTTCACCGTTGACGCGTTCAGCCTTCAGTTTGCAGGTCTCTGCGACAGTGGTTCTTTGCCATGTCAAACTCATGAGTGGTGTTCTCAGTTTGGAAGTCAGAGAACAACTGCTTTGCAGTGGATTGTCCAACTTTGCAGCGACAAGCATAGTTTACCTCTTTATCTCTTTCCTGGGCTCAGAGGTGTACGTAGAGACAAGATGCATTGAGCACGGAGTGAACATCCATTGAGACAAGATGCATTGAGCACGGTGATGTACGCTGAATGTTCGAGAAACAAGTGACGATTGGCTAACAGGTATCTGTAACTTTTCTTGCACTTCTCGAGGTTTCTGTAGGGGCTGTCTGTGAGATCTCGAGAATTGCATTGTGACAATGTCAGTGTTTGTTTACGATGCAGTGGATCTATGTGATGTACAGCAAAAAAAAAACATTGAAATGCATGAGCAGTGGACAAAAAATGATATCGAACTTGCTATTGTGGAATCATTCACAGCATTCTTGCACGGAGTTCTAGTTTCTTACGGAGCCTTTGTTTGTGTACTTTTGCATTTTGTAGCATTTCCATTGCAACTATGTTTGCCCACCTTTGTTTGCAACTAAGGTCATCCACGGCATCATGGTGCCGAGCTTCTTTTGTATCTCAAAGAGCGGATGCCTTGCATTGGACTGTGCGTTGATCATGGTACTGAGCCTGGTCTTGTGCACTTTTGCGATTTTTGAGCATTTCCATTGCAACTATGTTTGCGCACCTTTGTTTCCAACTGAGGTCACCCAGTGGTGCCGCGCTTTGTGAGCGTCTCTGTGTAAAAGTCTCCGTGGAAGCGTCTGCGTGTAAAAGTGTTTGCGTATAAAAGCGTCCGTGTCTACAAGCGTATGTGTGTAAAAGTGTTTGTGTGTAAAAGCGTCTGTGTGTAAACGGGTCTGTGTGGAAAAGCCTCTGTGTGTAAAAGTGTCTGAGTGTAAAAGCATCTGTGTGAAAAAGCGTCTGTATGTAAAAGTGTTTGCGTATAAAAGCGTGCGTGTGTACAAGCGTATGTGTGTAAAAGTGTTTGTGTGTAAAAGCGTCCGTGTGTAAAAGGGTCTGTGTGGAAAAGCGTCTGTGTGT
>CAMXCT020006689.1:867222-1047381 GCA_947184155.2 Cladocopium goreaui
TGCTGGCTCCAAGATGCTGCGGGCACGGTGCAAACAAGGGATTCAAGGCCAAAACGCTTTGAATACCATGCAAATTGCATATTTAAGTTCCAGCACCCTGCAACTATTGTGCAGCTGCAACTAAAGCTCAAAGATTCGAGGCCAAAACACTTTAAATCCCATGCAAATTGTATGTTTAAGTTCCCAAACCGTGCAAATATTGTACAAATAAGAGATTTCAGCTGCAAAAAATGTTCAAAGTACAGATTCTTAAGTTTTTTCTTTCCAGCGTCTTAAGTTTTTTTTTCCAGTGTGGAGAGGAGGGGTGAACCTTATTTGAGTTTCCAGTACTCAAAAGTTTTTTTTTTCCAGTGTATACCGATTAATCTGGTAGGGATTTACATGCTTTTATAGATCCATTACAAGGGATTCCTATAATGAGATGGATGACCATAGCACATCAATCCGATGTAACTTGATCATGGCACACTTCTGACCCATGTGATGTATCAAGGATCCAAGTGACCAAGTGTTGATGGGGGTTAGCTGCGGCTAGATGAACATCAGCATGGTTAGAATGCTCATGAGGAATGGGACTCACTGGCATTGAATACCTTAGACATGGGATCAGGTGGCTGCTGCCGCTGCTCAAACGTGGCTTGGTGGATAGAAGCGCTTGCAGGTGGTCCAGCTCTGCAGGGAAGAAATGCGCTTTTCCACCCATGCACTTCATAGACCATGGTGATACTCCAGATGATGGGCCTGAAAATCCAACTCATTGGTGTCCTTCGGGCCACATTTAGCATAGTGTGTCTAAAAAATAAGACATTCTATTTCATCCAATGGTTTAAAGTCGTCCCAGGCTCAGAAATATTGCGGCAGATCGCAGCGGCGCCCGGGCGCTGCAAAGTGCTGGAGGCGCTTTGGGCAGTCCTAGGGGGAACCACTGGAGTTCCGAAGGCTGTAAAAGGTGTATATCCATAAATATATATATAGTATATATAAATCATTATATATATATATAATCATATGTATATAGTATACATACATAATTGTATGTAGAATATTGATGAATATTGTGTGTATATATATATATGATTTTATCCTAATCAAAGAAACTTATTTCAAACATGATCCGAATTCCCAAAAAACAATCCGAAAACCAACAGATAACTGCCAGCAGAATAAAACATCAGCTTCCGAATTCTGCTTTTCCACCACGAGGGAAACAGCCATATCAGCACCTCACAAAACACCAAGAACAACGGAAGGAAACCATCACAAAACAGCCAAAAAGACACAATCCCCAAATCACTCCAAGGAGCTCTGGTTGGTATCCATATTATATCAATTTATATCATATATTCCCTTGCCATGGCCATGGCGGAGGCATCCCAGCGCTGCTGGCCTGTGCTGGCGGAGCGGGGCCAGCGGCCTGGAGGGCCGCCTCGGCGTTGGCGAATCTGGCGGAGTGGCAGGAGCTGGTGCCGGAACTCCGAGAGGCACAGGGCCCAGGGCCCAGGGGTGGAGGAAAATCATGGGAAAAATGAGGTGAAACATGGTTGGAAATGGATGGAACCTGAGTTTAAGGTCTTAAAAAAAACATCTCACAAGGGAAAAATCTATGGGAAATGGAGGTAGAACATCCGGGAATAGCTCTTTTTTATTCCTTTTGATTATATAGTACATTTGTCAGTAAGGTCCAGAAATCACAACTGGTGAAGAGACATCGTGACTTTCCCAGCCAAATGGTGATATTCTGATAGTACTGATACCAGCAATGAACTCTGCATAATTCGTCAGCCACTTTTAGATGTGAATCCCGGCTACAAATGATGCCACAATAATAGCTTAAGTTACAATCCACTAGAAATGGTGGTGGAATGCCAGTTCGGAGCTGACCTTACCATGTTGGCATGGCACTACCTCGACCTGGCAGGCTGGCACGGCGCATGTGCTTCAACGCCTGGGGGGACAGATCCCAAGCAGTCTGGTCGAGCAAAGAGAGCTGGCTGCGGGATGATTTGCAGTTGGGGTCTAATCCCAGTGGCTGGGTTGTGGCACCCAATGAGTTGGGTTGGAAGCTGGTTGTACGCCCAACTAGTTGGGGCTAGTTGGAGCTAGTTGGGGATGGTTGGGGTATAGCTCCAGCTCGTGGGCAGAATATCTTGTAGATGTTTAGTCCCCGTCTAAATTGTGTGTCCATGCTGGCTCCCCATGAGAGCCCCAAATTCCAGTTGATTGATTCCTGTTGGTGCAGCATTCAAAACCTGGTACTTCTAAGAGATCAGAAACTCCAAACGGATTTCTAGACTTTCATTTGGCACCTGGTAGCCATAAACTTGGTACGGAATGTCGCTACGAATGGCTCCAGTGCCATTAGTGATCTCTGACAGAAACCTGACCGCGCGGGTGAAGACATGGCGGGACCAGGAGGAGCCATCGCACATCAGACCCCTGCAGGGCAGTTTGGGGGAGTGTATGGTTTACAGAATTTCACACACAGCTCCCCAAAATGTGGGATTTGCAGCAAAATCATGGCCCTTTATGGGGCAAAAAAACAGACAGGTTTTGAACCTTGGGATGGAATGGGCGCCAGGACCAGAGTTCAAGCTCGTCCTGTGTGGCGATGGCGGTGTTGGGAAGACCACTTTGGTGAAGCGCCACTTGACAGGCCCTGGCTGATCGATTTCTGACATGGCCGGATGGATCCAGACCCATAACTCTACCATATTCACCCCGCTTCGCGTGGGGTGGCCGCCCACACCGCAGGTTTATTTAGGTCCGTGAGAGGGGCTAAGGGTGGTTTTCCCCGGTGGGGGCTCCCCAAGCTAAGAATTTGAACTTTCCCCCCTGGGGGCTCCCCAAGCTAGGGAATTTTCACTTTTCCCCCCCGTGGGGGCTCCCCAAGCTAGGGAATTTTCACTTTTCCCCCCCGTGGGGGCTCCCCAAGCTAGGGAATTTTCACCTTTCCCCCCCGTGGGGGCTTCCCAAGCTAGGGAATTTTCACCTTTCCCCGCCGTGACAGCTTCCCAAGCTATGGAATTTTCACTTTTCCCTCCCTTGGAGGCTCTCCAAGCTGCGGAATTTCAAATAGCTAGACAACGACGCCTAGATAGTCCCCCAAATCCCGTGGTCTTTGAATGTGTTTCCATGTTTTTGCAATGGTTTCTTTCAAAGCACGGTACTTTACACTTTTGTCGCCATAAAACCGGTCGAAAACATCATGTTCGACAATGCTTCCAATTCCCTTATCTCCCCAACCGTTGAAAATACCGCTATTTACAGTGTTTTCTTCAATTTTTCCATGTGCCAATGCCGGTAGCCAACTCCAACATATATATAAGAAATCCTTCCAAAACATTGTTTTGGACAGTGTTTTTCCAATGTTTCCAGTCAAACAGACGGTAATTTACACGTTTTTTGCCATAAAGGCAGTAAATCCTTCCAAAACATTGCTTTTGACAGTGTTTTTGTAATGCTTCCAGTCAAGCATACGGTAATTTACACGTTTTTTGCTATAACGTCAGTCCAAAACACTTGTTTTTGCAGTGTTTTCAATGCCCTGGCATCCAAAAACCCTGCAAATTCTTGCTATGTACAATGTTTTTTTTCATTTTTGGCCGTTTTTCCATTGCCGAAAAGCTACCAAAATGACCCAAAATTCCATTTCAATACCCTCTTGCGCTCAGACACCCAAAAATCCTCGAAAAATGTCGAAAACACCACCGTATTCTGGTCTCGGTGCGAAACCGTTTTGGCCCCCCCCCAGCTAAAGCTGATATAGCGACTGCTATATTAACAAATGTCATTGAGCATTTAGTGTTGCTGTTTTGCCCCCCAATAAGCACGCCTTCACCGCCAAAGCGGTGTGGGCGGTTTTTTTTTGGAATGAACTGCCATAAACACCATGAATGAATTTTGGCGTGAACAGAAGGGTGGTAGGGTGTTGACCCATAGTCACATCTGCCGTCGTTGTCGTCGTTCTGGTTGTTGTCACTGTTGTCAGTGTTGTCCAACAAGTGTGATTGTAGGAACCAGTTGGGGTATGCTTTCCACTGACATTGAGTGCCCGCTCACACTGACCCTCACGGAGAACCCCTGCCAGGCGAGTTCGAGAAGAAGTATATCCCGACGTTGGGTGTGGAGTCTCAAACTGTGGCAGTCCACTGCTTTTGGATCTAGGGAGCTGTCCACCTGGTACCGCAACGAGATGTCGAGGTGTGGAAGTGCACCCACTGCGGTTCACCACGAATTGCCCGGGGGCCTAGTGGGCCTAGTGATTGGTCTGTGATGGTCGCTGCCTTAGTGATGGCGCATCAGACCAGTTTCTTCAATACTTTTTCCTTGCGTGATTCAGCAAAACGATGGAAGACATGAATTATCCGTTCGAGACTTATGTTATTCTTGGCAAGAAAGGCCGTCGCACAAGCAAATGGAACCCATACAGTCCAGTTACAAGATTGAAGATAGATCCAGCAGTCAATGCATTCCAGGTCACTGAAGTTGCCACTATCTTCACTGATGATTGCTACATTTGCAAAACGCCTTACCATTGGATGTGTTTAGTGTTGTCTCAGATTCTGGAACCTTGTTCCAGTTCATGGTGTCATCATGTTCCTCCATGCCAAATAGACTGCGGGGAAATCCCCAAGTTGGCTAACTCGCGAGAAGCCAAACCTTCAGTGGTGCAGGTGGCCCACTGACTTTCAACGTCTGGGATACCGCTGGCCAGGACTGACCAGGGATGGGTCAAGGGCTGCAAAAATGCAAGTCTTTGAGTGGAATACCTGGAGAAGTTGCCCCCCAAAAATGGAGATTATTGTCAGGGACTGTACTGGACAAACATTTTTTTTTCGAAAACGCATCTTGAATCTTGGCCAATACCCCCCCAGCATTTCTTTCGGAAAGCTGCCAGCGACATGGAAATCCGGCAGGAGAAGTTCGGAGGCCTTCGAGATGGTTATTACATCCAAGGTTCGAACGAGGGTGACCCGGGCCACCATCAATGGCATGTACCCTATGCAAATCAGATATGGCTATATATACATGATACATGATGCATGTTACATGAAGATATACACATATCATATATATATATGTACACATTACGTACATATAATATGATATATGTGTACTTGTCTATAAATGGAGTGATGGGTGGATACATGTCTATCTGTCTGTCTAGTCTCAATCTCAATATCAGACTCAATCTAATCTGGACTAATCTAATCTAATCTAGTCGAATCTAAACTACTCCAATCTAACTGACTAATCCAATCCAATCTATATAACCATGGCGATGGATGTTATTTCAACTAGTCAGATTAGATTGCCGGGGGGAAACCAGATGGTAAAGGCCAGTGCGCCATCATCATGTTCGATGTCACCTCTCGTATCACCTACAAGGCTGGTGGTGGACTTGGTGATGGAGACGGGGACACTGCAGCAATGTGGTAGACCTAATGCCACAAACCTACCACTTTGGGATGGTTGATACTATGATACAACCCATTCATGGTGATTTTGGGGGTTGGTTCATGATTGGGTTTACGACATTAGAAGAAATATCAAGCATGATTGCAAACTCGTGTTGAGCTCTGATTGGCGGGCTAGTAGTGAAGTCCCCTTCAAAATGAGATCCCCATCAAGTGATTGGGTCACATGTGTGGTACATGACTTTGCCGTGCCAGCTCAAGCCCCAAAGCGGGTACGCTGAACGTGTGCTGAACATTGCTGAACTGACCCAGCCACTACTGGTGATGAGCCAAGACCAGCGATTTTGTCCAAGAACAACTCTTTTGCAAGGGTAAAACCCAACAAAGAAATCGCCCTCCATGGAAGAGCTGGTAAACTGTTCGGGATGGTGAAAGGGTTTACCAACATCCCTGAAAGCCCTTCGACCTGACAACCACATGACACGCCAAGCCCGGCCCATTTTGTCACGTCTCAAACCCACGACGTACCTTTGACGATTGAACATAAACTTCCCAAGAGCAAGAATGGTTGAGACCATATTTGATATATCACTGTACTCCCTGGATCTCGCTGGTTAGTTGGGCCTGAAATATAGGGATAATTCAATACCAATGAAAGCATTTTTTTGCCATGAACATCCACAACTCCCATCTATTTTCATGTTCACTCGGAGATTCCATGAGGGAGCGGATCCACAACCCTATGAAGCCCCTCTAGGCCAACTTTTGACAAACTGGATGTCATTTGCAGTCGCCGCCATGGTGTACAGTGGTGATCTTGAAAGACGATCATTGGTCTCGGATGAAGCCACGCCTGAGTGCCTGAGATCTGTGGTTTTCCTTGAGGGTTACGACTGAGCGCAAATGGAGGATTTAGCAACAGTAAATGGGAATCTCACTAGCAAAAAGGCTTTTTGACTTACAATTTATAATCGATTAGAACAATCTGGTGGTTTTGGTAGTTTTTTTGTGATCATCATCCTGGCAAAAAAGATCCCGTTCAGACCACAAAACACATGGTGGGTGTGACTCCCATGACTGCTGAGGTCGGATGATGAGGAGGAGCTCCATTGTCGCCATTGTGGGCATCGTTGGGAGCAGACGGCCAAATTCTGCCAAAAGTGCGGAGCAAGGTGCAGGGAGCAGGGCCGATTGGTGCTAAAAGAGGGCAGCAGACATCAGCAGAAGAACAATGCAGCAGTAGCAGCAAGAAGGAGAAGGAGAAGGAGAAGGGGAAGGAGAAGGAGAAGGAGAAGGAGAAGGAGAAGGAGAAGGAGAAGGAGAAGAAGAAGAAGAAGACGAAGAAGAGGAGGAGGAGGAGGAGGAAGAGGAAGAGGAAGAGGAAGAGGAGGAGGAGGAAGAAGAGGAAGAGGAAGAGGAAGAGGAAGAGGAGGAGGAAGAGGAAGAGGAAGAGGAACAGGAAGAGGAAGAGGAAGAGGAGGAGGAAGAGGAAGGGGAAGAGGAAGAGGAAGCAGAAGCAGAAGCAGAAGAAGAAGAAGAAGAAAAAGAAGAAAAAGAAGAAGAAGAAGAAGAAAAAGAAGAAAAAGAAGAAGAAGAAGAAAGGAAGAAGAAGAAGAAGAAGTAGAAGAAGAAGAAGAAAAATAAGAAGAAAAAAAGAAGAAGAAGAAGAATAAGAAGAAGAAGAAGAAGAGGAAGAGGAAGAGGAAGAGGAAGAAAAAGAAACAGAACCAGAAAAAGAAAAGGAACAAGAAAAGAAAAAACAGGGTAGTACAACAGCAACAAGAAACAATATGAACAAAAACCACCGGAAAAGAACAATATCAACAGCAGCAACAACAACAGCAGGGTTGCAGGACCATCTTTTGGGATAGTGACCCCACTGTCTGCGCTGAGGCGTCATGGGAAGGGTCTTCGACGGTCGGCGTCAGCGCTGTGTCAAAGCTGTTGCTGCTGTAGTTGTTTGGTGCTTCTGGTGCCTTGGTTCAAAAAGACACCCATGGTTTTTACCAGCTTTTACCAGCTTTTCGCAGCATGGCCAGTATGGTGACGAACCCTGTAAGGTTTCGTTGAAATCAATCCATGTAACTTGGAGATGGTCGCAAAAATAATAACCTCGTCTATGATCAAACTGGAGACTCACTGGTTTTGGAGGTTTGTGGACAATGGTGTTCTCAACAAAGATTCAGACACTGACAATAAATCTACATGTCGTTGTATGGGCTGTATAGTTTTCACGGTTGAAAATTGTATAGATCAGATCTGTGGTCCCTATTCCCATGAAAAAATCCAATTTCTCCATGAAATCCATCGCCTTGCTGCAGCTCATCCTGGTGATTGGCATTCCGCTGGGTACCTTGACTGATTGTATGGCACGTGGTATAGTTTGAGCAGCGTTTTGCAGTCTCATGTCATATAATCCAAGACAAATGCGGTTGTCTCTTCAGAATACAGTCAGATAAATCCACAAGTTGGCGACTGCATTTTGACCTGACTAATCTCGCTGTCTCACTTTTCGGAGTACATCACTCATCGCAATCCTTTCAGATCATTCTTTCTGGTTTACCTCTTAGGGCCCACACAAGAAACTGTTGACTTTTAGGATCTGAGATCTGAAACTGGGGTCCCAAATGGGGAACACAATCTTGGAACAACATTTTTTATACACCATTGGTTACTAGCAATAAGCAGCCTTTCTTGGATCCATAGAGTTAGCCCAAAAATGGCTAGGACGGGGCCCATCGGGGCTCCTAGGTCTTCATTACGAGATCAGCAGCTTTGAAACCTGGCTCGCCTCAGTGGCTGCTAGTGTTCTCTCAGCCACCATGGGGGTGTGCCTTGTCGTAGCGGGGCAAACGACCGATGCAGTTTGTTTGAGGAAATATGGGGACACACCAAGAACTTACAGATTTTGAGATTTTTGGGAAGATGGCTTGAGATCAATAACCCCAGAGACCGATATATATATATATATGCACAGATGCGTGTGAAGTTCTTGATTCTCAGCATTTGACGTTGGAGGTCTGAATGAATGCAGCATGGGGATATTCCTCCAGCATTCCGACAGCTGGTTTTTGGCTTTCTGGCGGAGGAATTTGGCCCACACCAAAGTCACCATTTCTTGAAATGTTCAGTAACCCTGACACCGAGCATCTGTTGGGAATGGAGGTACTTGGGCAAGATAAAACAAGTTTCCGAAAATGAGTTGGTCAAACAATACCAAATCGTGATAAATTTTGTGTGTCCCAAAGTCTTACATTTTGGCGCCCCACTTGACTCTTCACTGTCACAGCTTTGTTCCAAGGCCAGTGAGCTTGGACTCAGTCACTCGTCTGAACGAGACCTTGCTCGTGTCAGCAGCCGCCCCTTTGGTTGTCAGAACTTGTGGCCTTGTACCTAAGTTGAGATGTCTGAAAATCGGGACCCACCAAGTTCCATGGTTTTATAATTTATGATCATTTTCCACATTCAAATTACATAAATTTGCGATTTTTGGTTGTATCCCCCATCCTTGGACAAACCCACTGAAGTGTTTGGGACATTGCCACCTTGCTGCAAGCCTTGGGCCAGGTGGACATTGACATTTTCGGTGGCCGAGTGGCTGTAGAGGATCTTAGAGTTGGAAGTCCCTCAGGCGTCACGGCTTGGGAGTCCTACATGTAATGCGAGGTTCGATACTAAAGCGACATGATTTGTCCTTGCGTAGTGTCCGTACATCAAGGTGTCTTTGGTGTCTTTGGAGTTGGGTGCACTGCGATTCGTGGAGTCCATGAATCGCAATGGCTGGGCGAGCTGAAGCATGGTAGGGTCAATCGGATCCCGCTCCAGGCTTTCAGCATGATTTTCTGGACCTAGACCACCTGGAAGCTTTGCAGCAAACTACGTATGGTATTGGGGTCATGAGACAGAGGCAACACACACACACAACATACTGCAGTAGCACCGTTGTAGTGTCCTGATTGCCGTAATCGCAAACCATTCCGACCACAAGCACTGCAGATTTTAATGCGAATCCCAGCGTGCCTGTACCATCCTGTCAAATGTATCGATCCAAATTCATGTGTTCATCATCAAAAACTCTGGAAGGGAAACATGAATACAGAACTTGGTTTAAACAAAACAATATGGATGGCAAAACACTATGGATATTCATTTGAAATCAAGTCACCGATGGGTGGTAGGTTTCCAAAGTTGGATTGGTGTGGCATCGAATCAACTAGTTTCACCGCAGTCCCACGCATCAAGTATGGGGTTTTTCGAGGCTGGGTGCAGAGAATGGCGTCCATCTCTTTCTGCCACCAGCAAAAACCCGAAAAAAAGTTGGCCAGTTGGAAAAGTTGGCCATGTTTCCCCAGTTGGGTATGGATCAATTCCTATTAATACCATTTTTAGGGGGATGAACATCCATAAATCCCAGCTATTTTGATGTGAACAGAAGGGGTACAAGGTTTTGACACACTGCCAGTTTTCCCTTTCTTTTCCCCAGTTTTCTGATGAAAAAAACGACTTGCACGTTGATTCTACGCTGAAGGTCTTCGACATAGATCCCATGTCACTGCTGCGATCCCGGCTCCTGGGATCGGTGAATTTTCCCAGCGAAGTGGAGGAGGCCCGGAGGAGGCAGAGACGTCGTGAAAAAAACTGGGACAACTACAGGGCTTTACATCAATTTACATCAATTTACAATATTTTACAGGGCTTTTGGGATCCAGTTTCATCTCATTTTCAATATTTCAATTCATGTCGCTTGTTGTTTTTATGAATCCAATTTCCTCCGATTTCTCGGCATTGTTCGAAAGATCCAACGGCTCAGATCACGGTGCAAAAGCTGCATGTCTTCGTGGAAGAGCTGGTGGCAGATTCGCCGTCCAACGCAAAGGTCATCGTGGATCATTTGATGCTTGGAACGAGTGGAATAGCTATTCCACGACGTCTGAGGCAATTCTCGGTTGCTGGTACTATCGGCTCAAAGTGGTGTCCAGCAATTGTGAACATGGTGGATATGAAGCGACAATTGCTGGATACATCTTTGAGATTGGATATTAAGCTAAATATGGAATGATATGGCCGGAAGCAACAGAAAGGGACGTTTCAACAACAGCAAAGGGGATACAGTAGGAGTAGTAATCAACCACTGTTGGTATATCTAGGGTATATGGGGGGATGATGGGGGATGACCGGGATGGGTTTCCACCACTGGTGGCTGATCCTGAATTTTTGTGGGTTTAGACTAAGCGGTTGACTTGAGATTTTGACACTCCATGGTTTAGGAATGGGTCATGCCAGGGGTATTTTGGCATATTGTTGGGGGGATGAACATCCAGAAGGTTCCAGTAGTACGGATGTCCTCTATTGAACTGCACTGACTGACTTGGACGTCCCATGTGGAAAGTTCAATGGGCTATATATGACGAAACTCAACGAAGTTGATGCAGTTTTATTTCAAACAAACCCTTGAGTATATTCATGCATTCACAGGCATGTACATATACGTCTTTGAACAACCTTTTTGACACACTTGATATATTTATACATATATATACACGTGTGTTTCCATGAAACAGTGACACCAACAGTTGGAGTTGTTGGCATCATTGGGACATGTCACATTTTCATTTGACATCAGTTTCAATGCTCAAGTGAGCAGCGCATGTGCGCACAATTTTGTTCGTTCCGATCTCGCATGGCACCTCGTCGCTGATCTCCGCACTTTGACCTTGAGTTGGTTTCTATCTCCGTGAGCGAACCTTGAATTCTTTGACCTTGAGTTGGTTCTGTCTCCGTGAGCAAACATCGACACCATGCTCGCACCTAACGTGGACTTCTTCACTGACGTCCCAGAGACTTCAAAGAGAATTCCGTGCTGGTTCTCATCGCAAGACGATCAGGCGACTCTCAACCAGGTGCTCCCCTTTTTGGGGTTGAACACAGACTGCAGTTTGAATGACTTCTGCCTGTTGACGGCCACTCCGGTCCAGCAGCCAGCTCCTGGCATTGCAGACATGGGGCGCCGCTGGATTCCATTTGATGAAGATTTACGTGAAGATCGGCGATACCACCTGGCCTTTTTCCAATGGAGCCTTTACCAACAGGTCTTCACCTACATCGGTGATGATGCGATCGATACCATCCCCGAGCAGACGGCCGAGGATTTTCACAAGCAAACCTTCATCACCATCTCCTTCGTCCCCCTTCCGGAGTTGGTCTACCAAATTGGGGTTTTGTCCCAAGATCGGGACAACCTTGAACGCGAGCTCGGAGACCTCCGAGAGGAGATCAGACAGATGCGACATTACCTTGGGCTCATTATGGAATTTCTGGCTGCTCGAGAGCCGCAGTTAGCTGCCCCTTTCGATTTGATCCTGCAGCCTGGTGACGCTCCGTAACTATGCCATTGCTGGTGTCTATGTCATGGCCTTCATCAACATTTTGGCAACGCATGCGAAGTCATGCTCGAATGCCTTGCTAGCATCGACAAAACACAGCATTCCAGGGTTCTGGGGTTGTGGCAGTCATGCTGTTTTTCACTTCAGATTGGCGACATCACACATGTGGCATTACATTGCACACATATTGAACTGCATGTGCAGCGTTTTCCAAGCCGGTTCAGTATCGGCCGCTCGTGTGAGCTCAGGGCCTTATCCTCAGATTTCTGATGGTTGCCTTATTATTTGTTTCCCCTATTCGGGTAATTTGCCTTTTTCACACTCCTTGACAGGTGTCGGAGTTTCTTGGGTCGTGTGGCCCAGCTCTCAGATCATTGGAATCCACATTGATGACGAGTGTCTTCACATGTGCTCTCTCTTGTCATGTGACAGAGCTTTCTGGCATTGAGTATACCGCTTTTCTCAGGCCATCTTGTTTGCCGTGTGGCACTCAATTTTGGCGACGACCTTTTGTGGTTTCTGTGTCAGATCGGAGTGTCAGGTGTTTGACATATTTTCGTCAGGTTGTGACTCTTCATTGCTGCCGTGTGGCGCTGAACTAAGCTCTAGTGTGTGAGTTGAACTGACCATGAGAATAATTCAACAACACGCGGTCAAAAGTGTTGAAATCAAGACATCGATCGGTCTGCAGGTGCAGACGCGAAACTTTGATTGCCGTGTGGCACCCAATTTATTTTTCGATGGTAAGTGCTATCTGTGGCTGTCTTTCTCCACGGCCATGATGGGTAGAACGACGTGCCCAGGCCTGACCGTTTTTGGAGTGCCACTGACAGGGTCCATTGTCTGGGCTACGCGGGACCAGGCGCCCAGTGGCCGTTTTCCTGTGTTACTACCACGTGGTAGAATCAGACTTATCCTCTGTTTGCATAGTTTCCCTTTTGATTTCTCGCAGGAGAGGAATGGACAACCCGTCAAGACCTCATGTCGATTTGGTTTCCGAATCCTTCTCGACCGATTGCTTGTAGTAGAGAGTTTTGGGGTCTTCAATATTTGATGTCGGACCCTCAAGGCTCTTGGGACTCGGCCTGAACGGGCAACGTGGTAATTCCTCAGCCACCCGGCCTGAGCAACCAAATGCAGAAGGCCGAGAGCACCCATCAATAGAGGACGGGCCATCACCTTCTTCCATCCTTGCCGAAATTATCGACTCTAGAAACGTCGACCATCTTTCCTTGATTAGTAAATCCGAATCATTCATTAGGGAAGTTATCGTACATATGGGTACGCCCACAACGATTTCTCGGCTGGTGGACTTCTTGTTGGAAGTGGAGTGCGCTAAGCGATACCACTTGTCCGATAGAACCAGGGAGCCCAGAGATCTCCTCACCGATTTGGTTCGTCCCGACATCCCTTTGCGTTTTTGCGCTGACCCTGGCATTCTGAAGGGCCAAACGGGACCAAATTTTGGGAACCACTGTAGGGCAATGGCCGACCTGGTCGATTTGATGATGGACCGTTTCGAACACCAGCAGACTCATCCTACTTTTTGTTTCCTGTGGGACGTCCAGATCACTGTGGCTACAATCATTTGTTGTTTGGAAGTTTGAAAGCTGACTCTGCTGGACCAGCTCCTCGTAGTTGCACGCCAACATGCAGCCTGAACCTTGGGGCCTAGAGGAGACGTGTTTCTGAATTGGAGAAAACCGTTAGCTGAAGCAACACATGGCTAATAGTTTTAAGGACCACAGCTGTCACTCATGCTTCAAGCCGACAGACATACCATCATTTATTTCCCAGCTGTTTGGCACCAAGCATGGACCAATGGCCAAGCGGGATTCTCCGCGAGGTTTTTCCGATGTCGAATCAATTGACGTTTTCGGGAGCCATGTAACGGTTGCCAGCCCTTTGGCCGATGATGTCAACGCTGCTTCATTTGACGATGGCCCACTTGGACCTGCCCCCACTCGATTAGAACTGGAGACCTTTGACGAGATCGTCAATCAGAGCATCCTGAGTGCGCAGGTTGGGGCTGGTCTGGAACTCCCTTGGGAGCAGGGCATTTTCAGGGCCATCTTCAGTGAGGAACCTCTGTGCTCCCTTCCTGAGATTCCAATACCGGCGCAAGCCATCCCTGTGAACAGGTCGGATGGCGTTTTGGACGAAAGTTTGGCAGAACAACCATCTGGGAAAAGACAGAAATGCAGTCAATACATCCATGGACTTTACGACAGGGCCATCTCATTCAGCCACGGCCTCAGCGATCACGAACTGGATGCTGCCAAATGGGCAAGAGTTTTGGAAAAATTGTACGCAATATTCACATGCTGCCCAGAGGCGAAACCAGTGGGGCTTGACTTGCACCCAGCAGACATGGCCGGGAATTTCAAGAAGATCCGAGAGTTGTGTGGGTCCCGCAGTTGCAACACAGTCCTAAAGAGGACCAACAATCTCTGGAAGTATTGCAGATGGCACCAAAAGTTCTTCTATCAGAAAAGTCCTCTGCCGTGCACCCCCAGCGACATAGCTGAATACATCTGGGAGTCGCACCAGGACGGGGCAACGTATAGTGCCTTGAGATCCTTCACGGAAGCAGTCAATTTTGGAATCCACATTCTCGGTTTGCCAACCAGGGCTCTTGGACAGCCTATCATTGATTCCTTCACCCGCGGATTGCTGGACAAGGCGGCTATGAGCCGTCCTGGGCGCAAGCAGGCGAGACCTCTGACAGTGAAGGAAGTGTGCCATCTGGAGACGTGCCTGAACGACACCTCCATGAACTTGTTCGACAGGTATGCCGCTGGGGTCTTCCTTTTTGCTATCTTCGGAAGATGCCGCTGGTCAGACCTGAAGTCAGTGGACTCTTTCGAGCTAGACATTGCCATCGACAATTCTACTCCATGTGGTTTCATCAGCTTTGCGACCTTCAACCACAAGACGGCTGCCCAAGTTGCGAAACATGGGCTTCCTTTGCCCCTGGTGGCACCCATTTGGGGGCTAGAGTCACCGCCTTGGGGGCTGTCATGGAAAGCAGTTGCTGAGGAAGCCGAGATTGACTTCTCGGAAACCTACAAGGGTCCAGTGTTGCCGGCACCTATGAAGACCGGGAAATGGGGCATGAGATCTGTGACATCCAGCGAAGCGACCAAATGGCTGAATGCTATTTTGGCAAAAGCTGGAGAGGTGACGGACAAAGTCACGTCACACAGTCTAAAGTGCACTGCCCTATCGTGGCTGGCAAAGGCCGGTGCAAATGGTGAACATCGTTTGGTGTTGGGACACCACAGCTCTAGACGTGGGTCGTTAGAGGTATACGCCAGAGATTGCCTGGCCGCCCCACTCAGAACATTGGAGGAGGTTCTGAGACAAATCCGGGTCGGAGCTTTACAGCCAGACCGGACCCGTTCCGGGATGATCCAGGATGCCATCAAAGAGGATTGCCGGGCCCCCAAGCCCCCTGAAGGGGGTCCAAGCCCGCATGACAATGAGTCGGGCTCGCCAGACAACAAGTCCGATTCCTCCAGCAGCTCAAGCGCATCGACAAGCTCCTCAGACTCAGAAGAGGACAATCACGATTCACGCGTGTGTGAGCTTGGCAAAGACCTTAGCCACAAGCAATCTTGGGGCAATGGCAAAATGTATCAGCACACTACTAGCAAAGTGGTCCATTTGGAATCTGTAGCCGAGACGAGGCAATTTGAGTGCGGCATCCATGCTTCCAGCGAGCATGTGGCAGTACAAGAGACAGCCTTCCTTGAAACCAGGAAATGCAAAAGATGCCAAAGAGCCATTGGTGAGTTGTGACCTTCATTGCGGAAAAAGAATGGAAAAGCGGTTTTCGACATGTGTCACCGCTGATGGCCGAACAATCAATCTCACAAGTGTGAGAGTCAGTTCATTTCTGCCTCTTGTGCGATTCTGAGTGAAGTCGCCATATCACATGTGTGATTTTCAACCGCAGTTTTGGCGAAGCATTCAATATACCCCATGTTAGTGTTAGAAACACACATATGAAACAAGACAGTATGTCGATAAACCAGCTTGGGAACCCACATCAACTTCATATCGTTTGTCCCATTTGCAAGTTTTCACATCACTGACAAATAGCAAGATCTTTAAGTGCCACTCACCCACTTCACAATGGCTGCCCCTCCAAGGGAGGCTGCGTCCTTGGTGTACTCCACCGATGCACTCAAGCACCGAGGCACCAAAGCCGGTTTGAGTGCGGAGGAAGTTGAAGCAATCATAGACAACAATGTCAGGTCTCTGGCACAACTAGCCTTTGCCATCAGCCCTCCTGGCACATCGCCCAGTGACGACGCCATCAAAGAGTTTTTCGCAGGAAAGGTGGCAGTGAACTTGGCCACGATTTCTTCGCTGAAGCTCCTCATTTTCGAGGCCCATACTCTTGTGGTGGCAAACATCAAAAACGAGATCACCAAGAAGGATGAGATCAATGTTCACAACAATCTCCCTGCCGCCGAACGAGAACGGCGCCTGAGGGACCAGCAGACTCGTCTCCATGGCCTTCGTTTCCGAGGTGACGAGGAATGCGCCCACAGCAATTACGATCTGGTGTTCTCCATGATGGAACGTGACAGCCTTATTTACCTTGCTCCTGAGCGTTTCATCACCAGGCGTTTGGAACTTCTCCAGAAGAAACCAGGCAAAGAGATCGTTTTGGATCAGAATGCTCTCACCATTAAGGACAAGCAGAGCGAGCTCACATGCTCAACCAGGACAGAATTGGAACTTTTCCAAGCCATGAGACGCAGGGCTCTCACCTTTGACTTGGTGGGCATTTGCAAGTACGAGGTTTTCAACAGCTATCAGAGTGAGTTGCTCCAGCACCTGCAAGAGACGCCCCCACCGGGCTATAGCAACACATCCCTGGTCCAGATTCTGCGTGCCGACAGGGCAGCCTTCCTTCTCATGGCCGAGCACATCACATCTTTGAAAAGAGATGCGGCAGGTGAACTTCCGCTCGAGAAGCTGCTGCCTACCGTTCTGTCCAAACCAGCCGTGAGTTTCCATTTGCTGCCTTTAGCACACGGTGCTCCAGCCAAGCCAACTCCCAAAGCCAATCCGAACAAGCGAAAGGCTGGGGATATGGGGGCGCCACCTCCCGTCCCATCCAAGCCGCCAGCAAAGGGCAAAGGCAAAGGAAAAACCAAAAGCAAGAAAAGAGGCCGCGGGCCGAATGTCCCCAAAGAGCTCATCGGCAAGTCAATGGAAGGTCCTGATGGACAACGGCTGTGCTGGCCTTTCAATATGGCGACGGGCTGTCGCGAGGCTGCAGCTGGTGGGCAGTGCTCTCGTGGGCTCCACCTCTGCGCAGAACCTGGCTGCCACAAGCCACATAGTCTTCGTGATCATTCGTGACAGCCATCGAATCCGCACTCGCCAGCAGATGCCGGTAATTCTCCTGTGCAGAACCGTTTCGCTGGCAAAGACGCCAATAGCCTCTTTTGTGTGGAAATTTTTGCCGGGACAGCCCGCCTCACAGCAGTTTTGCGACAGCTAGGCATTCGTGATTCCTTTGGAATTGACCATAAGATCCATCCGAAAGTCAGTGGACCAGTCATTTCTCTAGATTTGACAGTGCCAGCATCATTCCAGTATGTTTTAACCTTAATTCGTGATCCACGCTGCATCTACGTGCATTTTGCACCACCCTGCGGCACATCATCCAGAGCTAGGTTCATCCAAAGAAAGGGGCGCTATAACCCCCCAATTGTTCGAACTGATGCCTTTCCAGACGGTCTCCCCGACCTGCCACCAGAGCTCAAGTTGAGGGTCGATACAGCCAACCATCTGTATGATCTTACCCAGCAGCTCTGCCGTGAATGTCATCATGCAGGCGTGTTATTTTCAATTGAAAACCCAGCTCGGAGCTTTATGTGGGATACCAAGCATTTCAAGAAATTCCTTGCTGACATTCCCCATTTCCAAACTCGGTTCCACCATTGCCAGTTTGGTAGCTCTAGGCGAAAATTCACCCTTTTGATCCATAATATTGCCTGCTTGCAAACGCTCGAATGCCGATGCGATGATAATCATCCTCATGAACCGTGGGGACAAACACCCACAGGCTGGGCTACTTCTTTGGAAACAGCGTATCCATGGGCGCTCTGCAGGGCCATTGCCGCCCAGGTTGCCTTGCACTTGCAAAATCTTGGTGTCGTTTGCAAAACCCCACGTTTTGCTGAACAAGCCTTACAGTTAGAACAAATCAGACATGACACCTGGTCTCAAAGCAGCTCCAAGGCCCTACCCATGGTTAGTGAATTCCAAAAAGTCATCCACATCCCGGTAGACCAGCCGTTACCCCCACTTTCTAGGCTTTTATCCACTCCTTCCTTGGGGGAGATCGCGAGTGAAGGCTTTAAGACCGTTGGAGTACACAGGTCACCAGCAGACTTCGTGAAAGAAGCACTTGAGGTGAAGCATCCTAGTGCCACAGTTTCTCAGCTTCCGGCTCCGATGCTTGCTGCGGTTCATAGGGCAGCCACTGAACCAGTGGAATCTCTGTGCCAAGCTAGATCTGAGGCACTTAGGATGATGCTTGCAAAGGCCAAAGAGTTTCAGCCCGCCGAAGAAGAGCTGAAGCTGTCCCTGTCAGCCAGACGCAGGGAAGTTCTGAAAGGGAAGAGGTTGGTGCTCTTCCAGTGGCTTCTTGAACAGTCCGGGTCAACCGATACCCGTTTGGTGACCGACTTGTGCGATGGTTTTGACTTGACTGGCACCCTGCCAGAGTCCAACACATTCTCGAAGAGATTTCGCCCTGCTCAGCTTCCGACCGACACTCTCAGAGGTGTTGCGGAGAAAGCAAGGACGGCCCTGCTCTCTAACATAAGAAGTTCAGGTGATGTTGGCCTGGACCACGTTGTGTACGAGGCCACTCGGAATGAATGTGACAAGGGCTTCCTGGTCGGGCCTGTGGATCCTGATGGCCTCCCACAAGGGGCCACATTGACCCGCAGATTTGGGGTGGCCCAAAAAGACAAAATCAGGCCAATCGATGATTATCGTGCCAGCATGGTCAATTCTGCGGTTACCCAGGCAGAAGCTGTGTCCATTCACGGGGTGGACCACATCGCAGCCATGTGCGCCGAGTACCTGAGATGCTCATCAGCCCAGACATCACAAGTAGAGCTGGTGGCAAAGTGTTGGGACCTAGCATCAGCGTACAAGCAAGTCCCGCTATCAGACTCGGCCTTTCACTTGGACTCGTATCTGGTGGTCTACAACCCCCATACGGATGCCCCTGAAGTGTATCAGCAGAAGGTATTGCCCTTCGGGTCCATAGCCTCTGTGACTGCCTTTTTGAGGTGCGCCCTGGCACTGTGGCACATAGGCAGTGTGCTGCTCTGGTTCACTTGGACGTCGTACTTTGACGACTTTCTGAGCATCTGTGATGTCAAAGCCTCCCGACACACAGAGTTGTGCACATCTCTATTCTTCCAGCTGCTTGGTTGGAAGCTGTCGGAAGACAAGTTGGTGCCGTACGAAACCTGCTGCAAGGTTTTGGGAATCGAATTGAACCTGTCGAAGACTCCCGAGGGAGTTATTGCCTTGTCCAACACGGCGTCCAGACGAGCCGAACTGTTGGAGTTCATCGATCACATTCAGGCAACCAAAAAGCTCAGCAGGTGTGATGCGGAGCGCTTCCGGGGCCGTTTGCAATTCGCCTCGAACTACCTGTTTGGCAGAAGATTTCGCAATTGCCTGAAAGACTTGAACCAGCACATCAGCAGGGGGTTTGTCTCCATCTCTGATGAGTTCAGCTTGACACTACTCCTGCTGAAGGCTCTGATCAGCCAAAACAGTCCCAGGCTCGTAGACACCAACTTCTTCGAGTGGGTCCACTTGTACGTTGATGCCTCTTACGACCCAGACAACCATTCTGGAGTGGGAGGTATGCTTTTGGATCAATTGGGAATTGCTTGGGCTTTTTCAGCGAGCCGGTGCCTTCTAAATTGGTGGACAAGATCAAAGCCGAAGACCAGAAGACTATCATCTTTGAACTGGAAGGGTTAGCAGTGGCCATCGGCATAGCCTTGTTCTCTAATTTCTTACTCGGCAAACGCCTGATAGTCTTTACCGATAACCAAGCGGTGCAGGCGTGTTTGATAAAATGTAAATCCACTAACCCCAGCATGGATCTTATCATCAAACACATTTGTTCCTCTGAAGAGAAACTAAATTTGCTTGCATGGATTGAGCGAGTGCCCAGCCAATCCAATCCAGCTGACCTTCTCTCCAGAGAAGTCGTCATGAGCCACCTAGGTGTTGACAGAACAAAGGTGGACCTGATGGCCATGTGGCATCAATGCACCACACCATCCCATGTTGGGGAGGAGCGCGATGGATGTGCGGATTGAGAGCTTCGACCCCAACGGACAAAAGAGTGTGCGCGAGTGTCGATTCACTGAAGTGCATTTCCGTTCCTCCTTTCACTTGTGTCGTGAGTTGTTCAAAGCAAGGGTTAAACGGAAATAAGACGAAACTCAACGAAGTTGATGCAGTTTTATTTCAAACAAACCCTTGAGTATATTCATGCATTCACAGGCATGTACATATACGTCTTTGAACAACCTTTTTGACACACTTGATATATTTATACATATATATATATACACGTGTGTTTCCATGAAACAGTGACACCAACAGTTGGAGTTGTTGGCATCATTGGGACATGTCACATTTTCATTTGACATCAGTTTCAATGCTCAAGTGAGCAGCGCATGTGCGCACAATTTTGTTCGTCCCACCACTTTCAGACCCACCCAACAATTTCAGGTGGCCTCCTTTCACTTGTGTCGTGAGTTGTTCAAAGCAAGGGTTAAACGGAAATAAATAAATAAATATATATATTAATACACATTGATCTTTACAGAAACTGTGGACAAACAACTTACTGTACGTATTCTTGGTAGTCTTTCTTACCCCCATCATTTGTTAAGCCCCCCTACGTTTTGGATGTGGTTTGCTGCATACGTACTAGACATTTTGGATGAAACCGGGCATAACCGACTGAGTTTTGGCTCCTCCGCCCCAGGAATAGCTTGGCCATCAGCACCGCATTGTCGGCACCAACTTCTCAGCAAGTAGAGGAGGGGTCCAAGAAGGGTATGCCCTGAAATAGGGGGTACCCTAAACCACCATGGTTGTTTGGTATCCCCAACAGCAAAGGTGGTGGGGAGGGGTAGGAAAGAGCGACAACATCAAGTTTCAATCCTCACCTCAGAGAACCCACACCAGAACCTGCCGAGAGACCACACGAGAACCACCGGAAACGCCCATATTGGTCGGGTTGCACTCATGGATAATAAACAGATGATGGTCTGCTCAAGGTATTCTAAACTCACAATGGACGTGTCCCCCTTAGTTTTGATGATGTTCCTGACCCTGAAACGGGCTTAGAATCCTGAGCTTGGTGTCCAGCAAGCACTTTTTGTTGCAGAAATCCATGCGCCACCGGGGCCACCTACCCAAGGTGATGAAGAGTTGTGATATGCCAAATTCTTCTCGAAACTTCTGGCCGAAGTCTGTTTCAATCAAATGCAAAAGAGACTAGTGCAAACAACATCATTTTCAGCCTCAATGTCGCCCACTCCTGGCACTGGCAGCAGCAACCATTTGACCATTGGCACTTTCCGATATGAAGTGTAGCTGAGTTTCCTTCGGCAACCCAACCTACTAGTGGATTGAACTATTCCCATAGAAAAAATGGGTTTTCCATTACACACCAATTATCTACATACAAGACATAGTTATCTGTGTGATGTAGAAGCACACACACATGTAATTATGTGTCTAATTTATAGTATGTATAATCTAGCAATCCACTAAAAGGATCGACAAGTCACTTTCTAGTAAGATAGATATCAATTTAACCTGTTTAATTAATCTTTTTGGGGATAACTAACTATATATACATACTATATACATAATATATACTGTACATAATATATACATAATACACAATATATATATATATATATATACATACAGTATATATATATATTGCATAACCAGACATACCACTTGAAGTGATTGGTTCTGGCCGCCAGGACGGGGCTGCCGAGGCGGTTCATGCTCTGACCACCAAGATCAAGGCAGTGACTTGGTGATGGATCCTTCATCGATGAAGTCGGCAATGGAAAATGGTGGGGAAAACACGGGGAGGACCTGTAAAACAACATCCGGTGTCATCAGTTCCGTGGCTGGGATATTTTTGATGAATGTGATGAGAATATCATAGAAATAGAATGGGGGTTGTACTCCAGTGATCAAACGTGGCTGGCTGGGAAATACCTTATGCATGGAGGTGTTCATGGGAAGATCAACTATAAATGAGAGATTTTCCATTGCCATGAGTAATTACCAGAGGGTATATGCATAGGAACCCTGAAATCGATGGAAACAATACAAACATGTGATTTTCTTGGCATGTCAAACAAACCAAACATGGGTATATGTAACCAAGTTTTGCGGATTTTTACCACCCCAAATGGGGAAAATATTGTAATGGGGATATACACCATAGTTCATGTATAATGTGAAATTACTAACAATCATAATGAGGCTGCTTGGAAAATCATGGATGTAGGGGGAAAGCAGCCAAGATTGGGAACATCATGTATGAGCAAATTTTATAGAGGAGATTTTGGGGATATTTTACCAACAAAGTATATACATGAGGTATACCCCAAAAATCGCAAATTCACGAATGGATTCGTGGGCACCCTATTTCCGGACAGACCCAAATACCAGGACTGTAGTTATTTTGTCTCATATGCCGCTAGGGAAGCTGCCTTGGAAGATTAGAACAAAATATGTTTATAAATGAGATTCCAGCAACGTGGGATGGATAGGCAATCCATCACGGTAATTCACAAACATACGTTGATGCAGGATTGTTGCCACTTGCTTGGGCCAATCAACATTAACACTTGTGAGTTAAGGGTAGGTGTAGAGCATTTCCTACTCCAATTGGGTGAAAAAAAGTGCTGTTGTTCTGGTGCTCCATTGGCTTCAGCGGACCTTGAACAACAAATGAATTGGGAAAGAGAAACACAGGACACCCTTGATCCACTGGTGAGTTTCATGACCAGAAACCGCCTTAGGACCTGATCCAGCTGAAAGATGTGGCCATTGGCTACTGCAGCCAGCCCAGCTGTCAGAAATTTGGCCCTGCGACCTATGAGGTCCCGGAGGTAAAGATTACAGATGTAGGATGCTGGGCCAAAATTGGTGATCCATCATCTAGAAGCTAAACAAACCCGTTGGAGTTTCGTTTTTTTCTTGAGAAAGGTCGGTGGTTTGAATATTTTTTGAGGTACCTTGGACCTCGAGATTTCAAGATTAGAAGGTTGGAGTACAGTCGGAAGAGTGGCTAAAATTGGCAAGGGTTTGACCTTACTCGTCAGCCTCAGATCGTTTGTGACCTGCCATTTTCCTACGTTTGTGTAGAAGTTGCATACGGAGCATAATGCAACCGACATCAGCAGACTTGGCAGAAGTTTTATGATTATCATGATGGAAAAATAAGTCCAAGGGAACTGGATGATCAATCCATGCGGTCCTTTGCAACTTCCATGTGATCTGAAAATCCCAATGACTCAAACACTAGTACCCATACAGATCTCCTCCAAAAATGACCTGACTTCAGCTGCTTCATGAATTGGATGGGTCTCTGATTCCCATTGGTTCTCTCATCTTTTGCATCTTTGAGCTTTCAGGAAAGAAGAGCAACGGAGTTTTCCTGTACCAACTCGCCGAAGTCTTTTGGCTATGAGTTCGGACGGGGGGAGTCTGGTGATGATAATGCTATCCGCATTGATGGGCCGCTGGCATTTGGGGAAGACCCAACGCCCCAAACTGTACAACAGGAAGAAGTTCGTTTAAGCATCCACAGTCCTCAGGTGGTGGTGCGAACGTTGCTGCTGGCCGTGTTAAAGGCTGCACCCGAGAACTTGCGAGAGAATCTGCTGCGTGCCATTGGCTCTGGGATCAAGGATCAGTTGACCAGTCTGGACTTTGGCAGTGTTTCTTGGTTCAAATCCAAGTGGCATCCACATCACCGGCAGACTTTGATGCATATGTTGCATATGTCTCTCTTAACCAAAACAGTATCGGGGCTTTTTATGATCGGGGCAATTTGATGTGCAAACCAACATGGATCTTTCATGATATCTCTGGTCCAAATCTTAGCCAAAAAAAATGGTCTCCGTATCGACATGTGAATCGAACCATTCATGTACATACCAATTGGTTGGCATCGCAAAGACATGCAGATGTCATCCGCATCTGGTGTCTTGGACTCAGCCGTTTTTAGACCTTTTTTCAGCAACCGAGGTGGACTTTGGTGATGGCAACGGACTGCAGAGTGCAGGTATGGGTCTCCAGCGTTTTGCACAACCAACTCTTTGGATGAAAGGTCGTTGATTTTTGGCAAACGCCATGGCCACACAGCAATTTCAGATTTCCCCAGATCAACATCCATCGCTGGTCAAAGGCTTAAAAGGGTCCGTTTTCCACGGTACAAAGAGCCACCAATCGGATTGACCCGCCGAATCAGCCCTTCCAACGGCTAAACCAATGTGCTTCTTATAGATTTTGCCAAGCAAAACAGTCAACTGACGTTGAATGACCTCGCTGGCCACTGGGACCATGAGAATAATGATGATTTTTTCATTTAAACCAACCAATCCAGTGACTCACGGTCGCCCAAATGGGGATGGGCCAGACCTATTCTTGACGAGCCGCTGAGATCTTGCTTCGACTGTGCTCCTTAGGATGGCTTCAAAAAAATCCAATCCTTCCAAGCAACCAATCAACCTCCAACCTCCAACCTCCAACCAACCTCCAATCCCTTCCTATGGATTTGGACTGCGAGGCCAATTGGCTGGCTGGGCCTCTGCCAAGGTGGCCCTGCTACCGCTGGAAGCCAGCAATGCGGCGGTGGCGCTGAACACCAAAGCCTTAGAGGCGCAGGGCGGAGGGGATGCGGATCTGGAGCTTGACGGACAAAATGATGAACATGTGGGAGGTGGATGGATTTGATGTTGTGCATGGGGAGTTCCATGTGTGAAAAATGGGGATTTGAGATGATTCGAGCTGACCCGATGATGAAATATTGTGGAATCAAGCAACCATCAACAATGGATTGAACAAAAAACATGGGCAGGTCAACGAACAAGACTTGGGAGTTCAGGCACAAGCATGGAAATGTAAGTTACACAAAGCAAGCATTCGGATCTAATCAACAAGAAGTGCAGATATCAAAAGGATACCTGAAAACAGCTGCGATCATTTTTCAACCCTGCCGTCTGCATTGGTTAGAGTTGCAAACGTGGGATGACCTCGCTATGAGCCCTGGTTTCTATGAATTTACACAAACACACACACACACATGTATATATATATATATCATACATATACGATACGATCTCCTTTGAATCTTTCAGCTTGCATCCAGACACTACGAAGCTTCAGGCCACGGTCTTTACACCCCTTTGCCGCAACCCCGTTGTCCACACTCGGTGCACCGGTTGGGTCATGGGAACAGCCGCGGTCAGCATTCCCAGGCTGAGAATGCCATCCGAAACGGAGCCATCTCCACGCAGGCGCTGGGACCTGGGAGTTGGTCCCATGGCACCATGGGGAACCTGGGGGGCCTGTCGCAGGCCAAGATGGGTTTGGAAGCCGCCAAGATGGGCACCAAATTGACGGACATGGGCGTCAAGGCCTGGTAGGAATGGTATGAATCATCCCCCACTGGGAGGTTCGGTATTGGAGTTACCGCGATTTACGACTTGAAATTTGGAAACTGGTTTGTGAGCTGACCATGGGAGCTCAACATGTATAGTTGCCAACAAAAAGGCAACAAGTTGGTAGCTGCATACTGTGGACAAACATCTTTTTGACGAAAGTCCAATGCATTTAGAAACTCAAGAGACCGGGATTGTCATATTTATGTTTTGTAGCATCTTAGTATCAGAGATGTTTTCATGTTGTTTGTGGCCTTCTGACATATCTGACATTTCGACCGAGGCCAACACCGCCTTTACGAACATGGGAGTTCCTTGGATTTCGCCAATTGAACCGTCGACTCTGATGACTCAACATCTGAGGTGAAAGCGAACACTGAGCTGTTGAATGCCGAAACCAAGGTGCCGGGACTGGCTGTGTCCAAGACTTGGGACCTAAATAGCCAAGATATCCCATGGGAAAATGAGATGACGTTAAAAGCAAGGACACAGATGAGTTTAGGACTTCTCTTGGATCTTGGATCTTGGCTCCTGTTTTCTTCTCATGATTCCTCCAAGCCGTTGATCCGCAGGCGAACAACTTCTTCAACGGTCTGAGGAACGATTTTACCAGCGGTTTCACCTCCGGTCTCAGCCGGTAAATCCTAGATCCATCGCACGGGCCAGGGTGCAACAAACATGAAGACAGCACGGGGGAAGGACAGATGCCACAGATGCCACAGATGCCACAGATGCCATAGTCACATATGGAGTACCCAGGAGTACCCCATCAGAAAGATCCAAATATCGAACTGTTGGGCCTTGGCCAATAAGACTTCCTTGGAGCCGGGGGCGGCCCCGTTCAATCCTGTCCCACAGTGGATGAGGGGCCCACCAGGGGTCTGTGGATTCCAATTGCAGGGGCAGGGAACTGGGAAGTCGACTTGGATGGTTTGGAGATGGCAAGCAGATTGCTTTGCCATGCCAGGCATGGAAGTCTTGCTATTTTCCTATATTTTCCTGCTCTTGCTAAAGTTTAAGCTTTGCTGCAGCGGATCCGACAACGCCGTTTGCAAAGCTGAAAAGGACACCACAGAGGGAGCGGGTGAGTTGTATCCCTGCATGTCAAATCTTGCATTTGTACTCATCTATCAGGCTAAATCTTTCCCAGTATGGAGGGTCCATTCACCTCTTACCTTGAAAGATGAAGCTTTGTCACTTTCATGTTCGGCCACTGGTGAGATTTAACCAGTAGGCGTATGGGTAACATTAATACATGTACTGTATATATATATATAAAACATAGTCAATATATCGATATCATCCATCGTTGGTGGTTGCTCGTGTGGCAGAACGTGCCCAACTGGCACAGAGACATCGTGCGCGTGTGCGAGAACATCCCCATTGTGCTAGTGGGCAACAAGGTGGGACGCGCCGCGGGACTGTCGCGACAGATCTGTCACGATCAGTTTGCTGCTGAAATTATTGTCGGTATGCGGGGGTTGATACTGACACTTGTGGGGGGGTTATGTGTATGTGTATGTGTATGTGTATGTGTATATATGTATTTCCTATGTATATATATGTGTATAATTGTATATATACACACATATATATATATATTATAGATATATATATATATCTATAAAATATATCTTCTGTCTTTTCACATACATGCACACGCATCATATGTGCAGTACGCACATCTACACGGCGGTGCAAAAAACCGCCGTCACCCTTGCGCCGTTCCAATACGCGTTGTACGTGTTTTTTTGTGCCAGGTGGACGTCAAGGACCGCCAGGTTAAGGCAGGGTCTAATCCTTTGGGTCTTTTAGATGTAATTTATATAATATAATATACAATATAGTGTATGTATGTGTATATATATATATGTACACGTATATAATCATATATATATATATGTACATGTATATAATAATATATATATAGAGTAGATATATAGAAAAGATAGAATCAGCGATGAACTTCTTTCTCTTTTGATTTTGTTGAGCTTTTTTTGGGTTATTATATATATATATATATTAATATATATTATATACACATACATATGTGCAATACACTGTGACTGTGTATATGTATATATATATAGTGTATACATACACTATTCCAAGGGGATTCAATGGTTGAGTGGGTGACAGTAAGTCAACTGGGGGTCGCGATATTGGGAAGCTAGGATGGGAGCCAAGGAATCCCTGGCCCAGGTCATTCATCTAGCAAACTATGGAACTATGGCACTATGGCATATTGACGACTTGAGAATACTTGAGAATATATGCAGTCCACCGATTTGCACACGAAAAAAATCCCCAAAAAAGATCCTGAGACTTCCTGATCTGCGTGTAGCCGCTTCAGCCAGGCCAAGAACATTCAGTTTCACAGGAAGAGGAATCTGCAGTACTACGACCTCAGTGCCAGGACACACCTGGAATCAGGATCAAACCGTAAATCCTGGATGTTTTACAAACCACTGAGTGGCCCAAGATCGGCTGGGTCCATTTCAGGGTTTCTGCTCTGTGGAGAGTTCAGTAGTTGGATCAGCAGTTGGAATATTTGAGGCCCTGAGGGGATCGTGGGATCTGTCAGGAGCAACTACAATTTCGAGAAGCCGTTCCTGTGGCGCCTCAGACAGCAAAGCTACCTTTTGCAGCAAAATCAGCATACCTGGGATGGCGAGGGAACTTGCAAAATCAACATAAATCAACTCCTCTCTAGATGATGCAAGATTTGTTTTCACCATAAGAAATTGACGGTTTCCATTTGCTGTTTGTTCTAAAAGGTGCCAGTTGGCGCAATCAAGTTGGTTCTGCAACTGGAGTGAACCCCAATATTCTGTACTGAAGTTCCCGAATTTGTCTGCTGAAAGGGGCAGTGGATAAGCCAATGGAAGCAACAGTTTGACCATCTGCGAAGGCTGGCACGACGTTTGACAAACCAGGGCAACTTGCAGTTTGTGGGTCAGTTCGCCAAGGTCCTTTGTGGTACGGGGGTATGGTTTTAGGACGTTCTAGGATGTTTTAGGGTATCAAGAACCAGTAAGACATCTTGTGGCACTGTGGCAAATGAAACTGCTGGCAAGGTCATCGTCCGCTTATTACCCTCCAGTAAATTAACATAGACCCTGGTAGATAGGGGTTGGAAGATTAGTTTCCTCTAAAAATTGGTGATTTTCAGGGTCTATGTTAATTTACCAGAGGGTATATTTTTTTTAAATGTAATGTGCATCCCACAATTGGGATGATCCGCAGCCATATTAGTGGTGCTCTGCTGGGGTCCATGTCGCCCCAGTCATCTCGTTGCATTCCAGTGATCCCATCAGGGTGAGTTGTCACATCCTGCGAGACCGAAATCTCTGGCTTGGGACGTGAAAGACCAGTTTCGAAAAAGGAACACACACACATATGGGTATGGATCAATACCTATTAATAACCAGCTATTGGGGGGATGAACATCCATAAATCCCAGCTATTTTGATGTGAACAGAAGGGGTACTATTGGTTTTGACACACTGCCATATGAAGTGATTGAAGCTCATTCAATCTCAAACGCAGCCCCAAAGCTTGATGGAGACAATGATAAAGCAGCCTTTCCGGCAGGCTCCTGAGATTCAGATCGATCAGTCGTTGATTGCGCAGCACGAGAAGGACTGCGTGTGGGGTGTTGAGAGATCTCGGCTCTTGATCAATGAAACTGCAACAGTAGAACAACAGAAACACTTGGTGTATCATATCAAATCATATAATCTGGACATTGGTGTAGAAATACCAAGCTAGCTAAGACCTCTCTGCTGGCAGTGTTTGGGGATTATTCAGGAGATTAATAGGAAATGAATGGAGATGACACATGTTCTTTTAGGCGTACCTACAGACTGGATGACGTCACTCTGGACTCTTGTACCTGGTATGGGTCCGGGACACTTTTGGATCGCTCCAACTGAAATCTGGAAGTTCCCCCCTCCAAGTGATTTCCAAAAAATGGTGGATATTGACATATATTACCCTCTGGTAATTTAACATAGCTATTGAACATGACCATAGAAATAGTGGATTTTCCCATTTAAAATGGTGATTTTCCATAGCTATGTTAAATTACCAGAGGGTAACATCCAGTTTCATCCAACATGGCAATGAAAATCCGTCGGTTCGATATGATTGTCCCATGGCTCCCACTGCCTTTTTTAACTCCAGGAGCTGCAAGAGGCGCAGAATGTGGCCATCAACGATGACGACGAGGAGGGTTTGAAGAGGTTGACCTCCAGATATCTATGTCGATACCCATTATGTATATGTCTCTGGTTGGTGGTTTGGAACATGACTTTCATTTTTCCACAGATGAGGAAAAATAATCCCAACTGACTTTCATATTTTTCAGAGGGGTAGGTATACCACCAACCAGGTCTGTATTGGAATCTCTGTATCTATAGGCGAACAAGAGACCCAAAAAGGGGTCCATGGATTGGATGGGCCAGCTGCACCGTTGTTCTGTTTGTTGTTTGGTAGGTGTTTTTCCATCTCAAATCCTGCCGTGCATTTCCTTAAGTGTCTTCAGGTCCCATCCCAAAAAAGAATTGAGTAACAGTGTACAGCACCTCTCAAGGACTCTTGATGGCCTCAAACCCTTCTTGTTGCCTTTCACTCAGATCGAGGCCCAAGGCTAGAAGGGATTCCTGGGGTTTATCCCTCAAGACTCCAAAAGGCACACTGAATCACCCTCCAGGACCTGTAAGTGCGAGGGGCAGCTTTTCGGCACAGCAGTTTTGCCTGCCGGGCGCCTCAGGTAGCCCAGGATTTTGGAGACCATGGCTGAGTTTTGGCAGATTGATTCTCTTGGTCCCAATATATGAGGATGTATCAAAACCTATTGTATTGTATATATATTATATATACATACACAATATATATATATATAATATTTAAATTTTATAATGTTTGGGGTACATCCATAAATTCCGGCTATTTTGATGTTCACCAGGGTCCCAGGGTTTTGACACATCCCCAGACATGATTCCTGAGTGAAAGGTCCGGCTATGGGGTTTTGGTGACCCCAAATTGACTCTTGTTTGAAAGGCCATGAGGCTGAAAGCATTGATGAACTGGATGTTAACATGTTTAAAATGTCTGTCAAGCCAAAACTACAACTCACAAAGGGTTCTTTCCGTTCTTCCAGAAGGAATGTGGCTTTTTCAATCTTTTTCACATGTTTTACGGAGAAACACTTTTCACCACCCATTTCCGTAAGGCTACGCACGTGAGACCCGGGACCCATGGGCGAGTCACCTCCGGACTCGACTGCCGTGGTTCGGTGTGAAATTAGAGGGATCGCTCGGAGTCTTTGGAACTTGCAGGAAACCCATGCACACACAGATATATACATATGTATATATTATATACTATATATATATTTTATACACATCATATGTGTATTGTAATATAAGGTATACATACGCTGTATAAGGTATATTATATGCTGTATGTAGGGGCAATCATCCCCCAAAAGGAGGGGAACTGATCCCCAAAGATGGATCCCATGTTGACCTGTCACGAAAGTCATCGCCCAACCAACAAGTTTGCTCGCAACCACACAACTTGAGACTGTCATTTTATGTCTAGTTTCAGTATGTTTCAGTCTCCCTCCAAGAGCATGACCGCCATGACCATTCTCAGGTATCTGTGCAGGACAGGGGCGGTTGGGCACCGGGAAAGCCGTACCACGCACAGCCGTTGGAAAGATTGTGCACAAAGCCGTGTGTCCAGCGGCTTGGGATGTGGGGTTTGGACATCAATTTGATTGGACTTGGTTGTGCCAACTCTTGATCGACTGGCAAGTAGAAGTGGAAGTACAAGTGACTCTCATGCTGAACCGGGGGAACATAGACGGTGTTCATGACGACTACTTGGTATTGACATTTGCACCAGCTTATGAGCTAACACTAGTTCGTCTTGAACATGGGAAAGATCCAAGTGACTTGTCCCGCAGCCTGACGGCTTGGTGTGCAACGGAGGACTCATCTCCCTCCCAAGGAGACCTTTTAGAGGGAAAACAAGTTCTATGAGGGTTTTACAATATATATATATAGTTATAGATCCATATATATATATACATATATATAAATAGATAAATACATATATATATATATAATATTATTTATGATTATGTATAGCCTGACAAGCATATACACACATATACACACATATACACACACATATACACACACATACATACATACACGCATGCATGCATGCATGCATGCATACATACATCCATGCATACATACATCCATCCATACATATATATATACTGGTTGGTGGTTTGGAACATTTTTTATTTTCCAAAATATATGGGACAATCCTTTTCATTGACTAATATTTTTCAGAGGGGTTGAAACCACCAACCAGTATATATATATATACATACAATATGGAAAAAAATATGCACACAATGTTTGTTCATTAGCATGCGGCTAAAACAGTATGGCTATGTGCTTAAACAACTTGGGCATAGCTCGCTATGTCCAGCGATGTGGAGCCGGTGCCATGTCCAAAGGTCGCGTTGCGATGGTGGCCGGGGATGGTTGCTGGGGATTTTCACCAACATTTGGGGTTGGATCCTCCATTGGACAAGTCCACCTGCACAGTTCTATTGGAACAGCCCAAAGAGTGTCACTTGAACTGATCATTTTACAGGATCCCCTCCGTTCGGGTTTAGGTTCACAGTTGAGAATCCTGTCGTCCCTCCATGTCGATGGTCCAATGGCTTTCCAGGCCAGCTACAGCGGAAAGGCACCCCAGTTGCCTTGCTGGACCATTTCAAGGATGAGGCTGAGGTGAGAGCTGTTGCATGCTATACAGCCATCAGGGGCCAGAATGGCTTCCCAGCTCGTTTTCGTTTGAATCATCCTTTGAAAAATCCTGATTGTAGCTCCCTTTCCGTCATCAGCCAGAAGGAATTGGTCTGTCTCAATGGCTTGACATTCAGCATCTTTCAGCCTTGATCCACCCTTTCAGTCATGCGCGCTGTAGTCAAAACATGGCCACAAAAGGTATTCCTTCAATTGATAGAGGTGATTATGTGTGTATATATATATTATATACATACACACACACATACATAAATGCATCTCCAGTACTTAATGTACCTATCATAAAGAATCCGTGATAATGGTGGAATTCCCACAACCCATTCATCCCATTCTCGGTTGACCATGGCACACATGGTCCAGGCGTCGGTAGAGGAGCGCTGGTTGACGCTGGCGAGACCGCCCTGGGCCACGAGGCGATGCCATGGGAGGTGAAGCTGAAGGGACCGGAGACGACCCGTCAATGATGTTCTGAAACTTACTGGTGCTTAGTAGGGAATGGATGGGACTTGGGGAATGGGATGATTATTGATAGTTAGCCAGTGGATCATTCCCGAAAATTCCCTACGTTTCGCACCAGTAAGGAAATGGATACCATCAATGACTTGGTATTTGATGACTTCGACTTTCCGAAAACCCGATCATCTCGAACGTAGAACTTCGAAGAGTTCGAAGCGTGGAAGAACCGTGGAGCAATGCCTCGTTCCCCCTGGTGCTGCTTGATTATACTGTATACTGTATACTGTACACATATTCTCAGATACTGTATTTATATCTGCATCTATTTTACCTGGGCTTATCGTTGCAATACGGCAGCTCTTTCCGAAAACAGTGCCTTCCACCTGGTGCAGGACACTGGGTGAAACTTGACTGCAACTGTCCACCTGGGGGTGCAGCTGGGGTTATGAATAGCCATAAGTTGGGATATGGGGCCCCTGTAAGTCTGGTTGTATCACTAGGGTTAAGCAGTCAAACCCCACCAAACATCTGTCACCACGGATCACCAGACAGCTGTGGCTTGGCTAAGGCAACTTCACCCTAGATGTGCCGAATGGCTGGATTGCGGTCTTGAAACCGCCAAAAGATTGCGTCTAGCAGTGCTAGCAAATCTTGCACATCTTACACATAATCTACAATACAGAATACAGTACCCTCTGGTAATTTAACGTAGCTATTGGAAATGGCCATTTATAGTGGATTTACCCATTAAAAATGGTGATTTTCCATGGCTATGTTAGTTTACCAGAGGGTAGTACTTACACAACACATGGAAACGTACTGTGTCGCCTAGGTTGTTGTTCTCGACTTGTCTTTGATCCTGGGTGTTACTTGCTTCCCAGATCATGATCCAAGGTCCTTGGTCTCGAGCTTCTTCCTACCCATCGCTCCCGTGCGAATGGCGCATCGCTTTCTTGCAAACGTCGTCCCTGGGACTTGGTATGGACTTGGTTGCTGGTGCTTGAAAAGGCAAGGGCTTGGTAAGGCTGGCAGCAGACCATATCACAGCAGCTATTTTGTGATATATTTTGCCTATGCTCAGCTGAAAAAAAACCAAACAAACACCCCAAAACAGGATCTCTGGCCCCCAACAAATGCGCCGGGCCGTGTCATGGCTTGGAACATTTTATGCCCAGGTTGTTGGCGACCACGTGACGTGGCACAAGCTCCCCACTGATACCTGCTTCGATGATCGCTGCCCGGCAAAGGACGTCTTTCACCGGAGGTCATTAGCCAAACCTTGACAGGATCGGG
This sequence comes from Cladocopium goreaui, assembly GCA_947184155.2. Lineage (NCBI taxonomy): Eukaryota > Dinophyceae > Suessiales > Symbiodiniaceae > Cladocopium > Cladocopium goreaui. The sequence goes on from CAMXCT020006689.1 coordinate 901,404, forward strand.
AGGAGGGTTGTTCTTAGATCATCTTGGATCTTTTGCGCCAACCGCATCAGCTGATGACATGGGCCAGTGCGGTGCTGCCCTTGCTCGGGACTACAGCTTCGGCTATGGATATCTATGGGTCCGTTGATCACCGGATCTAGTGTGAACTTGCAGCAAGTGTGAGGGCGTGCTGCTTCAATATGGAATCAAGTATCCTGAAATGAGAGCAATGTGAAGCTATTTGAAGCTCGATGCTCCAGCTGTCCTTTCTGCTAGATTGGGCAGGACATTCACCGATCTCTGGCCGCTGTTGAAAGAACAGACTAATCGCTGATCAGACTGCGAGTGCGATGTGCAATAGAGGGGAGTCGAAAGTAGGCCGAAAGGCCCCACAGAAAGGGAGTTTCTGGATGTCTTCCATGCCAGAGAAAGGGTGCTGCGATATTAATATTATATAAGTATGGTCTAGAGTCTAGCGTATATCCTACTCTCAAGTGGAACATCCAGCTGACCGCCATGGTTGGGCTCAAAACTGCAGGGGTGATCAGACTCAGACTGGCTCCTCACATTGGCATAGACATGGATTTGTGGTTTGGTTCTTGCAGCTATCATACGCACATAGAGTTTTTTTGAGGTCCAGGCGTTGCGTGAAACACACTCCCCACAACTGATGCTAGCTCAATCTAGCCAAAACTTCAAACCACTCAGCAGGTCAAACTCAACAAGACCATTGCGACCACAACCCGGCAACACCACGCGACCGCGTGGGTGCTGCCGTATCCGCGCTGTCGGGGCCATCTTGCTCCGGGACTGGTGTGGGACCACATGGACAGGTGGTATCTTCCAGGTTTCGATGAAAAGATGATCACTGCATTTTTGGAGCCAAAAATAAAAATAGTCCCCAAATGACTGATCTCCTGATTTTGCTTGACTTGGTGAGATTCATCAGCCTGTGTATTGCAGCAAATTGTTCATCATTTCCAGCTGCAAAGTCTTGACCTCAAGATGATATCATGCTAGAAAATTTGGTGAGCAAGGGGATTGTTGTTTTCAGTTTTCATATTCCTTTTTTATTACAACTCATCAACTTGCGGATGTGAGATTGTCAACAGGGAACGCATTCATCGAATTCATCGAAGCATGGCTCAACTGAGGCCCTCTCAAAGAGTTGGGGTTCCCAAGATCCGTGCCACGCAGGCGGTCTTTTTTGATAGCCTCAACTAGCCATGGGTGTAACATTGGGATGGCCACAATGGACACTTGGCTAAGGAAGGCCATGAGTTCCGCAAAGAGCCGGAGCGCTCAGACGCAGTGCAACGTCGGAAATGATGTGAAACCATAAAAAAGCTAACGATATTTATCAAACCTTTTTTTGGAAACACTATGGAAAATCTATGCTGAGGCGCCGAACCGATGTCTCCTCTCTCTGCTGCCTCCGCTGCCTCCATACCAAAGGACAAGTCCTTTGGAGCGCGAGCCACGGTCACGAAGATCGGGGGGCTTGGTAGGTGAAGATCTTGGGAAAACCCAGGACATATCATTTTTTCAAAAGTTTTTTTTTAATCATGAAGCCTCATTTTGGGTCTGTATCTCCCAATTGTTTGAATATTCATACGAATCCTGGTCGGTGGGGAACCGTAAGCTGGTGTGGAGGAGGACATTCATAACTCAAATCCGAGATCCAATTTATGTCGGTTCTTTAAGGCCTGAACGTGGTAACTTTTTAACTTTGATTCTCACGGATTTCGAAACAGCGAAACTTCTGTGAAGGGTTCTCCATAGTGGACGATCTTCCGCGTCCAGGCCCCATCTTTGACACTGGCTGTTGCGCCATTTGGATCTGAGGCTATTTCCGTCGGAGTAAAGTCAGAGGCGGTCTCGGTTGTGAATACTTGGGGGTGCAGTTGGGGTTAATGGGTGTAACCATGGGATGTTGACCAGCATAAGTTGGAACATGGGCCCCCAAAACCTATGGTTAGATATGATGATATCTGCTCAAAACATCTCTTAACTGGAACTGCACTCCCTAGTATGGTCTTGAGTGAAGCCTGACTATTGAACCTTGTAAATTCCACGCATCCTATCAAGCACAATTCGGAAGCAGGAGATTCCGACATCGTGCCTCTTTTTCTTCTTTCAGATCATTTTACTATCTGAAGAGTTGGGTGCACAAATCATAGGGATACCAAAAGAGACCATCCTTAACTTATTAACACACCATCGATACAGGTGCCCAGCCTTGACACGAGTTCCACAAACTGACCAACTTCTCCCAATCAAGTGGGAGCAAAGTTGTGTGTATCACTTGGAGTAGTTTCACTCATTTCGCTACTTTATTTGGCCACAAGTTCCTTGCATTGGTAAATAATTCCATCGCCTCAGAATAACTCCCCTATGTGGCACCCTACTACGAACAGATCCAATACCATCCAGGGGAGTATTTGGACAAACAGGGTACCCCCAAACCCATCAGTTACTCATCATTTTCCCCATTCAAATTGCCACAAGGTGATGCTCCCTAGGGTGCTAAACATATCCCCATCTAGCTATGAATCACCACCCAAAGTGTTAGCCTAGTGGCCTAGTGAACTGCCAAGATATATAGCGATTTAGCTCAGCACCATCCCGCCAGTTCCTCAGGGGGAGAAGTCAGTTGGTGCTCACTCAGTGAAATCCGCCATCTCTGGGACCTCACCCAACGGTGCGCCGGGCAAGGAATGATTTCATCATATTTCATCTAGGATCTCCTGTTCATGCAACATGATGATAAACCACGCGATCTGAGATAATTATTTTGGGGTACTTCACTTTGGACAAAGCTATGCAAGAAACGCAAGCAACACCGGACTGACTCTCACGACTCCTTCTCCAGACTTTTCCGATCTTTTCTGCACAGCAGGAAGTCGCAAAGATCGAAAAGGAAACATCATCAAGAAGGGCCAGGCCCCCGTTGGCGAACAGTTTCAGGTTGATGGGATTTAGATAATTTTTCAAGGTACTGCAAGAATTTCCGGCACGTGGGCTTTTTTTCGGAAGCACAGGTGTGAATTGATGTCGAAAAACATAGCGATGATGAGGGACTCGGCGATTCGAATTTAGGTTTGCAATACCATGTGGCCAACACATTACTGTATATATTCCTATCAAATTCTGGTAAGAATCATGATGCAATATCATCACTTCCACTACCCAAGCGGGTGCGTCTGAAAATGGCGGGATACCCAATTTTTGTTTTGTTTTGTTTTTAATATAATGGGGACACCAATGACCACAGATGGAAGTTCGTTTTTCCTCTCAGAATTGTTCAGACATTGGGGCTTTCCCATAAGTTTCATCAGTTTCCACAGAAAAACTGGGGCTTTCCCATGATTTGGGTTTCGGCTAGCCCCACTTCCGAAGCCGCGTGCAGACCTCAAGTCATAAACTCACCTTTGCCGACCAACTCGGCAACAAGGAATCTCTGACAGAGGTGGCAAGTTGAAGGGGGAACGATGATTTTCTGCATGGGATTTATGGATTTTCCCAAAATTTTGAGACAACTTCAGATGGTGGGTGAAGACTCTCACCCCATGGTGGATGACATGAACATCCAGCTATAAAAAATGGACTTTGGTGTGATTTCATCAGGGTACCAAATACCCACATGATGCCAAGGCTGGTCAAGATGATAACGCTTTTGCACTCTCCATAAGGACCAGTCTCCTCTGAGCAATGATTGTTGGAATTCGGCTAGTTATTTTCATGTTTCAGAGTTTCATGCAAGTTGTACCAGAACAAAGTCCAAACTTAGATCAAACTGAGGGTCCTCCTCCAAAATCCACAGTGATGCTGGATTCTGTGGTTGTAGAACCTCCTCCCAATGCCCATCGTTGCATGAGCATGGTGTTGATCTTGGTGGATTTATGAAACCGCGGCCTCTGCAACGCAACCTTAGCTCTTCTGAGCAGAAAAAAAACCTAGGAATCAAGACATGGATTGGAACGCCCTGAAGTGAAACTTTGACCCAGTTTTCCTGGACAAGACATCCAGTCAGCATTTGTTGGGTGCAGTCTCCTTGACTCGTCACATGTTTCTCAAACAGAAATCACAGGACAAAAACCTGGTTCCCAGTGCCGACAAGATGGACAACGTAGCTCACGCTTTCCTACTAATTCTTATATAAATTGATGTAAAACTGTTTTCAAACAACCCTGCTGCAGAAACGTATCCTTTGGTCCTTTCTTTCTTCTGTGGCGTGGAAGATGTTGCATACCATCCCTACGGCGTGAAACCACCAATGTGTGTGCGACATCACTCTAGGAATGGTTAGTAATTAAGGGGAATCATCCGGCCTTATTTCACTGGCCTTATTTCACTTACTTAAGGTTGGAGAATTATAATAATTTATCCACATCTATACATTTATGCATTATATGGGTATGGGTCAAAACCTACTAATCATGTGGTATAAGGGATGACCATCAACCTTGAGGTTCACTGGGGGTACAGGGTTTTGACCCACATCCATATGAGATTATATAATATTACATATATATATACACCATCCGGTAATCAAACGTCCCTTGGCATTGGAACATACCCCAGGTACAGAGATAGAATTTTCCTAGCAAAAAAAAACCTCCATGTAGTTTGGGGATTTTCCAGCCACATTTGATTGCCAGAAATACACATTAATTCATGTTAGTAAAGCAATAGTGTTTACCATCCCCAAATTTACAATTATTCTGGCTGGTTTCTCAATCATCAATCCATATGGCTAGTTTATGAAATTGCTTTACTAACGTAATTGACTATCAACTACTGTAATCATTATTGCTTTACCATGCTTTACCATTATCACAATACACAATCGATTAATATAGTACCAGAGGGGTAACCGCACAATTGTCACGTGATGCCTTGATCTCCCCGTGCAACAAGCGCGCGCGGCCAACGCGATGGTTGCTGCCTGGTCACCATGGTCGTCGGGCCTGGTGGCGATGCAGGCGATGGGGAGATTCCCGTTGAGAAATATTTACGCCATGTACAACATAGCTATTAATATCTATCAATATATATATACATAATATATGTATATATATAATACATAATATGTATGTATATTATGTAATTTAATTGATAAAATAATTCAGTACTTAATGGTTTATTTCTGTATTTTTGTGTTTATTTAGTGTTTGTTTGTTTGTTTGTTTGTTTATTCATTATGTATCCCTTGTTACAGATTTCGGCCAAAGCTTAAAGCTGAACAACAAGTGTTGGTTCGATTTGGAGCGACATGAAAAGAACTCATGCATTCCCGGGAGAGTCTTCCTGAAACAGCCAGGGGACCAACGTGAAAGAACAGGTTTGAAACCACCAAAGTCAGGGGTTGGTAACTGTCCCAGAATTGTGGATGTTCAATCGATTTTCCACATCTCCAGATGTTTTCAGCTGGGCCCAAGTTTCAACGTCTGAGGCGGTTCCCACAGCGTCACGCTTAAAGGCTGGGCTGGGTCCGGGTGCTCTGATCCAAGATGCTATGCTGGGTACCGGGTTTTTTTCGTCGCCAGGGAGCAGTACCTCCAAGCATCTATCGTCCCAGCCGCTATGCTGGCGCACTGCTCTTTCCCTCCGGTGAAATTGATCTGGAGGTGCCCAGCTGAGACTGAACCCGCCCTGATGGATTTCAAAGAATGCTCATATTCTCATTTTCATATACTTATAATATGTTCATTGGTTAGGGCTTCTTTTTGTTCGTTAGGATCCACATGTCTGTTGGTTCACAGCACTATTTTTGCGAGTTGTAGCTATATCCATCTGTACATAATACATAAATGTACCGACATGACTAGGTATTGGTCGGAAATTAAGACCCAGATAATCACAGATCTTGGCCCATTCTTGTCGTAAATCATCGCATTTTTGGGTACATCACTTTTGACCCGTGCCCAAATACATCGGATGATCGCTAGCCATGGTTTTATCCATCCATTTGTGCATAATTATAACTATATATATATATACATATACATATATATATATATACACATACATATATATACTATACATCTTTAATTCACTATACATACCATATACCATATACCATACCATATACCATACACAGTACACAGATTTGGTGATGTGCCCTCCAGCCTTTGCCTCGCGTCTCAGTCGAGCATGGAACGGCATAACTTGGTGGTGGACTTCGGTCTCAAGCCGCGTGACATCGCTGCTGGGGGGCCCAAGGTTTTGGGGATTTCAGCAGCCATAGATGGGATCCATAGGACCTAAGATGGCTATGGGTCAATACCTATAGATACATTTTTAGTGGGATGAACATCCATAAATCCCAGCTATGACTTGGGGTTCACTAGGTACCAGGGTTTTGACCCATCCCCATATAGGAGGAACATCATAAGGTAAAAAAAACGTTGATTTAACCATCAAACATGTCGGACATTTAGCTAATGATTAATCATCACTAGTAACTTGGAGATGTCACCAGCAAGAACATAGCGGATTCCTAGAGATAGAAAACACACCGATCAAGTATAATTATACGTGGGATATCGTGAGAAAATCGCCAAGAAATGTGAGTATGGATAAATCTCTTTGCACTTTGTTTCTGTAAACTATCCAATCTTAAAAAATCCAAATCTTGATCCACGTAACCCATCCCATTCACCTACCAGTACACCGTTAAAGCGCTCCTGAATCCCAGCACTTAACGACATTTGCACAAAGTCTTCGCCCATCCCAAGTCATTATCCATATATTCTCTAGACTTTGTTGATCATCTTCCTATTTTGGCTGCTGAGATTTCCTCTGTTTGATAAAAGTTAAACTGGTGGGCCGATGTCACCTGCTTAAGTCAACTGTTGGAAGGAGATTGCAACGTAGCAGTGACAAGAAGTCTAGAACTTGGAAGCAGCACACATCGGGATTTCACCAAAAACTGGCTGATGCTGCACTTGGATTTCTAATCTTGAAAAAGTAGGTTTCAAAAGTAACTTCTTGGGATTTCTGCAGAGTTATTGAGATTTCGAAGAGGCCTTGGTCTCCAAGACCCGCCGTGGCTTCAGCCTCAACGTGCGCCGTGGTGGCACCGTGTTGTAGCTTGGCTTGGTGGGAAATTCATGGGAAAATGGTGGTAAATGGTGTTTCAATGGTGATTAAGTAGATGGAGGTTTAGTTCGCTGGGAAAATTTTCGAGCGTTCGATGATGGATTTCCAGCACGCCATGTTTGATTACCGGGTCATGAGAGCTGGGGGTGAAGGATCAGCGGGAGCGCCAATGAGAGCGGCAGAGCGCAAGCGTACCTTTGGTGCGTGGGATCATTTGCCTTTCAGCTGGTGCTATATCATGTTATATCTGACTCACTAGAGGTTTCAGTTTACTTACAAAAACATAGGTTGCCAGGTAAGTCATCTGTGAATTTTGGTTGTTTTATTTTGTTATCACTTCTTTCAAGTGATGAGGCTGGCATCTTAGAAATTGTCATTGCGGGGGTATCCACATGCATCGTGTCCGGAAGTGCGCTGCTGCAGATGTTTTTCATTAGCTCTTGTCTGAAAACAGGGCACCCCCAATCGCAATGAATTATGGTTTTCATTTTCTCCATTCTATGCCGTTTTCAGACACACCCCTTCTGCGCTCCTAGGTCCCTTGGTCGGGATGGTCCTGCTGTGGTGGTGGCAAATGCTACTGTTCCTCGGCGATCGACCCTCGCAGTAGCACAGCACACCCGGCATACCCCCAAAATAGATCAAAATTGACCATTGGCCATAGGGAACATGATGATTCACTGGTGGACTTGCTGAGAAATTTAAGGTACATCGATGCACTGTATATCATATACCGTTTACCCAGACCCCGTTTGTGGCAAAACCCACCTCAAACCATCAAGAAATTGGATGCTGCAGGCCTTGATCCTCCCCAGGGGTACCAGCGTTCAAACCATCGGCCGAAGGGAGACTCCGGCATGGCCTTTCGCAAGAAGATGTCATGAAGTCTTGGGAAAAAAACCAGTCAAACTTCTGCTTCTTCTTGGATTTTCAGGTGATCTATTGTTTGAAACTAGTCATTCCATGATTTAAGTTTTGAACTGCTGGGTTTTGAACCATGGCATGGGGTCCGAATGACCTCCTCCCCAAGCCGTGCCAGATTCAGCAGAAATATTTGGAGCTGGTTGACATGGCTCTACCAAAAGAGGGCCTTGCCAGCCCCTTGACATCACTTGGCGTAGTTGCAGCTTTGGGTGTTTTTCTCAAGGGACTAGTATTCATCTGGTTGGTGGTTTCAACCATTTTTTATTTTCCAAAATATATGGGACAATCCTTTCCATTGACTAATGTTTTTCAGAGGGGTTGAAACCACCAACCAGTCATAGTATGAACATTGGACTGCACTGAAAGATAGGTCAAAACTTCAGGCCCACAATTGCCAGGGATCCAACATGAAGTATTCCAGTGACGTCAAGGCGGCAGATTGGTCAATCAGAGGTGTCCGCTGGACCCCCCTGAAAAGCTCTCCTGAATAACCAGCTTGAAGCACCAAAAAATCATGAAATATGGACAAAAACCTAGGTGATTTGCCAATTTAACAACCATATCTTAACAAACACAGCGTTTTCGGGACGCGGGACTAGTGCCCTGGTTAGTGGTGACTTAGGAGAGTCGGTGCCCTTTGCCTTGGCAGTGACAGAGGCGATCATCCGACGGTCATCCCCCCATAGGGGTAAATATTAAATATACTGGTGAATATAGCAAACTTTCTTTTGGAAATCTTTTTAAGGAGGTATAACCCCAACAAGGGTGCTTAGAATCCAACCAATCTGACATGTGTCAGCAGCAGGTGGTGTGCGAGATTTTCAGCTTCTCCAGGGTGGCAAGGGGTGGAGGTGTCATGTTAAAGTTAAAGAAATGCGGGATTCCCCCCAGCGTTGAATACAAAGATGATATCTCCCTTTTCAACCCTAGCTAGCCTAGTTACAAACCAAGTTACCAAACTGGCCAACAGGCCCTTTTGGCACTGTATTTGGACAAGGTCACCAACCAGCTGCAGCCGTGTGTCAGTGAAGCCAATGTGCTTCTTCGTGCCCTGACGGCACGGCATGAAAGAGTGTCCATGATGAAAAGCTTCAGTGGCTGTTGGGCTGTTGGCCACATGTAGGATGGAAGATATGAAAGTCATTGAACCTCCACATGCTCCGCAGAACCCCAGAGTCCGTTCTCGAGTCTGCGGGGAGTCCACATCGGCCTTTCTTTCGAGGTAAGTACGTGGGGATGCGACAGGATGAGGCACGTGGTCCAATTTGTGATGAAGCTTTCCGTTCTAAGCCATCTTCCAGCATTCTATGGATAGCCTTGGATTTGGATCACTCACGTTTTTTTGGAAAGGAGTGCTGCCCAGAAGTGTTCATTGTACATCATTGTACAGTAGTCAACAGATCAGACACATTAAAGCTAACTTGTGCTAACAGAAACGGGGACAATCAGGATTCGGTACCTAAAGTCTTTAGTTCCCTGGGAACGAGTCAAGTCATACCCTTGATCCGTTTGTAGATCATCCGCTGAACCTTGGCTCCAAGGATCTAACTGATCTAACCCATCGACGCTCGGTTGGTGATTTCATCACTGAGTAGTGGCTGCGTTCTACTGGGGATTATCATAATCAGTCATAATCATTCATAATCCATCAACTGGAAATCCAGTTCTTGACAACTCACTAGTTCCTAGAATGGCTACTGGATATGAAAAAATATTTTCCATCATATCCCATGATATCCCCATTGACGTCCCCATTACATTCCATTATATTTCATACCCCGGTATTGTTGGTTGTATTCCCACAATATCACAAGAGGGTTACATTGTCGGTTGTTGGTTAAACATCACATTCCCATTGTGCTCCCACAATATCCATGATACTGTGGATTGAAGAAATCCCGCACCAGTTGGTAGATGGTTCTTCCCGTTATAACTCCATTTATTGACACTGAATAGATAGTTACCAATACTTACCAACTGGTTCAGGATTGCTTCCATCCACCGTATTTTCATTGTGCGGGTGAACCATTTGCCGCACCGTTGCACCGGTTGGTTTTCAGATCTCCACCTTCGAACTGGAGCAGCTCCGGCGCACCAAGCAGAGTCTGGATGCTGTTCAGTCGCAGGCGATGGAATTGGGGAAGGGGAAGCTGCAGTTTCCAATGGAAGATAGGGGTGAATACCACCTTCAAAATGTGGTTTCAGTTGTGTTCTGAAGTTTTCTGGTGCTGAGCTGTAAAATTTGGCCACGCCAAATGTATCCAAACGTAAAATGACATGGTGCAGCGATAAATGCTCTTGGGATTAGGGAAAAACAAGGTGCCGGCCATCTGAGGGGGCCCCCGCTGTTGTCACTTTTCAAACATTTTACAGGGGGGACCACAAAACGCTGAAAAACGAAACTTTAGCAGCAGGAGCAATTTCATCATCATCATCATCATCATCATCATCATCACTTACATATCCACAACCATCCACCTAACACCCGCCCTACGATCTGCAAGTGCATGAGAACGTACAGCAGCGTAGCATGACGTATGTGTGCAAGTGCATGAGAACGTACAGCAGCCATGACCCCCCTCGTCTATGATGTTGTTTTTAGTGTAATGTCAAAAACTGACAACAGCGGGGGCCTCCTCAGATGCCCGGCACCAAAAACAAGTGGGATACAGAGATTCCGCTGCTTTCAAAATGTCTGCAGCACACATGGAAGTCTGAAAACAGCTCCAGACAGTTGAACTTGACTGCTGTGGTTTCTAGTACGTTTCAGAATCGAAATCAGTAGCTGTTGATATTCATTGTAGATACAAGCGCTGCAAGCGCCTGATTATGTAGTGGTTTCAACCATCTTTGGATTTTCCAACATAACTTCCGTGTATTCTTTTGGGATAGGAAAGAACCCAGCAGCGCAGCATGGGCCCAGGCAAAGAGCTTTCAGCAAACCCTCCTGGAAGCTTTGGATGATGAGGAGTGGATCCACATGTTTCCACATGGCTGGAATCTGATAGGGGGTTATGGGTGGAAAAATGAGTGGCCCATCTACCCCAAAAAGGATGGCTTATCGAAGCGACCAGGACGACCTTTCTCAATTGGCGGGGGCAGTTGGCCCTACCAAAGAGGAGACCTGGGAAAGTTGGACGCTGGAATGATGGAGAGCACGAAACTTGATGGATTCATCCAAGGGAAAACTGCTTGGTGGTCTCAACTACCGTATCGTTATTTAACATAGCCATGGAAAATCACCATTTTTAATAGGTAAACCATCTATAAATGGACCATTTTCCATGGCTATGTTAAATAACCAGAGGGTATTTGTTATTCTCAAGTATTTTCCAACCATTGGGGATGATCCTGACTGAGCATCTTTGTTGTTGTGCTGTTAAAAAAGGAGGGGTGGCAAAAAACCACCAAAAGTTTGAGTGGACAAACTGATTCTACTTGTTTTACCCAAATTCTATCTCTCAACCAAAATCAGTTTGATGGGATTTTGGAAAATCAGTTGTTTTGGTGGTAAACAGCCAAAATTTCATCTTAGGTATCTCTATCAATTTCATTTATTGGGTAAACAACTGATTTTGCTGGTTTTTGATGTCTGTCGGGCCTGGACCAGGAGTGGGAACTCTGCTTCGAGTATTACTCGCAGGGTGCAGAAGAACTCGACGCGGAGGCGGGGTCAGTGCGAAATCGCGAGGTGACGGCCGCATCATGGATTTAACCCTAATAGTCCTCTTTCTGCAAAGTAAGCCGGAATTGTACATTACAAATGATATCAAATGATCTAGAATAGGTATGTCTGAAAATGGAGTATACCACCACAAAAAAAAAACGGCGATTTGATGGGGATAATGATGATTCACCAATAGATTTAAGGCTGCTTGATTTGTCCCATAAGATTTAACACAAACGGCACGCACCCAGAATTTTAAACTGGGGATATTCCATGTACCCTCGGGCAATCACACATGGCAATGGGAAATCCTCCATTTATAGATGATTTTCTCACTAAAACTTCCATTGATAGTGGATTTCCCATTGTGATGTTTGATTACCGGAGGGTATATCTGTGTATATATATATACAATATATATATATACAATATATATATGTACTGTATAAAACTATATGAGTATATGATGTATGTATATATATATATATATATACATACACACACATATGCATGCATGCATAGATACATACATACATACATACGTACATACATACATACATACGTACGTACGTAGGTACATACATACATACCTACATACCTACATACGTACATACGTACATACGTACATACGTACATACGTACATACGTACATACGTACATACCTACATACGTATAATCATACGTAATCATACGTAATCATACCTACATACGTACATACCTACATACCTACATACGTACATACGTACATACGTAATCATACGTAATCATACGTAATCATACGTAATCATACGTAATCATACGTAATCATACGTAATCATACGTAATCATACGTAATCATACGTAATCATACGTAATCATACGTAATCATACGCAATCATACGTAATCATACGCAATCATACGTAATCATACGCAATCATACGCAATCATACGCAATCATACGCAATCATACGCAATCATACGCAATCATACGTAATCATACGTAATCATACGTAATCATACGTAATCATACGTAATCATACGTAATCATACGTAATCATACGTAATCATACGTAATCATACGTAATCATACGTAATCATACGTAATCATACGTAATCATACGTAATCATACGTACATACGTACATACGTATTAGATAGCTGGTCTTCACCGGTCATAAAGATGCCCAGTCGCCGACTTCCAGGCCGCAGCCCATGCCGAGTCCATGGATGACCTGGAGCAGTTCATTTCGCTGCGCTTGAGCTCCCGGAGATTGGAACTGGAGAAGTCCCAGTTGGCCTTGGAGACTTGGACCATGGACCATGGGAATCATGGGGATTTATGGGGATGAATTGGATGAATTGGAACGATGATTTCTCATGATACTTGAAAAATCTTGAAAAGCTATGTATGTGTATATATATATACATACAGAATCAAACATCTTATGGGGAGATAGTGGGAAATATCATGTGGAGATAATGTAATGGGGAACATTCGTACGTGTATGTATATGTATATATATATTATATGTATTATAAACAGTGATGACATGGTAGTAGATGTGTATATGCTCGAAAATGAAATGGGACCATGAAACGGTGATAAATATCAATTGGAAAGCGTAATCCCACAATGTTTTGGTTATGGAAAGTGGTCAACGCTGTTTGACCATCACAAAATGAGATTATAGCTTTCTAGGTGAACATATATACATAGAACCAACACATTTTTGGGGATATTTCATGGGGATATCATGGGAAATATCGCCAACAGTGTATTTTTGGATATGTCTGAAAATCGGGGATACCCCAATGCATGGCCGTTTTAATGTTCGGAAAACGTCGATGCTTCTGCTTCACCAGTGGATTTACGCAAAAAAGAACCTCCAACGTGGACGATGAAATGGCGATGTCTCAAAACTTGGAACCCAAGCATCCCAGCAGGTTTTCCCAGTGACTGTTGGGATCTGTGGGGTTTGGGAGTGGTTCGTTTGTTGGGAACCGGAGAGCTGGAACCCTGGAAACCCACAACTTGTGATTTTTTGGAGCAAAAATTGCTATGCTCTTAGAACATTTAAGAACAGGTGTTATTTGGCCATCAAACATGAGATTTCATGGCATTTGAGCCGACGTGGGGGGTGGTAGAAGCAGCAAGACCATGTATGCCTAGCTTGCAACCATGGATGTAAACAATGATGAGCGAGACTTAATGACATTGAGGATATTGAACGGTATCGGCTTCATCTTCGCTGCTTCAACTGTCGCTTCAAGCCCCCGTCTTTAGCTGCTGATATCCCGGCTTGCTGCTATACCCATTTTCTTTTTCTATATCCCATCACGCCTTATTCACGTCGCTTCGCGACGGCAACCGCCCGCACCGCATCGTTGGGCAGCCGCTCGTAACTGCCAATGATGTCGGCCATTGAGACCAAAAACATCCGAAAGTACTGATTGTCGGAAAAAAAACGCGAAGAATTTGATAGCCATGTATAGCGGACCAACGCAGTTCAAAAAATAACGAAAAACATGAAAAAACGGCGAAATTGCTGTTATTTACAGTGTTTTTGCGCGGTGAGAAGCAGAAACCACTGCAAATACCATGGTTTTTGAGGGTCAGGTGGCCAAAAACACTGTAATTTACAGTGTTTTTTTAACCAACGTCAAAAAACACTGGTATTTACGATGTTTTCATTCACACCGTAACATAAAACAGCGTAATTTACGAGGTTTTTGGAAGTTTTGAAGCTAGCCGTCAAGCATGCAGAAAACAGAAAAACACTGTAAAAACCAGTGTTTCTGCTATCACAAAACGACGAAAATCAGTCCGAAAACGGGTCCAAAAACTCAAAAATCCGCCTCCGGGCCCGGCCACCTGCGGAACCGCAAAAAAAGATGTTGCAAACCAAAAAATTGAGGTCAAAAAAGTTGAAAAACACGGGTTTTTTTCACTTTTCGCTTGCCGATTTTGGACGGGCGCGTTCACGAACAGGTGTCTTCCGTACTGTTTTTTACAGTGTTTTTTGAAGGCGAGCGTCACGACCTATCAAAAACAGGAGGTTTTGGCCGAAAAATGGGACCCCCCCCCGTAGGTTCGACACTTGGAGGCTATATCGCAGGCCAAGCCCGTATCATTTTAGAAAGCGAAAGTAAAGAAAGTAAGAAAAAGCAGGCGCAAAATGGACGCAACCAGCCGCAAAATAGACGTAACCAACCGCAGAGAAACAGCACAGAGCAGCGCATCAAGCTCACCAAGTCGATGGAGCCGACGGAGCCGACCGAGACGACCGAGACGACCAGGCCGACCAAGCCGACCCAGCCGACCAGGCCGACCAGGCCGACCAAGCCGACCAAGCCGACCAGGCAGACCAAGCCGACCAAGCCGACCCAGCCGACCAAGCCGACCAGGCCGACCAGGCCGACCAAGCCGACCCAGCCGACAAGGCCGACCAGGCCGACCAAGCCGACCAAGCCGACCAGGCCGACCAAGCCGACCAGGCCGACCAGGCCGACCACGCCGAGCAGGCCGACCAGGCCGACCAAGCCGACCAGGCCGACCAGGCCGACCAGGCCGACCAGGCCGACCGGGCCGCCCACGCCGACCAAGCCGACCAGGCCGACTAATAGGCCGACCACGCCGACCGGGCCGACCAGGCCGACCAAGCCGACCAGGCCGACCGGGCCGCCTAAGCCGACCAAGCCGACCGAGCCGACCAGGCCGACCAGGCCGACTAATAGGCCGACCACGTTGACCGAGGCGACCAGGCAGACCATGCAGCTCGACCAAGCCAACCAAGCCGACCAAGCCGACCAAGCCGACCAGGCCGACCAAGCCGACCAAGCCGACCAAGCCGACCATAGACCGACTCCAGGCCGACTAAGCCGACCAAGCCGACCAGGCCGACCAAGCCGACCAAGCCGACCAGGCCGGCCAACCACAAGGCCGACCCCGCTGCATACCATACATATAGGCCTCGGGGCTCAATAGATTTGCATGGATCAAATTTGGCCCGGTGTTTCTCATGTGAGCGATGAAGTTCTTCCCGCTCACCGGCGGCCACATGCATGTGTCCAGCACGGGCACTACTTTATAACTTTTTGCCGCTGTTGTCCGGCCCGTCAGTCTGGCCGCATTCTGCCGGGTTCCACATTTGATGGCAGCAGTTTTGCCACAAATAACTTTTGTACGTTGGTTAGCAGGGCCCCGCGTGGTGACTTCCAATGCTCGCTCCTTGCAGTGGCCTAAAAGCATACCAATGATATGGCCCAAACTAGTCATTAGTTGGTATCAACAATCCCGAAAAAGGTGGTTCGAAGATGTTCGAAGCATGTATATTGAATTGCAATCCTAAGGGGCGAGTTCTGCACAGTCCGACTTGCTTCGCCGCGGCCTTCTCCGTGCTTTGAACTGAACAGAAATTGGTTGCCTACAGCATCTTAGCCCAATGTGCGATTCTGCACACGTACTGGCATGCATGTGAGGAAAGAACTATTCTACAACTGTCAACTCCCGCTAAAGACGGTGAACAGGGCAAGCCACAGTCACAGGTCACCGACGCGCATGCGTAGGAAGGGTTGTCATAAACAACAAGCTAGCCGAACAAATCCACAAATACCTTGATAAGTTTATAAAAATGCAGGTCACCTCTATATGGACAGAATCTAGGGACAGAAAACACCAACAACACAAAGCAAAGTGGCAAAGTTGCAGTAGTCAATCTTGGATGCTCAGCGCCGAAGGCCAGGAGGATGGGACGGACCGAGCTTGCCCAACGATGGGTAGGCGGTGCACCATGAGACCATACGATAACATTGTTGCACACAAACGTACGTGTTTACATACATGGCTCCCTCATCTACTCCTAGATCCTCGTCGGATTGCTGAATTTTTGCCTTTAAGAGAATAATTGCCTTTCTGATTTGCAGGCTGTTTTTTCAAAGCAGCGGCTCTTTCCATGAATTCATTTAGATCCATCTTGATTCATTATGATCCATCTTGATTTCATTAAGATTCATCTTAAGTTCACCTTGATTCTAGATCTGAACCATGATCATTCCCTCGGCACAGCCCCATCCAAATCCCATCGCTCTGTTTCATTGGTCCCATTGTCCCATCGTTGATCATAAATTATTCGATCATGAAATATCGATCATGAAGTATTGATCATGAAGTATCGATCATTCAGTATTGATCATGCATTGTTTGATCATGGGTTATCGATCATGGATTAGTTGATCATAAATTCTTCGATCATGAAGTATCGATCATTAGTTATTCGATCATGTAATATCGATCATGAAGTATTGATCATGAATTGTTTCATCATGGGTTATCTGATCCTGGATTAGTTGATCATAAATTATTCGATCATGAAGTATCGTTCATTAATTATTCGATCATGAAGTATCGATCATGAAGTCTTGATCATGAATTGTTTGATCACGGGTTATATGATCATGGACTATTTGACCATGAACTATCTGATCAAACACTCATGATCGATCGGATAAACTATTTCCGGTATATGATCATGATCGAAATGTTTGATCGTGAATTCCATGATCGACATGTTTGATCGTGAATTCCATGAGGTACCTCATATTTTATTACAACTATACGGTTTTTCCAGCGGCGTCTTTTCCCGGGTTTTCGGTGTCTTTTCCTGGGGTAGCGGCGTCTTTTGCCGTCCAGCCAATTTAAGAGATCAAAAATGAATGTATCACTTCAGTCCCGGCAGTTCAGCACCTCGACCCTCATGGATGGTGAGCAAGACAGACCATAACAGGCCAACACCTTTATTTAGTTTTACAAAAATGAAAAATAAGTGTCAATATATATATATATATATCTATCTATCTATCTATCTATCTATGTATTTACCGTAATACAGATAGTTCTACCTATCCGTATATATATATGTTTACAGCTACATCTGCTCATGTTCGTGTATTTCCAAACACATTCCAAATGTTTTTTTTTGTAACTGACTATATAAATACAGCCATAGCTATCTAAAGAACTGCTTGCTGTTTGGCGTTGGATATGTCAAAGCTAAGCGTGGCAGACATGAACCATTTGGTGCGTGACAATGGGTCATGTGGATGGTTGTGCCACCGCTTGGGCCGAAACAAGCGCAGGCCAAGAGACTGCTTCTAGTCCGAGCAACTCGTATTGGGATTCAGATGGATTCAGGGGCTGCGGGTGTTCGCACCCATGGGCATGCTTACACATCGAGGCAAGCTTCCTGATTTGCGGGGTACATGTCAGCAGTCATGACGTATGTTATGGTCATATATTCATGAGACCGAATCACGAGACCGTATCAGCACATCACTTTTTGTGTATAGCGGAACCTACATGGCATCATGTATTGGCCATGACTTTCTCGCATGGCTCATTCGTTCCAGTGCATGGATGCTGCCATGCACGTTTTGACTATACGATGACTGGGGCGTCTTCATCTCATGGTTCATGGGGGCATGTAGGGCGCAATAGGTTGGACCACGATGAATGCCATCCGGCATCTTCCAAGGTTTTTCACAAGCGCTGTCGCAATTGGTGGCAGAGCACATGGCGCAAGCTGAAGCAGGCCGGCCTGGGGACTCGGGAGGTGGCGCCGGCGTGGACAATGTCGACCACTTTCCAGCTGCTATGAAAGAGTGGATGGCCAAGCATGGTCAAGCCCGTGCACTTCTAGAAATTGCGCCGCCGCCAATGCCAGATTTCTTGCAAGCCCCTCCGAGCCAATGCCAAAACCAAGCAGAAGGGGCCGCAGTGACACACTCCCAAGAAACTCATGACCCGTCTTCAATTTTGCAGCTCTGGCAACCAGATTGGCTACCCCGCCTCTTTGACGATGTCGGCACGGTCACAGTGGTACAAGACATGTGTGAAAGACCCGCTACGCTCGCAGAAGAGACCTCGGCTTTCCGTCGAAAAGTTGATCGATCCTTTGGATGGCACGGCAAAGTCTTGAATGACCAGCAGAAGTCCCAGCGCGCAGCCGCACAAACGACCTTGCAGTCCCTTGCCTCCACAATTGTCCATTCAGATCTACATGTCACTGTGCCAACAGTATTGAAATTGCCATGCTGCCAAGATCAAATTCATGGGTAATTCATGGGTAATTCATGGGTAGTTATTGAAATCCAAGTGGACGCAACGAGCCGAAACACGTGCTGCCGCAAATCCTTCCTTTGATGCGCAATGTTACCCTATACGCGGCGTAACCAAAACGACCCTAATTAACGCAAAGCTATCGCCCAAAGTAGCCAATTAGCGCTGCGACGCGACCTTACATGCATGAACAAAGTGCATGCAGCCGTTGCAAGCTAGCTCAAGGGACCTTTGCGGCGAGACATCTTGCAGAAATGGATGTTCCAGCGATGGATAAGTAGCAACGATGCGAGACTGCTTTGAACGCAAGCGAGAAAAAAAGGCACCATGGTTAAAAAGTTTTTCACACATAAGCGATTACAGCCAGATCACGTCTGCTTGCAAAAGCGATCTGAGCGCGTCAGCTTCTTGCACTTTCCCATTGCTGGTGCAGACACATGCACGCTCTGCTTCCTCAGCTAACCTCACAAACCCTCCCTCCCGCTCTCGCCATTGCCAGGAGCACTACAAATACAAATTTTGCGGCGGCTTGTCAGTGTGTCACCATGATGCATGTCTCTCTACATAACTCTTCTTTCAAGCACCTCCTTACCTGCTAGCGCTTCCCACCTAGCCGGAAGCTAGACCTTCTATAACCGTTTCCAAAGTCAACATTCAATCCTATACAAAAATGGTTTGCTTCAAGTGTGTTAACCGCATTTCCACGTTCTTTGCAGTGCCTGGTGCCGAGATTGTTGGCGACGAGCCCCGATGATGGCAAGTCTGAGCTGTTGCAATGCAAGGTCTTCGCTCTGGTGGCCGGCGAACTCTATCGCAGTCACGGAGGACAACTCTTTGAGTATTGCAATGGTGCATGGGCCCCTGCTTCCCAAGGGCTTTCCTCAGTCAACCTCGAGTTCATCCTCCAAGCCCTGCGCAGATCTCAAGCATACTTTGCCGTCATGGCCCAGATGAAGCCCAAAAGGACCTACGAAGACATCGTGTTCGAGATCAAAGCTATCCAGCAAGTGGGTCTGGAGGACGTACTGCTACAGTGGCAACTTCAAGACATCCTGCCCCGAAAGGCCGAAGTCAAGGCCAGAGAGTGGCTGTATGGTTTGTCCGAGTTGTGCCGCCATTTGCGGCATCAGTTTGACGAGCACTCCAGGACAGGAAACGTCCCACAGACTGACTCCGGGTTACGGGTTTGAATTCAAACTACCATGCTCCATGCTAACGTGCCAGCACGATAGTCAAACGAAACCACACCGGATTCAGCGCCATTCCTATGTACGGTCTCCAGCATTCATTGCCCAAGTGTGGTTTTGAGACTGTTCATGGAAACATACTCTTCACTGTGTGGGTACAACACGAGGACTATCGTCAAATGTTTTCAACGTTGGGGCGATGAAGAAATCCGCAGCAAACAGCAGCCCGGGCTATGCTTCCAAGATGCTTTCATTTCTACTGTGGATGGACAACCGCAGCAACTGCAGAAGGATGCGCGGCATGGATGCTACGTTGCCATCCCCACGTCCATCTCGCAGACACCTTCCATGGACACACGTCGACGCTATGCCAGCATTCTCTTGTCTTCCTTTGCAGGCTCGGCTGGCCTTCAAGTCTTACTCAATCAATGTGCCCTCGTGGTGGCCCGGGTGAGGCAGCCAGATGTGCTCCACATCGTTGTGGGCTGTGGACATGATGGGAAGACTTTGATATTTGTCGACCACATGCAAGCTGTGTTTGGCAGCGCTTTCAGCTGCGCCCCGTGCAGTATGCTGCAAGCGGACCGTGAATTTCAGGTCCAGGGCGTCAACTTCATCCATTCATCTTTCCTGACTTTCGATGAATGCAAAAGAGATCAGGGAATCATGGAGGATACCGTGAAAGTGTTCGTGGGTGGGGGTTGGCTACCATTGCGGAGAAACCATGAAGCAGAAACCAAATACGGACACTGGGCACATTCCGCCAAGGTGTGGGCTACGAATGTCGGAGATATCCCGCGGGTGCCCACTGCAGAAGAAGTCTCGCACCAAAGGCGCTTCCGCTGCACCTACATGCGGTCCAAGTTCACGGCCATCCAAGATGAAGTTGATGTTGCCAACAAAGTCTTCCAAGCAGATCCCAGTGCCAAAGAGTTCATGGCCTCTGGCGCCGCTGTTTGGTGCTTCTTTCAGGATTTTCTGTTTCCACATCTTCGCTCCAATGGTCTGCAAAAGTGCAGTGACAACTTGCAGTACCTCATGCCCGAGACCACTTTGTACAAGGACACGCATTGGCTCCTCCAAAAGATGAGCCGCTGCAGCGAGCGCCCAAATCCCGATGAAGGACAAGGACCTGCACATCCAGAAATTCCGGTAGCGCAAAGCCGCTCCGAACGGATCATTCGTGAGACCCATGCGGCTGTCACCACTCAGTTTTTCTCTGCCAAGGAAGTCAATCGCCTTTTGGCCCCTTCCAATCCAGGTTCAGCTCCGCCAAAAAAGCCGGGGAAGAAACTCAGAGTAGAGTACCTCAAGGAGTCCATCCTCGAGTTCCCCCATCTCATTCGGTCCGTTGATGGCCAAGTCCGTGCTGGGAATGCGTTGGACCGCTTCGAACGTCGATGTTTGAAAGTTGACGCCTGGCAGACTTGCCTCCAAACATGCTTAGGTGAAGCTCGGGTTGAAGAAATTGCTGGTACTTGGCAAGATTGGTCTTGGCCACAAGCTGCAGAAGCTTCACTGGCAGACACCATGGATGACCCCACTGGCCTTCCTCGTGGTGACTCTTGGACCATCTCTTGCAACATCAACCTTGAAGGATTGAAGCAGTATGCTGCATCCACACTTGGAGAGAAGGGTTTGCACGCCCGACAAGTTGCAGAGATTTGTGAAAGAGACAACGAGACCGTCGGAGACTTGGTCACTGTGAAGACTACAGGGCATCAAAAACAAGTGGCAGGTGAATCGCTCGGACGTGTCTTCTTTCCATGGGTGAGCTTTCCAACCCTATCTCGTTCCGCCAGAAGCTACGGCAGCCCACTGGGGACAAAGGAGTTCGACATGCCCAATGCTGTGATCCACTTTGCCCTCAAGTTCGCTGAAGAGTATGCCATGGACTTGCCGTGCTTTCGGCGGTATCACGCTTTCAAAGCTGAATGGCGCCAAGTGGTGATGTCTTGGTTCTCCTTCTCAGAGCATGATGCCAAAAAGGCGCTCCTCATGGCCTCTTTTGGCTTTGCATTTCCATCTCGCGCGGGCGGTTCACCTGTGGCCTGTCCCTTGTTGGAGGGCCTCGCTGCAGATGCCATGAAGTTGCGGGCGGTGCTTTGTCAAAAATTCCCCTCGGTAGTTCAAGACATGAAAGCAGCAAAGCGCCCGCGGCCCGAAACTTCCGCCATGGCTTTCTTGCTTTTTGACAAGGAACACAAAGCAATGCAGCTGTTCTGCGGCCTCCTGGCCAAACATGGCTTCGCTCTAGTTGCACCAGTCTTTGACGCAGTGCTTGCTGTCCCGCAAGCGAATCTGAGCATGCCAGGTGAAGAAGTAGATTCAGCAGCAAGTGAACAGGCTTTGCTGGAAGATTTCCACAGTCAGACTGGAATCATGATGCAGGTCAAACCACTGGACAGAAGCCCGCCCATGCTCACAGTGCAGCAAATCCTGGAATCCATTTTGGAAAACAATGCTGGGATCAGGATGGGCGCGATCCATCACATTCCTGGGTGTTACTCCTGTATCGGCACTGCTCTCTTGAATTTGTTCCCCGAGGAGGCTGACCCTTTGAAGGCCGCAACATCCAACTTGCCAGAGCCTATGTCCTACCAGCACATGATGCAGCTTTGTCCTCAATTTTCCATAGAGCCTGTGTCCTTGTCTCAAGCAGAGCAGTGCGGCGATGGAATGTGTTTCTTGCTACATGCATCGAGCTCATCAGCCAAGGATTGTGGCCATGCATACGGACTGAAGCTGGTCCAGGAAGCTGCTCACATTTACAGCTCCGCCGAGGAAGAATGCATCCAAACCAATGCAAAAAAGTTGTGGAAGCACTTGTCGAAAGCTCACGGGACGCAGGTTTTCCAAGTCAATGTGCTCTCCGCAGACGATCGCGCGGCCAAGAGGAGGAGAAAGGAAGCACCTTCGACTTGCCTGGAAGTCCAACTGAAAGCAGGAATGGAGGCCGAGGAGGGCTGGAGCTCCGTGGCGCCACAAGTTCGCGCCTGCATGGAAAGAGAAGTATTGCAAGAGATTACCCGTCTGGGCCTCAGTCAGTGATCGCCGCCCAAGTGCGAGCGGGACGAATGAAACGTGATGTGTTTTTTTGGCTTTCTATTGCATGGGAACAGGGGTGTGCCTTGCTGGCTGACATGTGCACACATGTTTGGACAGCGCAACAAACACACTTCTAGCGCAACTGAGCCAACTGACTTTCAGCGTGACCTTGGCGCTAAGACCTGCCCGTGCCCAGGTCTCAAAAATCAAGCCGGCTGCTCCAACCCGGACGCCTCAGAGGCAACTTACAAGTGCATCCTGTGCCCCTTCCGATCGTTCAGCAGGAGGTCCTCCTTGCTCACGCATGTCGAAAAGTACCACAAAGCAGAGAAGAACTTTGTCACTGTCAAGCAGCAGTTTGCTGTGGCGTGCGCTATCTTTGAACAGAAGCAGGCAGGGCCCAAGGGTCGGAGAGTTTGTGTCCTCTCGTATTCTGATCGCATGTATAAAGTATCATGCATATACCCCTGCGAGGCTTTGAGTCCTTTGGCTGCGCGTCCTGCCGGCACGGACACCCTGCTTTCCCAAGCTGCCATGTGCATGCGAGATTGGGTCTCTTTGGACGCAGCTTCCCTTCACTTTGTGTCGAAGCAGAATACGGTCGACATGGCTTTGCTTCTGACCCGCGCTGGGCCGAAGTATGTCCTCAAGCAGCATACAGCCCAGGCACTCCGAATCAACAAGATGCTCTACATTAGCAATGACTTTGCGGACTTGGTGTTGGCCAAAGCCATCAAGCACAGAGGCAAGATCCACAGCATGTTCAATGACATCACTACTGAGTGGGTTTGTCAAGGTAGTCCTTGTGCTTGGCTTGGGTGTCGCCGAGGGGACACACGCCAGGCCGTCTTTGAGCAGGTCATGGCTTTGAAGCCTGTGCAGGCCCTGCGAACTGCTTTGATAGCAACTGCCACCGTGCATGCGGAGTGGGTGGTTTGCAGTCATGATGCGACCTACCAAGTCCTTTTCAGCGCCATCGGACAAATGCCCATGCAGCAGAAAGAAGGAGAATTCCATGCTTTGCATACCTTCCTTGGCCGGTCTGGAGCTGTCCCTGGTTTCAGCCTCCAGCGCACAGAAGGTCCGGATAGTTTCCGCTCTGCTGTAGCCCAGGTGCTCCCACATGATGCCCGCATGACAGTGAAGTATATGTTCTCTGACAATCCTGCTTCCGTGGAAGGTTCCACTGATGTCTTGCCAAACCTGGAAGCTGTTGCAGAAGATGCCTTGCACTTGGTGTTGCGAGTGGAAGCTTGCACTGGTGAGAAGCGGACGGCCTTGTCATCGAACCTACTCCGGATTATGCTGCGCTTTCGCTTGCCATGTGCTGGATCCTTCTTCCATGGTGGCACTGATGGAGATGATGAGCATGATGCAGGACAGTGGTCAGATGGAGTTGCCAAAGATGGTGTGCCAGCGGACTGGGATTGGGATGCCCGGGTGACAAAGCCGTACTCCGGCCACCAGGAATTCATCAATGACATCGAAGTGCTTTGTGCCCAACACTTGGACCAAATGAAGCGAAAGGATAAGAAGGGGCGTACAATCCAGCAGGTCTTGAAAGCCGGCACGTCTTACACGCACTTCAGGTACCTGTGGAACGGTTCCCACATCATAGCAGCCCTTCACCAAGCCATGCCCCCGAAGGAAGTGGAGCTCCTTAGCTTTGGCACGTGCAGCAATGAGGCTTTGCACTTTCAGCTCAAAGTCTGTCAAGAGCAAATCATCCAGCAGCACATCCAAACATTTCCTCCGCAGTTGGAAGCATTTAGCTTAGCAAAGCTCTTGGCGCATCATTCGGCCGCTTACTCTCCAACCTTGGCACAAAGAAAAGAATCTGAGATCTTAAGCCTCATGCAAGGTTGGCTGACCAAAGGCTTTCTCCCGCCGCTTGAAGAGGGGCGCATCCAGCCAACACTTTCCAGAGAGGACTTGCGCAGACCTGTGCATCAATTGGACCCGCAGAAGGTGGCCATCAGAAAGGACAAGGCAAGGGAGAAAGCAAAGCAATGGAGCAAGGAAGTCCAGAACAGGAAGCTCAAGCATCCGCAAAGCCGTCTGCAAAAGCCCGTCTGCAAACGCACCGTCTTTACCCAGAAGAAGCTTCTTGACTGCAAACATCCACATGTAGGCTTTGTTGCGCAAGCTGAGCAACAATTAGTGCATGGTACACATGCGGCAGATCAAAGTTCTGTAGCGCTACAACACCCAACGATGGTCAAACTTAGGGCTTTGTCCAACCAGCTATTTCTCCTCTGAATTCGTTATTCGAAACTGCGCTAACCTTCAAGGAAGGCATCCCAACCATTTGTTTTACCATGCGTTCCTTTTGCCAACCCGCCAACGCATGCGCTGCGCAGTGCGAGTCCGCCGCACTTGAAGCTACGCCTGCCGCCCTTCTGAATAATGCAAAGCTCCGGACTAAATTCGAATGTGCGCAATTTGCTGCATCCCACTTATACCGCGACAGCTGCCTCGCCTTTTTGGTTGCAAGGTGCTTCACAGCTGCTGCATTGGCATCGCGCATGCATTATCTGCTGGCCATTTTGTGCCCCAATCACATGCTGTTGTCTTCACGTGTGACATTGCCATTCATGTCCAGACTGCTTACCCCCACCCAGTAAACTCCTCTAGCTTGCTGGTTAGTTGCCTGCGTGCGCAAACAGTTGCAAGTATAAACTTGTGATGCAGCCGGCGTTTTGTGGTCATTTGAAGGCCGAGACTCCGACCTTGTTTCTTTTTAAACATGTTTTTCCACATAGAAAGCGTGCAATCCTACCCTGACCACTATAGCCGTTGTTGTCCATGTAGCTCCCCAGAAGCTCCAGGTATCCAGGGTCGACGGCCCCATTATTCTACCATGCACGATGCTTTTGGCCGCGTAATTCTAAAACAATCTCAGACACACCTGCCATCGATCGGTGGCGCAGGAACCAGAAGCCAATCGTCTAATCGCAAGTTGAAGCACGATTTTAAGGTGACAACAGATGCAACACATCACTTGTTGAGTACGTTGCGTTCTAACGATTGGTGTGATTGTCCTGCTCGCTTGGATTAAATACCGGAACGACCTTGCGCAATGCCCAGGCGGCCAAGTCGTCGCGCAGCAGTGCCTGCTGATGTGGCATCCTCTGCAGACGCGCCGCTTTGAGGTGCGCAGCCACGTGGGAGAAAGTGGAGAGGCATGTTGGAATAATCCTACATGTCTTTGGGGCGTTACAATCTCAGCCATGGTTTGTGAACAACATTCATGTCTTACACTGTACACGTCTACAGGCAGGTGGGTTGCAACATGTAAAGTTTCTGTAAAGCATGGTTTTTAGTCTGCTTCTGGGTGCAAGCGGATGCAGAGAATATGGAGCGCCGAACCTGTGGATCAGTGGCATCTTTCCATTGCCTAGCTCGTTGGGGGCACATAGTGCCATTTATGAGTTCCATGCCGGTGCGTTAAAGACGGTCGCAAACATGAGTATACATGTCATTGGGAACCGATCCAGTCTTCATGTCACATGGCCAACCGTCATTGGTGGCCACACCGGAACGGATATAGGTGTGATGTGTGGTTCGAAACTTGAACGACGATCGAAGTCAAATATTGAATTTTTGTTCCTCGTGCCTATCAGCGAACTCGATGTTGCAGTGGCAGTGCGTGCCTTCAAGTCATCAGAGAATTCATTGTCATCGGCCAGGCCCCGGTGGAGCTGAGTGTGCTGTGCAAGAAATTCGTACTGCGCCCGTGTGCCACCATGACTTCCTTCATGGTGATTCGCGCACAGCGCTAAGCGGTTTTATGAGAATGGCCCCGGACCCTGTGTGCGGATGTTGCAATAAGCTGCAGTCCCGAACTCATTTTCAATAGAAGATTTCAAGTTTCAGTGTTCAAATCCATGTGTTGAAAGTAATAACGTTTTTCACAAGGTCCACGTTCCTGCCCGCCGGCATTGTGTTGGTATAGCCCCGAAACAAATTACATTGTTCGCGCAGGGTACGGGCCCAAATCAAACCTGCCGTGAAGCCACTGTACGTCATAACAACCCGGACCTTCCTGAGTTCAAGGCTGTGGTCATTTTTTTTGTCGACGCGATCGTTTAATGTATTCATGTTTCGCCGTGTGGTTTCAAATTAGATGTCACATGACAATCTGCAAGCTCTCTGTGTACGCCGGCCGTCAAGGGTCCATAAGTCTATGGGTAGCGACCTTTGACACACTATTTTCCAACATTTTTCAAGTCAGTCATAAAGTTTTGTGGCTCCATGTGCGATATTCACAGAGGGGCTTCTGATGTCACCAAATTAGTTTGGACATCTGCTCGACCAGGCTGTCCTGCTAACAATCAGATGCAGGCGCCTAGAGCACCAAGAAGGAAACACGAAGCCAGAAAAAATGACGCAAGCTAACTTTCTACAAACCAAAGGTTTTTCCTGAAACTCACGATTTCCGTCGCGCAAATTCCACTATCGATGCTGAGGGTAAGACGTATAGAAGCAGGCCCTAATACATTCAAGGAGGTCAGTAGGTAGTCAGATCGATACAGACGGACATGCAAAAGCTTGGTAGGTAAGGAGACAGAAGAACATTTAGACCTGTGGATGAGATCATGACAACAAGTATGTCATCATTCGGCCATATCATGTGATCCCAAGACATGCGCTTGCAAAGGCTACGACACGGAATGTTGAGCGCAAGATCTTTTCAGAACATGTGCAACAGAACGTGTTTGAGATATGTCGCAGAAGTTCACACAGCATGGGCTTTGGAGGTTTTGTCAGCGCAACCATGTCAGATTTTCTCGTTGTGTTCAGTTGAACCCGGGCATGCGCAATACATCCATGTGTATACATACACATCTGCAGTGCATATGAATACTTTTTGTAAATATATGTACATTGAAATATATGCACATATGTCGTTCAATGTCCACGTATAGGTACTTACTTGTTTATACTTTACACACGCGTTCATGTGAACCGAATTACAAAGAGAAACCTGCAATGCGTCTGTCAGATGATGTTAACTCTGGCATTTGCAGGTGACTGGAAGACATCTCTGTGTTTTGCCGGAACGTGCATTTTTTTGTGATACGTGGTTATCCGTTCATAGATACATAGCCGCAGGTAAGATGTACGTATGTGTGTGTACATATTTCCATATTAACATACATGTAGATATAGATAGTGCAATTCTATGTACAAAATGAAAGCAAAATGGAGCCGCAAAATGGACGCCAAGCGTCAAAGGCACGACCCCCCCCCCCCAGGTAAACCTGTAACCTTTTACGAGTGCCATCCGGAAGATCACGCCCCAGCACCTTCGGTGCGGGCGGATTTTCCGTTCTGATTCTCCCAACTTTTTTGTTGGTTCAACCCTTCATTTTTTAGAACGATTCTCCCAACTTCTCATGGGTTTTGAACAGAATGCCAGATATCGCGGGGCATGAACATCCATAAATCACAGCTATTTGATGTGAACAGAAGGGCACCAGGGTTTTGATTCACAGCCTTGTGAGTTGCTCAAGTTCTTATTGGAAAACAGATGGTCATGTGGTAAACCCAGCGGCAAAACCATCCCCAACGACTCAGCAGAAATGGGACAAAACTTCCACTCCATGGGAGCTTTATGGTATTTATAGCCGCCCCCAAAAAGATAGAAAAACCATATATAAAAGTAAATCCTAAAAAAAAACAATCGTCCAGAAAACCCCTTTTCATTTTGAAGGACACATTGCTGCAAACAAATCCCAATCCATATCCCTCAAAATTTTTGGGGATGAACGCCATGTACCCACCGGCAGTCAAACATGGCTTGCTGGTAAATCTCCCATTTAGAGTTGATTTTTCCCAGCTACGACCTCCATTTATCAGGGATTTTCCAATTTTTTCCTGGATTTTCCGATGTTTTTCCCACAATTCATAGGAATTTTCCAGCCGTGGATGACACCGTTGGGGCCCCAGGAGTTGTTGGGTGTGGGCATGAACTTCGCCGCGGTGGTCTCTGGTATCTTCGGTGCCTTGGAAAATATATGGGAAGATATATAAAATCATGGATTCAGGGTATATATATATATATGCGAATGCGGAGAGCCCCACCCGGGGCCGCACATGTGGGCGCTCAGCTTTTCTACTCACCTTGAGCTCGTTGAGATCCCTGCAGAACATGACATGCAGTGCCATATGTTGGATGGCTCATGGATCAAGAAGTGATTTCACACTCCTTAAAAATCCTTTCACTTGAAATTGAACCACGCACATAGACAACTTAAGTGCTGGACTGACAGCTGTTCCCTCACACAACTGGCAAATCTTCAGACGCTCAGGCATTTGTGCATGTTCGGCTGTTAATTATTATTATTTACTGTTATCCCCCTCAGTGATTATTACCCCATTTTATTTTCGTTATGCTGACTTTTTACAATTTTTTGTTTTCATGGCAAACTGATTGCCAGTACGGACTTTTGCACGCTCGGTGATGAGCTGTCTCATGTTTTGTGGCGGCCTTTTCTGCGACCTTCTCGTTGACATTTCTTGATTGCTAGTATGAAGGCTTCTGCATTCAGTTGGTATTCTCCTATTTCTAGTGCAGTTCGGAGAAGTTCGCTCGGTTCAAACTGATCCTTGGTCAAGGCATCTGCCAGCATCAATTCCGAAGGGCACCAGCGGATCTGTAGGCCAGAGTTTTTCATGCACTGTCGCAAAATGGCAAGGTCAATCGCAACTCTCTTGTCATCGCACTTTGATACCGATGACATGGAAGACACATGATCATATAAACTCTTGCAGTCAGTTACTCCAGTGATATCAACCAGAGGAATTTCATCTCGGCATTTGGTTTGAACATGTCCTAGAGCATGACCCTGCACCTGTTCTCTAGTCCTAAGATCAAAAGCTCCATGCTTTGCTTCGGCCAAAAGAAGAGACATCCACTCAGCTACAGCACTTGCGGTGGTGAAGCATTGTGCCTCACCTGCTAGTGTGGAAGCTACCACTCGCGGCAATTTGAAAGACTTCCAAACGGAGACCAAGCACTAGTTTCATTCTTGGTTAATCTCTTATCCACAAAAGCAGCTATGTAGCCGGCTTGAGTTCTGTGACCCTTGGCATTTCCGAATGCAGCATCTGAGTGAAAGGCTATGCTCAGTTCTTCCCATGGAATTGACTGAACACAAATCTCTACCTGGCTGTTCTGGCGAGCCCTATGAACCAGTTGATTTGCGAAAACCAAGTCATGCACTGTCGGACTTGGGAAGCACTGTTGACTGAACGAGGTCTGCACCGCTAGGTCTGGACGACTTTGACTGCTGATCCAGTTTGCGGCACCATTGATAGCTCGAAGAGCTGCAACTTCACGTTCAGTGGCATGAGAATTCTTGTTCTTCAGGCGTTCTTTTGTCAGATTGATTGGTCTCATGTGTTCAGCATATTCCTTCTGACCATATGTGATGTTGAAACTTTGAGGACACTGACGATATTGAACTCCACAGAATTCTCCACTGCCGATTCGCCATTTTCTGTAAGGAAACCTACGTTTCAACGCAGCTACTGCGTGTTCATACACCGGTCCATGGCCCCCAGTTATTGTATCATCAACATGCGCACCAAGTATTCCTACCAGAGCTCCTGCTTTGTCTCTCAAGAAATACAAACACTTATCAAACTGGGATTGTTGCCATCCCACAGCTTTGGTTTCTGCGTCAAACGTGGTAAACCAATTGAGGGGTGCATCGTTGGCACCATAGACATTCCCAACCACTTCGATGACATCTTCCGGGTCAAGACCAGGTACTCCACCCTTGGGTTGATGAGCATATAAAGGAGTGTATCTTTTATCTAGCGGTCCAGCTTCAAGAAAGGCCCCTTTGATATCTCCCAACTGTAAGGTCCATTGTTTACTAGACACCACCTGCAGGAGTAAAGCTCTTGACAACGGATGTAATGTGGGAGATTGGCATGCTCCAGACATGATTTTTTCATGGAAGTCTGGATCCAGATGGCCTTGCAGGCACCACCGACTTTTCACTCGAGAACCCTCTTCATCCTGCTTGTTGACAATGACGAATCTACTGCCAATGAAGCGATCATGATTATTCTTTCGGATAGCTCTAGCTTTTTCTCCAGTCCAAACCCTGATGGCATTCTTCCCCAGGAGTGTTTCCCATTCTAAGGCTTTTGACTCATCTACTTTGGCTTGCAGACCTGGTTCATTGCCACTGGCAGGAATCTCCTTTTGGAGTTTCTTCTGGAGAAAGGCTGCTGTGAGGGCTTCGACGCTCATGGTGGCCTTGCCTTTGGCGACCTGACACAACAAACTCTCCACAGAGTCTTCGACTCGTGGTCGGTTGGATTCACGCTGATTTTCAGGCTCAGCGCTTGCTTCCCTCTTGGAGCTGTCTCCTCTGGGACTACTGTTCGGCTGTTCGTTAGGACCAACACCAGAAGCGGCATCAAGATGTTCTTCAATCATCCTAGGAATGGCTTCTTGTAAAATATCAACTGAATCATCATGTGCCATGACTGCTGGGCGATGCAAGGACTCTTCAGGATACTTGTGCCAATGTCTTCTTCTGCGCACTGGTCCATACGATGACGACGGTGCAGATTCATCAGGAACAGTTGCCGGCGCTTCGGCTGGCTCAATTGCATCGTTGGGTCTGGAGGCTATCTCCGGCTTGACTTGTGGTTCTTCCGTTTGATCCTCATAGATTTGGGCAGCCGATCTAGCACTTTGTGCCTGTTCTTGAATAGACTCGAGTACATTCTCAGGAATAGGAGGACCTTCTTGGTGAACCAAGTCAGTGAATTGACTTGTTGGAAACTGGCCTTTTTCCAACAGGTTCTTAATTCCCAAAAGTTCAGCGGCATCAAACGTGGCTACTTCTCTTTCTTCGGATGTGGCAAACCGCAGCTGCTCAGGTGCACATCTAAAAATGCTACGGCGATGGGCAACAACAAAATTGACACCAATCCGACCTAGAATCATGGCAGCTCCATACCACCTACCACCTTTGACCAGCTGTCCTTGTTGCCACTTTTGTGACCTCCAATAGTAAACCCAATCTCCTGAGCTGAACTCTCTACGTGGTCGAGGCCGGGCTCTTAAGGCAGCTTTCAGCGCTTTTTCATCCTGACACTGCAGAACTGCCATGCGTGCTGACTGTCGTATGGCTGCAGCTTTCTGACTGGCATTTTCAAACACGGTGGCATCAACGGCTGGTACATGAGCATCTTCTTGCAAAAGGTCTTGTGGAACCCTGGGATTACGACCAAACACAATTTGATACGGACTGGCACCTGCGACAGTGATGAGGGAATTCTTGGCTACTTGTACCATCATGACATTGTCCACAAACTCTTCGGCTTTGGTTGGTGGATGTTCATCATGGACTTTGACAAGTATTTGTTCAAACCATTGACCCTGCCTTTCCACCTTACCCAATTGCCAATGAGCATCGGCAGCAGTGTGGACAACATCAATTCCCAGAGTCTGGCAGAATTGGCCGAACGTGTCGCTCAAATTGGTTCTTGCGGGGTCTACTTCCAACACTTTTGGGGGACCTGCCCAACTTATCCAGGCATCTCTCAACACAGATTTGATCAGCTCGGCTGTTTCTCTTTGAAAGATCGGTGCCATGACGTGCAAGGACGAAGCATAATCAACTATGCTGATGCAAGGAATGCGCTGGTTCACCCGCCATCCAGGAAGGTACTTGACATCCAGGCCTACTCTTTCATTGAATTCCCAAGTTCTGGACACTTTTGCTGGAAGGGAACATGCTGGCTTCTGATGATTGGCACAAACTGTACATTCAAACTTGCGGGCTAGGTTGATGGCTTGCTCTGATGCTTTGCTATGTTGGAGTATGCGCACTAGATCACGGTTGCTTGGGTGACCCAGGTTGGCATGCAACTTTTTCAAGGCTTGGTGAACCTTGGCACTCTCTTCGGACTGAAACGCAGGATCTTCGACTGCAGATGGCTCGGTCGATTGTTCCTGACCGTCAGCCAGGGCAGGAATTGCGCCTTCAGCTAGGCATTCTACGTCTTCACAAGCGGCCAGATCAATCTGATGCGTGGGTGTGTCAGGCGTCTCGGAAACACACAGGTTCATCATACTTCTGACAAACTGTGGAGTGTATTCAGCTACAAACTCACTCACGTTTCGACCATCTTTGAGACGACCCTCTACCAAACGATGCTTGGGACACCCCGGACAGACATGTAGGCTCTGGTTGTGATCTTCTGGACGACGAGACAGCAACAACCCTGTGGCTTTTCGGATGGGCAACTTGGTATCTGGACACCTAAGGTTGTATGCACACATGTCTACGCGCCTAACCCCAAATTTCCTACGCAGTGAAACCATTTCTGAATCATTCCAAACATCTGAACCCCATGGATGCTCAAACATGATTTCACCTCCACGAGCCAGCTGCTTGTGCATTTGACGGACGCTAAAGCGAATTTGCTCACGTGATTTCCTGAGCAGCTGAGCAGTCTCTAAAGGCGACCGATAGCAGCGATTCAGATGTTCCCATCCACCTCGATGGGTGCAGGTTGGACAAATCACCAAGAGATCAGGGTCAGCTTCTTCCAACTGAGCATCAACTACTTTCTGAACTTTGGGGTCTGTTAAGTCCCATCCCTGCTTTATGTCGTATGAGAGAGCTTCTCTTCCACGTGCTTTGGCTTCTACGGCAAATCTTGGTGGTGAAAAGAGTTCAGCAACTGCGCATTTGGAGGGATTCCTTTTCTTGGTCATTTGAGCTAGTAAGCACCTACATTCTTTATTCTTGAGTGTTATTTTGGTCTTACTTGATGACTTAGGTAACCCCTTGACTGTGGCTCCAGGCGATGGTGCATGTTCAGGTGTTGGCTCAGCAGACTTGGCAGGATAGTTCAGCACGTCGACCAGAAGTTGGCCTGCGCTGTTGGTCTTGAGCTCGGCTGTGGTTCCCAAAAACTTCATGTTGTTGGTTTGGAAATCCAGACATGCCCCAATCTTCACCAGAGTTGGTCGGCCTAACAGTAAAGGTGCAGACCCAGATATCACTGCAGCATCGACTGTACCATAGGTCTGTGCAATACCCAGAGGCAGTGTGGCTACCTGAGTTGCTCGCTCTGTCATGCCATTTCCAAATCTGAAAACATTCTCCTCGGACTTGAACTTGACGGGTCCGTAGCCCTTGGATTCAATCAGTTGGGACAATTGAAGAAGTGTGTCTTCTCCAATCAGCGTTTTTCCACACCCGCTGTCCACCACCCCAAATCCAGGTGATGACACTAAACCACTAGTCAGCACTTCACTGTCATTGGAGGGGAAGAGTCCTGCGGTTCCCACAAAAGTGGGTTCTGGCTCTTCGACCTCCATCACGCTCTCAAGCCCAGTGTAATCAACTTGAACATAGCCAGCTCCAGTGGGAGCCCCTGATGCTGAACTTGATGACGCCGTCTTGTCAGGATTGGGTGCTCTGCACTCCCTAGCCCAGTGTCCCAGTTTGTTGCATTTCCTGCAACGAGTCTTCTTTTTCAGTTCTTCAATCTCTACTCTGAAGCTACGTCGATCTTTGTGTGCAGCTCCAAATTGTCGAGACTGTTTCAATTTGGCGATCTCACGTCGCCGCTCGCTCCAAGACACAGCTAAGGCTTCTGCTGCTTCCTCTTCTGTGAACGTACCCAGATCACCAAGGTCATCCTGGTTTGTTTGATATTCTGACAGGAAAGCTTCAACGTCTTTGAAGTCATTGTCATCATCTATATCACCTTGGACATCTGACGTCTCCTCGGCTTGATAGACTCCGATGCTCTTCTTGCGGTTGCTTGCAGCTTTGTATTCAGGAAAACAAGAACGCAAAGCTTGTGACACCAACTCGAAGTCTAGTTGTCCTTGACTTTTGGCCTTCACAATGGCCCTCTGTTCTTCTGACATGCCAGCGCAATGTAGCAAGATCCATCCTTTGGCTTCAGATGGAAACTTAACGTTTCCTTTGCGTTGGCACTGGTCGAAGGTGTCTCGGACTCGACCAGTCCAAGACTTCAGATCTTCTCCATCTTTTGCTGCAAGGGCAAAAACCGCCCCCAAGGCCTCACCCATCTGGTCGTAGGGTTCCTTCTCAGGAAATCGAGATTCCAGCAACTTCCAAATCTCTGATTCACCTTCAGTTGAAGATAGTTTTTCCAGGGATAAGTGTTCACATGCATCCCAAGCTTTACCATCCAGAAGTGTGAATATCCAAGGACCCCTCTGTTCTGGTTTGAGATCCTTGTAAGTCAGC
The DNA here is from genome assembly GCA_947184155.2 of Cladocopium goreaui. Classification (NCBI taxonomy): domain Eukaryota; class Dinophyceae; order Suessiales; family Symbiodiniaceae; genus Cladocopium; species Cladocopium goreaui. The sequence continues at coordinate 936,672 of CAMXCT020006689.1, forward strand.
ATTCGTGCTGTAGCCCAGAGTTTCCAGCGTTTTAAGGCTTTTCCTGGGTCTTCATCTTCTCCACTGAACCTTTTCAGGTTCCTGTCATCCGACATGTTTCGTCAGCGGGCCCCGGGCAGGGCTCCGCTACCAATGCGAATGCGGAGAGCCCCACCCGGGGCCGCACATGTGGGCGCTCAGCTTTTCTACTCACCTTGAGCTCGTTGAGATCCCTGCAGAACATGACATGCAGTGCCATATGTTGGATGGCTCATGGATCAAGAAGTGATTTCACATATATATATATATACCCCCAGATTTTATATACCCCCAGAAAACAGGGATTTTTATATACCCTGCACTAATTGGGGGCTTTCGGAGGGGTTTTTCCCGCAAAAATCACTAATTGGGGTCTCAAAAAATTGGCGACTGTTTTTTTTAATAGCAAAAACTGGAGTTCAAAATTCCGGTTTTTGCACTCTGTCCCGGGTTTTCATGGGATAGTTACGGGCTTTGTACCGGTTAAAAACGGGTTCTGAAAAACCTGGTCTTGGAGGGATTTCCAAAATTCCGGGGTTGTACCAGATACATACGGGTTATTCGAGTCGCTTCATGAGGAGAACCGCCCGCACCCAGAGAATTGAACAGAGGAAACGAGCGGGCGTACTTGGCCCAACTGAGAACCAGGTTTTTGGAAAGACCCCATGTTTTCACCCGTAAATGGTGTTTTCTTGAATCAGACGCAATAATTCCATCAGTATGTCCTTGCCTCGGCAGGATCCAGGCAATGATCCGGCTATCAGAACCTGCTAGGAGCATGTACCAAAACATGTGTGTTCTTGACAAATAGTTCAAACGTGGCAATATTAGGGCCTGAAATGTAGGTGCTTTGAAATAACCTGATTTTCAAAAACAATTTTGAACTGAAAACCAGTTTTTTTGCTCGTGGCCTACATTTCTTTTGGTTTTAGGGTTTTAAGGTGGACATGAAACATGGGCGTCCATAAAGGGATACCAAAATCTGGATCTTCCAAATATAGATGTTTTGGATCTTTGGATTGTTTTTTCTTGGACATTTCTCATAGATTGAAGATTGAAACGACCCACATATTTGTGAACTTGGCGAAAAAAATGAAAAAAACAGGTCCGCCCACACAAGATCAACCAAAGTGTTCGAGAGTTTCTGAGTTTTTTGGGATAGTGCTCTGGAGGATAGTCTCGGGGAATCACATGCAGTGGAAAGGCTGAAGCGTACTCCCAAGAGGTCTGCTGTTTTTTTGCGAAAAACCGCTCGCCAGGTATGAATGTGAACAGTGGCCTTGAACACAAACGTCCAATCTTCTTTTACCAGTTTACCCTGCTCATCACCTTAGAACCTTGGCGGCATTGAAACACAGGACTGAAGGAGTTTCAAGGGTACCTTCATTGGTAATTTTTAGTATTGTATAATTCGTGTGAAGCATCCATTTTGAGAGGTTTACCCATACCCAAATGTCGGTGTTTTCAAATGGGCACTGCCACATTGTGAACCAAGACCTCCTGTGCTCAGATAATTACCATGCAGATGTTTGAATGCTTTTGTTAGCCGCAGTTTATATGCACCCTTCAACTGACCGACCATTGAAACCATTAAGAACGGTTTAGAACGTGCCCCTGGTCAATTCAATGGGAATTTCAGGATCCTAAAATGGAGGTACTGTACCATATAAGGCCATGTTTTATGGGGATATTCCCTTACATGGGCCTTACATAGGCCTTATATATGGTAGGTACCTCCAATTTTTATCGGTTCCTGAGTCATGGCCATTGATCAATGGATTTTCCATCACTGGCACCTTGGATCATCCGATCGGGTCCGCATCCATCCCTTTCCTGAGGCCTCTGCAGCCTTGTCTTTGGGTCTCAAAACCTTCGTGTGACTTGGTGAAGAGCGGGGGCCAGTCTGACTTGGTGACCTTTTTAACTGTAGATGATGCATCATCATCACAATCCAAAACATCCAAAATGAATCTGTGATGATGAATTCAAGGATATGGGGAATTCTCTGTAGGGCACTGAAGGGTTTAGGGTCAAGATTTGGACACTAAAAGCCATCCATTTTTTCAACTCCCAGCTGTTCCCGGATCCCCAGGTCGCGGCGGCTGCGGCGGCAGGCAAGGAATGTCTGAGATACCCAGATGATGACCACTGCAGGTATTGCATCCATTGGAACTCAACTGTTGGAGTATTCGGAAGCTCTATATCTATATCCCATAGGATCCATGTATGGTATATATGCTAACATTTGGGGTATATTGACGGTAAATGTTACCATATATAGCATACATGGATCCTATGGGTATGTATCTCTAGCATTTGCAAATGAAACACGAATAAACATGAATAAACCATGTAGACATATGTAGACCTACTGGTAACGAGCATAGCAACTTTCCGAGACCGGTCTTGGTGTTTGCGTAGAGTCAGGTGGAATTCAAAAGTTACCCCTGGGTTGGCCCAAAATTGGACCTTTATCCCAGATAGGGACATAGTTTGCCATTTCAGAGGGGGAAAGGATGTTCTAGCCCATAGCAATCCATTCCCATAATTTTTGGAGGTAAGAATCCACAATTCTTGGTTTCGTACTCCCAGTTTCATGGTTGATGATCATCTGGGGATTCAAATTTTCCCATCGCCGCAGGGGGAGGCGTTGTTGCTTCCCAACGCCCCGCGACGACGGCGCAGCGAGCGGGTCATTTAAGAGGTGCCCATCAACACATGGCGATGGCTCGATGGCCATTTGGGGGTATTGTTAAAACATGACGTAGAAAAACCTCCAATGCTATCAATGTTATATAATGTTTTATTCTGAAAAGGATGAACTCCTAAACGATCAAATCTTGGGGGTTCAATATTTTTCAAACAAACCCTACTGAACAAGACATTTTTAGGGAAGGTGATTGAGGGTTCGCATTTGTGCCCCAGGGTCTCGCATAAGATGTCTGGTAGGGATCCTCTGAAGATCAGGAAATCCTTGTGGGATCCTCCAGAGCTTCCTATTGTGGGGAGAGATCTTGTGATTTGATCTTGACGGTCCTCGTGTAGCGATCCTTGGGTAAATCTACCACTTGTACAATTTTCCTCTGCCCGTTTTTCTTGAATGACATGACACCCCAACTTCACCCACGAAACCCAATATGATCGGTCACATGGCAGCTTTGAAAAAAACACATGGATGTGTCCAAACATGCCGTGTCCCCTATGAAGATCTATGAAGTATTTTTTTATCAAGACAACTTTAGTGCATTTTGAGGTCCCAAGTCCCAAGTATTTGGCAGATCTGGCTGTGATTTTTCAGATCCTGCCGGCCTGGTCGCACAGGTGCCGGTCAAGCTGCGTATTGCAGGTGGTCAGACAGGGCATGAGGGATTGGTTCAATTTTGCATGGGCCGGGTTAGGTCTTCAAATAGTTTGTCTTCGAAAGAGTCGGTGCATTATACGTCAGGGATGTGTTGCAGCAAATATCAAGTCTGGAGTGGCTCCCAGTCTCTTGTGCCATTGGACAAGATTTGATTCTGGTGGGGATCATATTGCGCTATCCTCGTGGGGCGGGACATCCGCCAAGCGCTTCAAAATACGCAGCCTTGACATCGAGTTTCGAAACTCTTGCCGTTTGGCAGTCAACAGGGGTGTTTCTGATTTCTTTGTCGCAACATGGTGCTGAGATAACAAAGGGAACAACAACAGCCTGGGATCTTAGTTCTTTCTCCACCACCCTTTGTCAATGAGTCGAAACTTGCCGTACGGACTGCGACATTTTCTCTGGTGATGTGACAAAGGAAGTTAGAAACATCCAGCACTTTGCAGGACTTCCTGTGCAAAACTGCAGGGTCATCAGATTTTGTTCCCAAGCTCCATCCAGCCTCTGATCCCATTGATTTCATGCCGAATTGTGGATGAAGTGGTCTACTAAAGGGCTTCTGTAGTTTGATCTGTATGTACCGTGTATGTCATACGATCACATATGATCTGGGTAAATTATAACGACCTCACTGCGACCTCACTGGAATCATGGTTAATAAGGGGAATCATCCCCAAATGGCCTTAATTCAGGTTAGTGAAATATTATAATTTACCCAGATATGATCAGTATTTTCGTTGGAGAGGCCCCCTTCGCAACAGACAAGTCTGTACTTGGAGAAGGGCTTCACATTGCCTGGGCCAAAAGGGGAGAATGGAGATCATCCCACCCAAAGATCCCAGCTGTTCAGGAAGCTCATATTTTAAAGATGATATATATATATATATAGATAATATATCAAGATCATTCAATATCTCAGGGGAAATGGATCATGTGACGAAACAACTGTGGTAGAGCTTGGATGTTGAAGCCTATTGGCCCCGTCGCAGCCAACCTGTCGGATCGTAAATGAGTGGCTACGAGCCATGTTGATGGATGTTGATAGATATGACAAGAGGTTATCTGGGTTTTGTTGATACAGTCAGTAGATATGTTGATGGGTTTGGTTGTTTGATGGGTTTTGATGGGTTTTGATGGGTTTTGATGGGTTTTGATAGATAACGATGTTTTAGTATCTGGGTTGAGGATCATGAAGTGACCCGGCTGGAGCCCATGGCTGGGATGATTGCGGGTTGGTTTGCGGAGGGCCTGCGGCTTGGTGTAGATTCGTCCACAAACAAACGTGGCGATGGGGCACCAGGTTCCCAGGACTGGTGACCTACTCTGCCGACTAAAACCACTAAAACCCCCAGAAAGGAGTTTTTTTTAAATGTTTTTTTAAGGGTACGGGCATCTGCTTCAACGCTTAGGTGTTTTCTATTGTTTGGTTGGATCTATTCTTTTAAAACCAAACACATGCCCTGGGCCCGAGCGACCGAGCGAGTATCGAAGACCCATGGACCGATAGACTGGTCACAGTTTTACTCGACAGTTTTGGGGGTCTCAAAACGATACAGCCAAGATTTGAGCCACACGGACAGCCAAGATTTGAATGTTTTAGATCCAACTGATCCAGATCTGGGAAACCGGGTGACTCCACCCTGCGAACTGTCATTCATTGGTTGCGGCCAACGGTCTGCGGCCGAAAGACGCGGAAGCAAAGAGCGCAGCAAAAAAAATCGGTGTCCCGAAGTTTGTGGGAAAACCGAGGACCTAAAGGAGACGGGCAAGGGATACTTGGTTTGTGGAGCACACAAATGCACAATGGTGATAATGATTTCAGGTCTATTGTTAAGATCTGCTAAGCATGTTTTTTCAAGAAAGGGGCAGAAGCTCTCGGAGGCCCTCAATGGGGATCAAGATGACTGGGGAGCTTAAATGGATACAGTAGATGCAGTATCTATTTTGTTGTCTTTGTTGCCTCTCTGCCTCTCTGCCTCTCTGCCTCTCTGTCTATCTGTCTGTCTATCTGTCTATCATTCTATCTATCTATTTAAGTAAGTATCTACCCACCTATCCACCTATGTACCTATGTACCTATGTACCTATCTACCTACCTCTCTACCTCTCTAGCTATCTATCTATCTATCTACCTATCTGTCTGTCTGTCTGTCTATCTATCTACCTACCTTCCTACCTATCTACCTATATACCTCTCTACCTCTTTAGCTAGCTATCTATCTATCTGTCTGTCTATCTATCTACCTACCTATCTATCTGATCTACCTGTCGACCTATCTACCCATCTACCTATCTACCGATCTATCCATTTACCCGGATAGATAGCTATCTAGCTATCTAGCTATCTAGCTATCTACCCATCTACCTATCTAGTTATCTAGCTATCTATCGACCTATCTAATCTGTTCTATTCTGTTCTATCCTGTCTTGTCGTATTCATCTATCCATCCATCCATCCATCTAATCCATACATAATCAACCCCCGCAAATGGATATTGCAGAATTGAATTTGGTAAGTATATAAAGTTTGCGGTTCCAGCAATGCCCGATTTCTGAGCCATACCCACTGGCTGGACAGATCTTGTAAAATTTTGCTTTATTGGCCTTCATGCAATCATGTAAATTGGAATTCTATCTAGAATTTCCATGACTTCTGCAAACTATCAGATTGGGTACAACATTCAAACACCATCTGGCACCTAGTGATATACAATATACAATATACAATATACATACATACACACATAAATACATACATACATGCATGCATGCATACATACATGCATACATGCATACATGCATACATGCATACATGCATACATGCATACATGCATACATGCATACATGCATACATGCATACATGCATACATGCAATACATGCATACATGCATACATGCATACATGCATACATGCATACATGCATACATGCATACATGCATACATGCATACATGCATACATGCATACATGCATACATGCATACATGCATACATGCATATATGCATACATGCATACATGCATACATGCATACATGCATACATGCATGCATGCATACATGCATACATGCATACATGCATACATGCATCCATGCATCCATCCATCCATACATACATGCATACATGCATACATGCATACATGCATACATGCATACATGCATGCATGCATACATGCATACATGCATACATGCATACATGCATACATGCATACATGCATACATAAATACATGTAATACAACATAATATATATATATGTAGTCATGTATATATACCTGTTTAGGATGACATATGATGATATCTAATGATATGTGAAACCCGGCACCCAAATGTGGATTTTTATGTCAGGTCCATGAGGTCAACGACCTCTGGGGGGACCGTGCCCAGAAGGGCTGCAACTGTACGATCTCATGACGAAGGCGGCCGCCATGGAGTTTTTTTTTGGGTAGGAAATGCCCAGAGGAAATGGGGAATTTATGGGAAACAATCCATCTATAACTGGGCAAAAGGGGAAAAATCCGCTTTATGATGTTTTTTTTGGGAAAACATCCATCTATAAATGGAGGCTTCTGGATGACTGGGGGTTTGTAGCTGGGAAAATCATCGAACTGTTGCTGGGATGTTTGATTACACCACAGGCTGAAGTGAAGGAACTACTTCTTAGTTGATGCAACCCGCAGAAGTTTCACACTTTAGCTGCGATGATATCACCCTCTTAGTCGTTTTTTGCACTAGTGGTTGAACCCCTAACTCATTCAGCGGACCCAGAAACTACCAGCGCTTCCTCAGGTTGTGCAGAGCCATAGCATCATTGCAGGCCAGGAGAGATTCAATAGGGGCTGCAGGGTGGCAGGTTTTCGAAGTTTGCAACATGCAACAACAAGTCTTGTGGCAGAAGAGATATAGCTGGGGAACCACTGAACCAAATGTCACCCCATTTCTGAAGGCTCTCTCCCAATGTCGCACGGCAAGAACTTGGTCTTAGAGGTCTCAATTTTACTGGAAGATGAGTGAATTTCTCATGATTCGCCCCCACCAAAGATGCCCAGTCTCTATATCTGAGGATTTCAAGCAACCCATTTCAGAACTTTATCAGTGATTGTTTTTGGATCCATGTCTGGGAATTTATACATCTGTTGCCAGTACCATGATCGAACATGAGATAGTAAAGATTCAAATCTCAAGGCCTAGGTTCAGGCTTGAACATGGGTCAGCTGCCAAGAGGGCCATCGTGAAAATCATCCATGAATGGATACATCATGATAAATTATAACGATCTCACGTCGCGACGACGTCATGGTGGTGGGTGAAGAGGATCATGCCCAAATGGCATCAATTCACTTATTTCAGGTTAGTGAATCATTATGTATTGTAATCTATCCAGAGAAATGGAGATTATTTTGGCCAGGCCACTTTGGATCCACGGCAGGTGTCCATCATTTAGGGATGAGTGCGACACCGTGGCGATGAAGTCCTTGCCAGAGGCATCCCTTCGGTTTTTGCTGGGTGATTTCCAGATATTTCCAGAGCTTTCTGGCGATATCCTCATTTCAAAAAAACGATCGGATGCCTCTGCTGTCGCAGAGTCGCTGGACTTCCAATGGCTAAAGCCGCAGGTTTTTTGGACTGCAGACACCCTGCTGTAGGTAATTGTCGCGACCAAGCCGGCCAAACCTCCAATGTTGGGAACCCAATTTCCACCCACTTGGAACTGACCAAACTTGCCAGTCGATTCGTATTTGCGAGCCATTCTCGATGCTGGAACTTCTTTGGCCGTGGCCATGGCAGCCATGGTAGGCAGGTGTCATGCGGTAGCCTTGGGTTTGGGACGCAGAGGGCTAAACACGGTTTATTTCCCTTCACGAAGGGTCCGGCAAACTCCGGCAACGTGGTTCAGAAGTGTCTGTTATATAGTGTCTGCAGTTGGTATCAAGTTTCTTTCTGAGGCTCATAGGAACAGCCTTGGCTACCCTCCGGTAATATGGGCATTGGAAAATCATCGAACTAAGTGTTTTTTTTTTTTCAGCAAGCTGTGTCAGCTCAGTTGCTGCCAACAGCGTGACCTTCCCGTCTGGGTCAGTAGGAGAATTTCCATGAAAGTTTGTGCTTGAACAAAGAACCACTATCCATACTATCTAGCGGGATCCCCAAATCCTCCAGTTTCATCCACCTCTACTTGACAATCTGCGGGATATACCATCTGGTTATTTAACATAGCCATGGAAAATCACCATTTTGAATGGGAAAATATATGTCCAATTCGCAATCGTACAACTCTGACACCCATTTGCCAACTTTCAAGCAACAGCGACTGGATCTAACATCTCCCGTTACCCGTTGTCTCTTTTTTTCTGAACCACTGCCGGAATGGGGAGCCATACTGAACTCCGACCATCGGAAGCGATGGGCCGAGGAACAAGGGAGCAGGTGGTCCTTAAAGTTGTGCATTGCCATGCCCATTGGCCCTGACAAATGGGTCCTTAGTACGCACCGAGTACATACCCTTCATGTAAAATGTATGAGGGTATCACCCATGAAAATCATGAAATGTCTGTGGCCATAAGTCTTCAAGCCTAAGACGAAGCGTTCTTCTATTGAAGGGTGCCTTGATTTGATGAGACTCTACGATTTGAGAGAGACCTGGTGAAGCCCCTGCGCATCCCAAGAATAGGAGCTTTCATTGGCTAGGGGTCGCAACATAGAAAAAAACATATGTTTTCACCACATGTGTCCCAGCAACTATCCATCAAACAAATTGCCTAGTGAAAATACTGGATCCATCCAAAGAGCATTCCCGATCTGTGTGCAAGGAACCAAGATGAAGCCAGTATATACGTACTGGAAGCGCTTATGCAGGAAGATTTCTCTGAAATGACATCTTTGTGCTGATTGGATCCGATTGGCATTTTTCTCACAGTCTTACTACCACCCGAGCTTCTGTCACTTTGCATCATGTTGATGGTTGGAAGAGGTTCACACTGCTCTTGAAGGGCTCCGCGCTCGTTCTGCTGGCGCTGCCCACACAATCCCTTCGTTGGACTTCTCAATCCAATCAGCTTGAAGGCAAGGTATGTATGAAACACCACATCGGTTTCCAGTTTTTTTTTGAGACATCAAGAATCAAGAATCCATCCTGTAACATGTTGGGATCAATGATCTTCCACCCTGTTTGATGGGTAACCCACGCGGTGCAAACTTTCTGATTCTTCCACTTCAACAACTGCAAAGCTGTCTCGTTTTTGTGTATTATATGATGTATATAATCTGTATATATATATATATGTAACTACACGTACATATGCATGCAACATACTCAGTTTTGTCGCAAAACAGGATCAACATTCAGGGTATATCAGAATATCTTTCCTTCGTCAATGACAATTCTGTTTGGTCGAGTGTTGCTTTTGGGCAGCACCTAGCACTATGGAATCTTGCATCCAGTCATAGACTGTGAGATGGGGTCGGAGACCATCCAGGTCTAAGAAACCCATGGGGCACCATGTTTTTTGTTGCCGAGTCCCAGTCCCATCGTCCCATCATGGAGCCAAACGAAGCTACAAGACCTGGTGGATCTCTCTGATGCCTGAAGCCGACGATTGGACAGGTCTCACCATCGATCGGAGAGAACTGCAGCGTTTAGTACTGAAAAGCTGGTGGATCTGGGGGCTAGTTTGCTGCACTTAAGAGATCAATGAAGGGGTTCTTAAAATGGGGGGACCCAAAAATCCAGAAAAGGAAAACCAATGGTTTGGGGGTACCCCCAATTTTCGGTACGAACCAGTTATAGCAGGATGCTGTCCGACGTGAATCTTGGAGCCAGTGGCATCAAAGTGATACCCCAGAAATCCCCAGAATTCGGTCGATGTGGGTCATGCCACCTATGAGTTTCCCGTATGAATGGGATGAATGCGGGGATGAACATCTAAGATCTCTATGTACCCGAGATTTTGAAACCCAGAGTAGTACCAGGCTTTTGACCCGGACCCACACATTTCTTCCCGCAAAGCTGCTTGCTCTCAGGTAAAACCGACATGACATGAAGCAACATGCATCCAATGAAGCCTATTTTGTCCAACGTTGGGACGCTGCATCGCTGCTAGTTCCGCAGCTTTCTCAAGTCCCATACAGCTGATCAAAGAACAAGTAGTTTAGAAGTTAAAAAAGCAACTCCACGACCATGGTAACAAGCAAATCCATGCAAATCCACAAAACCTGGAAAGCAAACGGAATTACATCATGATTTTTTTGGATCCGACAGCACAGACCACATCAAACCATGTGGATGGGTCTGGATCCTGGGAGGTATAGATTGGATAACGACCTCACTGCGACCGAACCCTGGAATCATGGTAGAATCTATGGGAAATCATCCCCAAATGGCCTTAATTCAGGTTGGTGAAATAGTGAAATATTACAATTTAGCCAGATAGACTTGACACATGGACATGGCTTAGAATACTTAGGCGGAAAATGATGATACACACATGGTACCTAATTTTCATTGTTCAAGCCTCATTGTGGAAGAAACATAGACATGATGAAAAATGGCTTGCAAACTGCTTGCCCAACATGCCCTCCTGAGGTGATTCCGGCGCATGCCTTTTGACGTTTGGCGCCCTGAGTGATTGAGTGTAGGCACGGGATGGGATCAGATCCCCTAACCCTCTGGGTTTATGGCTGAATTTTTATGTGGTAAATGGAGGAATATACAACCCGGCTGAAACAGAATTATAGTTACTATAGTTTTTGGAGGGTATCTAAGGTTAGAAATGGATTGGTTTGCCCCATTTTGGGCAACTCGCTGCTATACCATCACCGTCCCTGAATGTCCATGAATGTGTCCCCAGCCTTTTTTCGGTTCGATCCCTTACCTATATTTTTTGGTGGTGAAATACCAGATTTTCAATGATTTTCATATCTTTCCATCTGGCTTTGTCCAGGGAGGGCATACTTCGAAATTGCCATCAAAACTGCTGGCAAATTACTTTCTAAGCCTTGTTTCTTTTGAAATGTTGTTTTGTTCCTATCATTTGGACCCCATCTTAGATCTCCATGAAAATTTCTTCATCTCCAGCGGCCCAGCCGATTTTAGGTTGAGGCGGCCACCGAGAAGGTTCATACCCGTGGTTGAGTTGGTTCCAGGCATTGTTTTTGGATAAGATTAACATAGATTAACCAACTGATGGTTTGGCTACGATAGAAAAACAATTGCTTGGACCATCCTGCCAAACCTCAACTTTGATCAACCACTTTGTTATTCCCCAACAGCAGAATGCTTTGGGGTCTCAGCCCACATAGCCTTCGGGGTGCTCCGGGGCACTGCTCGACCCTGCCGCCTCGTTTCGCCGGTTCCGGGAACCAGGGTTCCGAGAACCGGTTCCGGGAACCAGGGTTCGGGGCAAGGTTCCGGGAACCCAGGGTTCCGGGAACCAGGGTTCGGGGCAAGGTTCCAGGAACCCAAGGTTCCGCAAACCAGACTTTCAAGCAAGGTTCTGGGAACAATGGGTTCTGGCTACCTTTTGGGTTCCGGGACGTCAAGGTTCCGGGAAGGTTCCGGGCACACTTGGCTTTCGACAAGGTTCCGGGAACCTTACCATGGTTTCGAGCAGCCAGAGCCTGGATTGTGCCAAAGTTCTGGAATCACCGGAACACCAATTTTGAGACATCCTGCAAACCCAGAGTTTGGGGAACCAGGATTCTGGCAAGGTTCCAGCAACACTGGGTTCCGACAAGGTTCCGAGAACCACCACAGATGCGGACCCACAGTTTGGATATACTTCCTGGATTATGCCACAGGTTCCGGACAGGGACAAGGTCAGAGTTCTGGCAAGGTTCCGAGGTTCCGGAAACAACCCAGGGGTCGGATATACGCCGTGGGTTGTACCAAGGTTCATGCTACGGACAGGGTCCCAGAAAACCAATTTGCAAGGAAACCAAGGTTCCAGGACCAAAAGGGCCCGGTCAACGAGCAATCGCTGACAGGGGGGGGGACAGCGTGACAATAAATCAGCGCGTCTCGGTTCCGCAAACCCAGGGTTCCAATATACGCTGTGGGTTGCGCCAAGGTTCCGGAAACGAGGGTTCCAGGAAAACAAGGTTCCAGGAACACAAGGTTCCAGGAACACAAGGGATTCCGGAAATCCCCCAGCCAATCTTGGGTGCTTTGTGGCGGGTTCCGCACATGCCGATTCATGTTCGTTTGCTCAGTGGGCGCACAGCGTCGGTCGACTGACCTGTTCTGATGTTGCTGTAAAATCTTCTGTTTGAACTGTTCCGATGTCGCATCTACCAAAGCACATGCCACATCAAGCAATTAAGTTCGATGCCTTGGAACACCTAAATATTGGCAGCAAACCTGTGTGAGGCTTCTCGAAGCCAGGTAGATGATTTTTTGAAACTAAGTGACCAAACAGCAACACACAATGAAACTTCAGACACAGTTGTGACACAACAACCAAGTATTGACATGAAACTAATTCTGGAATCATGATGGACAATTTGGCCAAAACCAACTGTTTCACCAATCACTTGCGCAAACTGACCGATGTTGTCCAAGCACGACAAGATAATCCCAAACCAACACACACACACAATTTTGTAAACACTTAATGACACACCGTGGTCTGCAAATACTGCCATTCGTTTGTAACCAAATGTATGTAAATTCAACTATGCGCGCTTTCTTAAAGAACATGTCTCATCCTGCCTTTGGTCCAAAAGGGGAGGGGGCAAGGCGGGCAAAAAATCGCCGAAGAGACTTAGGCTATGGAATCCTGTTCCTGCCATCATTAATCCGTCTTGGGTTGCAAAGTTGGACCACTGTTTGAAACCAACCGCTGCCGGTTCCGGGAACCAGGGTTCCGGGCAAGGTTCCGGAACTCAGGGTTCCGGGAACCAGGGTTCGGGGCAAGGTTCCAGGTTCCGCAAACCAGACTTTCAAGCAAGGTTCGGGGAACAATGGGTTCTGGCTACCTTTTGGGTTCCGGGACGTCAAGGTTCCGGGATCCCCAGGTTCTCGGCGCCAGGAAGGTTCCGGGCACACTTGGCTTTCGACAAGGTTCCGGGAACCTTACCATGGTTTCGAGCGGTTCTGGAATCACCGGAACACCAATTTTGAAACATCCTGGAAACCCAGAGTTTGGGGAACGAGGGTTCCGGCAAGGTTCCAGCAACACTGGGTTCCGACAAGGTTCCGAGAACCACCGCGGATGCGGACCCACAGTTTGGATATACTTCCTGGATTATGCCACAGGTTCCGGACAGGGACAAGGTTGCGGAACAACAATTTTCAAGAAGCCCAGCCCAGGTTCCAGAGAACCAGGGTTCTGGCAAGGTTCCGAGGTTCCGGAAACAACCCAGGGGTCGGATATACGCCGTGGGTTGTACCAAGGTTCATGCTACGGACAGGGTCCCAGAAAACCAATTTTCAAGGAAACCAAGGTTCCAGGACCATATAGGCCCTGTCAACGAGCAATCGCTGACAGGGGGGGGCACAGCGTGACAATAAATCAGCGCGTCTCGGTTCCGCAAACCCAGGGTTCCAATATATGCTGTGGGTTGTGCCAAGGTTCCGGAAACGAGGGTTCCAGGAAGACAAGGTTCCAGGAACACAAGAGATTCCGGAAATCCCCCAGCCAATCTTGGGTGCTTTGTGGCGGGTTCCGCACATGCCGATTCATGTTCGTTTGCTCAGTGGGCGCACAGCGTCGGTCGACTGACCTGTTCTGATGTTGCTGTAAAATCTTCTGTTTGAACTGTTCCGATGTCGCATCTACCAAAGCACATGCCACATCAAGCAATTAAGTTCGATGCCTTGGAACACCTAAATATTGGCAGCAAACCTGTGTGAGGCTTCTCGAAGCCAGGTAGATGATTTTTTAAAGCTAAGTGACCAAACAGCAACACACAATGAAACTTCAGACACAGTTGTGACACAACAACCAAGTATTGACATGAAACTAATTCTGGAATCATGATGGACAATTTGGCCAAAACCAACTGTTTCACCAATCACTTGCGCAAACTGACCGATGTTGTCCAAGCACGACAAGATAATCCCAAACCAACACACACACACAATTTTGTAAACACTTAATGACACACCGTGGTCTGCAAATACTGCCATTCGTTTGTAACCAAATGTATGTAAATTCAACTATGCGCGCTTTCTTAAAGAACATGTCTCATCTTGCCTTTGGTCCAAAAGGGGACGGGGCAGGGCGGGCAAAAAATCGCCGAAGAGACTTAGGCTATGGAATCCTGTTCCTGCCATCATTAATCCGTCTTGGGTTGCAAAGTTGGACCACTGTTTGAAACCAACCGCTGTTGGGGATCTACGTCGGCTTATTTTCTTTTGGAGTACGGAAGGTTAGCTAGGATACATTCAAGACGTATGGGTGAACATCCACGACATATTGGGGACCTCCAGATGGACCGCTGAGTTTCGTTTGTTTTTTGGTGGATCCCTCCGGTACTCAAACGTGGCTGGTTGGAAAATTCCCTAATTGCAAATGGAGAGTTATAGCTGGTAAAATCATGGAACATCATCGAACTACATACTGGATTTCCAGCAAACCACGTTTGATGACGCCGGGTCAATTCCCATGACATCCCATTAGAATCCATAAAAAATCCAAATTAAATCCATGAAATCCTCATGAAATCCCCATAAAACAATATTAAATCCATGAAATCCTCATGAAATCCCCATAAAAAACAAACATCATAACATCATTGCTCCGGCTAGAGCTGGCCAGGCGTTGAATTGCCAACTCCTGGACAGTCGCACCACCAAAGCCCTCTGCGAGGCAGGGCGGCCCCCGAACGATAGCTAAGTTGGTTTATAACTATGTAGTGGTAGGTTAAGTAGGTTTATGGTAGATATATCATGATATATCATGATATTTTATATCGAAAGTTAATGGGTTTGTAAACCAACTTATATCTGGGGGGCCTTACCCTGTGCTTATGGATTTCGATATGGAACCCTGATCAACCGACCAGTAGCTTTCGGGATAAAGGTGAACTGGGCCTGCTCCTTGGTTGGGATCCAACCATAGAGCCATGCAAGGAGTTGGGGAACTTTGTGAATCTAGTGACTTAGTGGCTTTGGGTATGCGTCCAAACTTAGGTCATTGCTATGGTGAAAGTTGAAACATGGCTCACATACGAATGTTCATCCCTGAAACATTGTAGTGTAGATTTGAACTGCTCTCCCATTTTATTTTGGGTTATATGCATTCTATCATATTTAATCCCCTAATATGACTGTAACATACTGGAACTCATTGACATCCCAGTAAAGTAATGATGGACACCCCATTTTCGAGGGGTCCAAACCCTTCAACAGTCTTTTTTGGGATGAATTCAGCCACACATATCCATCAGTACCAGCTATTTTAGGTATTTTGTAGCTATAACATGCTATAACCTCCTTTTTCTCTGGCATTTTCCAGGGTTTCGGAGACCTCCATGGTCATCAGCACCCCATGGTCCCCCACGGCCTCAGCGCCTACGATTGGTCTTGGCCAAAGAGTGCAACGTCAAAGCGGTGCCGGCGCC
This sequence comes from Cladocopium goreaui, assembly GCA_947184155.2. Taxonomy (NCBI): domain Eukaryota; class Dinophyceae; order Suessiales; family Symbiodiniaceae; genus Cladocopium; species Cladocopium goreaui. The sequence continues at coordinate 952,603 of CAMXCT020006689.1, forward strand.
GGTGACGGTGGTGGGCGATGTCCATGGCCAGGTGGGGGGTTCCGGTGCGGAATGCACATTGAGAACATGACAATAGATATAGAGTTACTTCAACAGCTATATATATATAGATAGTTCTTTAGTACAGTTATCTACTATATACAATTATATATATATATTTGAATAACTATAGAATATATATATATAATACTATAGATATATGATGACAAGTTAGTCGCGACATGAGAAAATAGACAATAGATATGGGAACGCAACCAGAATAAACTCAGAAACGCAAGAGCAGACTCGTGCCCTCTTGCAGTCCTTGTCTTGGCGAGTCTGAAAATCCGGGATTAACCTCCAAATAGCAATTGTTCAGAGGGAAAATGATGATAGATCAATGTAAACACCTACTGTATGATTTGGGGTATCCTATTTTCAGACAAACCCTTTTGAGCTTTTATTTTCATATGTGAATCATCTACAACGGGGGGGGGAACTTCCGATGGCCAGGTTGGCTCACCGGAATGCCATGAGTAACATGGGAGACCCCCAAGACTCCAAAGGGTGAAGAAAGCCTTAATTACTTGTCCCATGTTTGGGCAAAGATTTACTATTATCCCAATAATGATGATAGTCCTAGTTATTGTAAGATGTACCAACAATCATAATCATCCAAATAACATGATACTTAATACGAATACACATGACTGTCATGTACTGTAATCCAAGATCAAGAACACTAGTGATACAATGTGAGAGCAATAATCAGTCATAGGGATCCAAGATTGACAATCAAAGATCAAAGTACAGTAACTATCAGTAACTATCAGTAACTATCAGTAACTATCAGTAACTATCAGTAACTATCAGTAACTATCAGTAACTATCAGTAACTATCAGTAATTAAGGACAGTAACTATTGGATCATGATGCACCCATTTTTTCCAATTTCGGGGTCCAGGTCTTTGACCTTTTGGAACTCTTCCACATCGGTGGACCGGCTGGGTGGCCTGGTGAAAACCCCATAGGGAAACCCCGTGTGTTCGAAGAGCAGCCAAGGTGCCACATACCAACTACCTCTTCCTGGGGGATTATGTGGACCGCGGCCCCTTCTCCGTGGAGACCATCATGTTGGGTGACCAGAAAGGGGGAGACGCTGTTGGGAGCAATAAACGGAGGTCACGATTGTGTTTTGAGCTGGCCAAGTATGTATATACGCAATTTGTATATCTCTCTCTTGAACATTCTTTAAGCCATCAACATGGGTTTTCAATGAAAGCAATCGGATTTTTACGACCAACGCATGTTTATGTGAATATGATTGAGCTTGATGGGTGCTCAACGACCATGGCGAGGTTGCTGGCACTGCTGAAGCTTAGCCATCCCGAACGTATCACGTGGGGGCGCCAATGGTGCAGGGGTTATAGGGATCCACTCATATGGAGGTTTCCTCAAATGGGGGTACCCCAAACCATTCCAAATTAAACCATGTTATGATTGGAAACCAATGGTTTTTGGCTTTGGGGATCCCCATTTCAAGAAAGCCCACTATCAAAATCAATCATTTGAATATATTTGAATCATTGATGCGGAATTTATCTTCTGGTGGCTGGTCTTCAAGACTGCGTTTCACATGCAATCTTTGACTTGTCTCTGTGTGTAACGATTTTCCAGTATCTCGTTCCTTATCTGCATGGCCGCTGCGCAACCTCGACACATTGCCGACATCCTCGTTTGATGTTAGTTTCCCATCAAATCATTCCCCATCTTACCTGATATCGATGGCAACAGCCAAAGTTGCGTTGCGCTGCTGGGAAGCTTGGGGCTTGCAGTCTTCCCCTTGGCCAGGTTGCTCCGAGGAAATCATGAAAGCCGACAAATTACCCAGGCCCGGCAGCACTCGCAGCTCATGGCTGTTCCGGGCGGGATCCCGTGCACCAGGTGTATGGCTTCTACGCAGAGTGCGTGCGGAAGTATGGGGATGCCACAGCCGGGCAGCCCAAAAGCTGCAGAACTCTGCAGAATCATTTGGGGATGGCTATCCACCAACATCAATTGGAATAGTTTTCTGGGTCCGTCGAACCCTTGCAGAAATCGGGGTCGTGAACCTAGCGACCCGGATGTAGACATGTAGATGCCTCTTGAAGGATGTTCTACATTAAATTTCTACACCAGGTTACCTGGAGAAAGTTCCAGGGTCATCACCAGGTTCATCAGATCTTAGTGACATGTTTCAATATTTTCAATGGATTAATTTGTCTCAAGGAGGCTCCTGCCACCTATGGACCACACTGGAAGGATCCCTAAGGATTTACCAGCTGCATTACCTGGAGCAGGGATGCACATTACCCCGCCACCAATGGATATACTGAGGCCATTGGGATGAAGCGGGCAATTTTTGGGTCCAGTCAACGTGATATGCCACAATTTCGCTCTGAGTATGATATTTTTGTAACCCCAAATTCCGACTTTTGGATGCCTCAAGCAAGTTAAGCCTTGATGGGTCGCCCGAAGATCTCTGACAGGTTTGGCAGTGCTTCACCGAACTCTTTGACTACCTCCCGATCGCTGCTTCGGTGCCGCCCTTCCCAAAGGTGATCCCCGAAGGTGTAGGATATCCCAGGATGGAGACATTGATTTTGCAGATGCCTTAGTGGGGGTTTTCCATGGTCATCCATGACTTGGATGATTGGGGGTACCCCTATTTTAGGAAACCTCCAAATGATGTTTGTTTGATTTTTGGGGATTTTCGCATATCTACACTAGTCACGCAACTTGGGTGTCAGCTTCGCCCAAGGGAGCTGAAGATCGAGAGGTTGAGTTAAGAAAGCTAGCTGGTAGTTGGATGGCCAGTGACCACTCTCCATTTGTTGCTAGCACTCCCTATGTGTGCGGCTGAAATACTGCAGATACCCCCTGGCAACCAAGTATGAAGCTGGACCATTTCCCATTTAGTTCGCTGATTTTCCCATTAAAACCTGGGTTGAAAGGGGATTTCCGGTAAACAGGAGTCTTCTTTTTTGCCCAGAGGGGTGTTTCTTGCCGCTCATACGCCCAGAAGAGGTGAACTTTGTGCGACCGACCCGCGATTGCATTTCCAAGTCCTATGGAGCTTATATGCTGACTGCGCTTCCACATCCCGACATTTCCCAAGATCATACAGTCCTTCCGATTGCCGGTATGATGGTACGGCCCTATTCGATGACAAAGAGCTACCTAATGTGAGTTCCAAGGCAAGACGCTACTAGATTTATGTGGAGGTTTCCCAGAAGGGAACCCCACATCATCATGATGAGCAATCGGAAAACCAATGGTTTAAGGGGGTACATACCCATATTTTACGAATTTTCCATGTCAACAGCATGGGAAAGGACAGCATTGGTCCAAAGGTCGAATGTAAGGCTGCTAAACACAGCAGCGACACATGCGATGTCAGATGCGGAGCCACGTGATGAGGACCTGGACTGGACGGTGGAAGGAAACATTTGGAAACGTGGTAATGGCGGTAATGGTCTGTCCAATTTTCTATGTAACTACTTGGGAACTACTTAAATATCTGACATATCTATCTATTTTTCTATTTGTCTATATCAATTTATCAACCCATCAATGAATCAATCAATCGATCTCGAGCGATCTATCTGTCTGTATATCCACCTAATAGGTATATAGTGCCCATAGCAACCCACATTCACCAACACCGCAGATAGTATCTATCTATCTTCCTATCTCTGCCTCTCTCTCTCTCTCTCTCTCTCTCTCTCTCGCTCGCGCTCTCTCTCTCTCTCTGTCTGAATATACGCACATATATATATAATATTATATGACCATTTGTCAAAAATAGTTGTTTAGAAGTTTAGTATTGGTTGTTGATAATTCTTCTGGGTCTACTGTTTTTTTCTCTTCGTTATGAGGCGGCACGCAACTAAATTCAGCAATTCTGCAAGGCAGCGCTAGCAAACCCGCTAGGTTTGCGCTAGGTTTGATTGACAGCCATGGCCTCCATGTCGCGAATGTCTTGCCAGCTTTTCTTACAAGTCTGTCAGTTTCCACATATTCCCAAATTTTCGATTTTTTTTACGTATTTTACGCGCTAGATCGCCGCTAGCAACGCGCTAGCGAAAATTGCAAATACATGCCCCGGTCCGCCCGCAGCCTATTCAGAGGCACAGCCATGTTCACGCTTTGGTAGCTTACAGTAAGGAAACAGCATTGATCAGGAGGCATGTCAAGAAGCATATTGCATTCAGAGAGGCACACACACAGAGACACACAGTTCAGGAGATAGTACCAGCGACAGCGAATGAAAACCGACGTGCGTTAGCCGATTCCTGTGGTTTTAGAAAGATTTCCAAAGGCAACGAAGAATTTCCACGATTTCGCGTCAGCAAGGTAGGTCATGTTTTTTAAAGGCAAACATGAGGCGGCACACATGGAATTGCGATTTATCAACAAAACCGGGAACAAACACTTTGACAAAACGTCATATACATATAATAATGTATAATCAAGGGAAGTTTGAATGTCTAACTTCCGTGTTACGGATGTTTGGAAGCCATTGAAATCCCATGAAGCCGTTGCAATCCCACACCATAGAAGTATCACAGCAAAGAGATCTCACAGCAAAGAAGCCTCACAGCAAAGACGTCTCACAGCAAAGAAGTCCCACAGCAAAGAGATCTCACAGCAAAAAGATCTCACAACAAAGAGATCTCACAGCGAAGAAGTCTCACAGCAAAGAGATCTCACAGCAAAGAAGTCCCACAGCAAAGAGATCTCACAGCAAAGAGATCTCACAGCAAAGACGTCTCACAGCAAAGAAGTCCCACAGCAAAGAGATCTCACAGCAAAAAGATCTCACAACAAAGAGATCTCACAGCGAAGAAGTCTCACAGCAAAGAGATCTCACAGCAAAGAAGTCCCACAGCAAAGAGATCTCACAGCAAAGAGATCTCACAGCAAAGAAGTCTCACAGCAAGCAGGTCTCACAGCAAAGAAGTCTCACGGCAAAGAAGTCCCACAGCAAAGAAGTCTCACAGCAAAGAGATCTCACAGCAAAGAAGTCTCACAGCAAAGAAGTCTCACGGCAAAGAAGTCTCACAGAAAAGAAGTCTCACAGCAAAGAGATCTCACAGCAAAGAGATTTCACAGCAAAGAAGTCTCACAGCAAAGAAGTCTCACAGTTAAGAGATCACACAGCAAAGAGATCTTACAGCAAAGAAGTGTCACAGCAAAGATATCTCACAGCAAAGAAGTCTCACGGCAAAGAGATCTCACAGCAAAGAAGTCCCACAGCAAAGAGATCTCACAGCAAAGAGATCTCACAGCAAAGAAGTCTCACAGCAAGCAGGTCTCACAGCAAAGAAGTCTCACGGCAAAGAAGTCCCACAGCAAAGAAGTCTCACAGCAAAGAGATCTCACAGCAAAGAAGTCTCACAGCAAAGAAGTCTCACGGCAAAGAAGTCTCACAGAAAAGAAGTCTCACAGCAAAGAGATCTCACAGCAAAGAGATTTCACAGCAAAGAAGTCTCACAGCAAAGAAGTCTCACAGTTAAGAGATCACACAGCAAAGAGATCTTACAGCAAAGAAGTGTCACAGCAAAGATATCTCACAGCAAAGAAGTCTCACGGCAAAGAGATCTCACAGCAAAGAAGTCCCACAGCAAAGAGATCTCACAGCAAAGAGATCTCACAGCAAAGAAGTCTCACAGCTCACAGCAAAGAAGACTCTAAGCAAGATATCTCACAGCAAAGAAGTCCGACGGCAAAGAGATTTCTCACAGCGAAGAGATCCACAGCAAAGAAGTCTCACAGCAAAGAGATCTCACAGCAAAGAGATCTCACAGCAAGAAGACTCAGCAAGCAGTCTCACAGCAAGAAGTCTCACAGCAAGAAGAACTCTCACAGCAAAGAATCTCACAGAAAGTTCACAGCACTCACAGCAAAGAAGTCTCACAGTAAAGAAGTCTCACAGCAAAGAAGTCTCACAGCAAAGAAGTCTCACAGCAAAGAAGTCTCACAGCAAAGAAGTCTCACAGCAAAGAAGTCTCACAGCAAAGAAGTCTCACAGCAAAGAAGTCTCACAGCAAAGAAGTCTCACAGCAAAGAGATTTCACAGCAAAGAGATTTCACAGCAAAGAAGTCTCACAGTTAAGAGATCTCACAGTAAAGAGATCTCACAGCAAAGAGGTCTTACAGCAAAGAGATATCACAGCAAACAGATCTCACAGCAAAGAAGTCTCACAGCAAAGAAGTCTCACAGCGAGGAGATTTCACAGCAAAGAAGTCTCACAGCAAAGAAGACTCGAAGCAAAGATATCTCACAGCAAAGAAGTCCGACGGCAAAGAGATCTCACAGCAAACAGGTCTCACAGCAAAGAAGTATCACAGCGAAGAGATCTCACAGCAAAGAAGTCTCACAGCAAAGAAGTCTCACAGCAAAGAAGTCTCACAGCAAAGAAGTCTCACAGCAAAGAAGTCTCACAGCAAAGAAGTCTCACAGCAAAGAGATTTCACAGCAAAGAGATTTCACAGCAAAGAAGTCTCACAGTTAAGAGATCTCACAGTAAAGAGATCTCACAGCAAAGAGGTCTTACAGCAAAGAGATATCACAGCAAACAGATCTCACAGCAAAGAAGTCTCACAGCAAAGAAGTCTCACAGCGAGGAGATTTCACAGCAAAGAAGTCTCACAGCAAAGAAGACTCGAAGCAAAGATATCTCACAGCAAAGAAGTCCGACGGCAAAGAGATCTCACAGCAAACAGGTCTCACAGCAAAGAAGTATCACAGCGAAGAGATCTCACGTGCCTGCGTACCTACGTAGCTACGGCCCTACGTACGTGCGTACAGAGTGTATATGTATATAAAAGTATACCTAATTACATGATTTACTACGTGTATACACGTGCATAACAAATAAATAGGTTAAAACAAACAAATATATATATCTCTATATATATATGTATAATTATATGTGTAAATGTATCCGTAAATGTAAATATACATTGAGGTTTTAACAGTGTACAACCTTTTCAGAATATATATATATACATTCAGAAAATATGCAATGTCAAGATATACACATGTGCATACATCGAAATGCGCAATATATATATATACACATATATATATATATATGTATATTGCACACTAGAAAAACTATTTACACACTGCACAAGATAAAAACAAATGCATATAAATATAAATACCATATGAGATGTATACATGCATATCTATAACATATGTTCATATACAATAGCATTTGTATATATATATATATGTCAGCAGATAACGACCACATATGTTTATATATATTTATATACAGCAAAAAATGTACTTATGCATCATGAATCATAAAAGTATATACACGCATGCCATATACATAATATGCATACAGACCGTATGCATACATGTACATACATATGGTAAATAAAGGTATATATGCATATATGTACATATGTAAATATGTACATATATACATATGTATAAATGTATATATATGTATATATATATATTTGAAAATATGTTCATATGTACATACGTCTATATGTAATTATGTATTTATGTTTATATGTACATATGTACATGTGTCCATATGCATATGTCGAAATGTGTATAAATGTATCTATGTACCTATGTTCTTGTATCCATGTATAGATGTATATATGTATCTAGGTTTATATGTATATATGTATTCATGTACATATGTATATTTGTATTTGTGCAAACATGTATATATTTAAATATGTAAATATGTAAATATGTATTTATGCATACATGTATATATGTATATAGGTATATATGTATTTATGTTTGCATATCAATTTACTTTTCTACACGCCATGTATGCACAAAGATATACATTGAGTATATATATTTTATGTATTCACATTGTGTATGTACGCACACGATATGCGTATGTGTATATACATTTGTGTATTATAGGATGTGTATATAATATATATTCACATATATGTACTATAATTATATACATCATATACTGCAAGTGTACACGCCTTGAAACCCATGTTTACTGAATATTCCGGTCCATTCCGGGATTTTACCGTAATGTTTTTTTGGGTTCAAATGTTTCGTTAGTCCTGGGTGCAGATCCGACAGAGACACTTCAGCTCATATTTGCCGCTGCACCGAAAACTTTCTCCGTTTCCTGTCGGAAGCAAAACAATGAAACCACACAGACATGTCAATGAGGGGATTACAGTTGTATACGGCCGTAATTCCACAAGAAACACAGTGAACAAACAACCTTGTCAGATGGTTGTGTCCGCGCATAGTAGTACTACAGTAGACAATATACGTATACAGCAAGACTGTATGGTTTGCGCGTAAGGTTAGAATGGTGTTCGAATATTATCTTTCTACATGCCCAAAAACTGCGCACGGCCAGTGTTTTGGTATTTCCCAGACGACGAAACTTAAACCCTAAAACCCTAAACTTTAAAACCCTGAAAACTCTGAATCCTAAACCTGAAAAAAGTGCGTATAGGCAGTATTTTCTGCAATCTCTCTTATCATGTTCGACAACCAGGCGTCCTCAATGTTGCAGTCCGGGCAAACCACGGGGTTTTTGCGTACATATCAGTTTCTGAGTACATATCAGTATCTGAGTACATACCTTGATGTTGGGCAAACAAACCGATATAGCACGATTCCATGACTTCTGACCAGGAGGAATCGCTCGTGCTGCGCCCCAGCATCACTGGACTTTTCATGCTGTTTGCAGTGACACATTGGATGGTTCTTTTTTTTTCCCTCTTTCCGGGCATTTTTTTTCTTGCGGTGCTTCAGAATTACATACCACATGATTAGATGGTTTCAGACCTTAAACATGGCCAATCAGATAGGGAAAAAAACAATCCACTTCATGGCATCCCACAAGTTGTTGACACTTCTCGATGCCAAAGACGAGGGATGGATGCCACAAGCGCTTGTGACTCCCCCATGAATCAATTCAATCGCTGCGAGTTTATACTCGTACTGGTTCTGTTAAAATGTTCCATGAGAGGTAGTTGAGATGACATATCCCGGATATATCCCCATTCAGCCTGTATCTTGAGACAAATTGAAACCACTCAATTTAAGTGGGGTATCCCCAATAGCTGGATGGTTTTTAAAATGGAACATCCTATTACAGTAAAATGGATGATCTCTGGGGTACCGTGGGGAAACTTCCAGTCTCCCAGGCAGAAGTCGAGGAGTCCTCCGCGAATCAAGGCGTGCTCCACAGCCACAGGTGATTCTGAGTTGTTTTGGCTCAAGCATCCCTGATTCCGGACTGATACCACCTGACTGGGCTGTAGATTCATGAAGGAACCATTTTGCTAGCCTGAGGTTACAACCTGTTACAACTATCAAGGGACACAGACATGCCAACAAATTCTGAAAGCGAATTGACATAGGCCAGAGTTTTTATCGCTCGATGGGCATTCCACGACATTACAAGCACCATTGGAATCCACCATTCGTTCCGCTAAGTCTACATGGTCCGGAATCCCAGCAGAGATGTGGTTTGAGAATTTTAGCCAAAGCCAAAGATCCACTGGTTAATTTCATCGTGAAATTCCCTTTGAAATGGATATATGATGATTATGATGATATATGTTCGGGGCATACTCCATTTTCAGACACACCTAGACAAGATATCAAATGCATGAACGATGCCTTAAAATGACAATGCAAACTGAAACATGCCGGGAGTCTGGATTATGTTGGAATCGGGGACGGAGGATTTTTATTTCATGAAGCCGGCATAAGTTTTGTTTTTGTTTTTTCCGCGAAGGGCTAACACGGTGGGGTTTGTCCAAAAGTTGAGTTTTTCCCCCAAATCGCCTGGTTTATTATATTTTTTCCCATTTTCACTGGCCATTAGGGGGTACACCCCATTGTCAGACACGCCCATTGAGAGTTCGAACCAGTCAGCAGTCGTTGTAAAAGGGTTTGCTGTGGGCCATGACTGAAGATGATCAACCTTGCAAGCGCTCCTGCACTTTCAAAGAGCTAACAGGGTATAGTATCGTTGCAGTCTTCGGCACACTCTATCCTTTACCAAAGAGAATCTCAACAAAAACAGAAAACATTTCCATCAGAATCCACTGCACATCTCTCAAGGAGCTGCTTGGCTCAAACTGATTCGGGGGATTCCCAGAATTCGCCTGTCGCAGCACTTCCATGGGTTGCGGAGCCAGTACACAGCAAGGGGTTTCTGCCACCACTGAGCCGTGCGCTGGCGCAGGCAAGTCCCAGGTGCGGGGAGACGGTTTTTCGATCGTTTTTCCATGGGTTTCAGAGGGGTTTATAAAATTTTATAAACCCAAATGCCATAGACCTAGCATGACTTGCGGATATGACTTGGGGATGACTTGGGATATACCTAATCAAATGTTTATACCCTGGTGATGACTTGGGGACTATGGCATTGGGTGAATCCCACGTCGATTGGCTCCACCGGAGGGGGTGATTCAGGGACCAGGGACCAGGAGATCGAAATACTTGCGATGAAGTGAAACAAAGAACCGACTTGGATTGATTAGACCAGAGAATGTTGGCTAAGACAAAGCAATATTAATAATATTATGGGATGATATGATAAGATTGGAGAAGATAAAGTGATTTAAGACCGGCGTTGGATGGGATCATAGCAGGTAGAGATAGACTGCCAGATATACTTTGGGGTTTCCCTTCAGCCGAGTTGATGGCAACTGTTGCTGAAGCCAGGTCGCTCAGGAACATGATGACTGGGGTTTGCCTAGCTACCAATGTGGAAAGGAAGACCAGGCTCGACGAGCTTTCGAACGCAGGCGAGAGCAAAACGTCTTGATGATGATTGCGCACCAGAAGGAGATGAAGACACTCCAAAGGCCTGGACATGCCTGGACCCCCGGAATTCTCAAAGGAGAAGCGTAATGTTGCGTAGTTGTTCAAGATTCGGAGATAGTCGACGAGATATGACTTACTGGTGTAAATAGGCGATGTATGTTGAAGTTGTTTGCTGAACGTTTCATGAAGGCACCTGAAGCCGAAACATCCTTTGTATACAAAGTCTACTCCAGTGTTGAAATACCACAGTCAGAGGTTGCTGTGTCTTGGTTCTCAGACCATCCGGTAACAGAGATTGTGTACATGGGTTTGTCAAAGTTATGGCCATTCTAGACGATTTTAAACTACGTTTCATGAATAATATAGAGATTTGTACTGTTACCCATATAAGGACTCCCATTATGGGATGGATGACCATAGCCCATATACCAGAATATACAATTTTTTGACCATGGCACATATAGGGACAATACGGAAAAATGATGAGTAACCACGCACTTTCAATAGGTTTTTTATTCGATTGCAATTATCATCATTTTCAGACAACCCCAACTTGGGCGCAATGGAGGACATCAAGGCCGGACAATCCTGTTGTCTGTGTATGGTTTACTAAACTGGGTATCCCCAAACTGATGACGATTTACTATAAAAGAATGACCAACACCTGTGGTTCCTAAGGGTCTTACTTAAATTGCAACTATATAGTTGCTTTGAAAGTTCGCAGCATGGGTCTCAATCCTATTAATGAGGGATGATGATCTCTATTCGCATATATTTGGTATGTGGGTATGGGTCAATACCTATAGATACATTTTTAGTGGAATGAACATCCATTTACCAGCTATTTTGGGGTTCACTAGGTACCAGGGTTTTGACCCATCCCCATGTGTTGAAACCACCAGAAATGATCCCAGCAAGTCTTTCACTGGGTGCACTGGGTTTTAAACGATTTCTGGACCTTGTTTTGGTTGGTTGAAGTGATACTTGGAACATAATCCGACCAAACAGATATATAATGATATATATATATATATTATACATATATATATGTATACATACATTATATATATATATATAGTTTTTTTTTTTTTTAAATACAGTACACACATATATATATATACATATATATATATATATACATAATTATATACTGTCTGCATACACTGTCTATATTCTGATACATAGAGATCATAGAGTAGATACATACAGTATATATATATATGTATATATATATATGTATATATATATATATGTACAGTATCTCGCAAATGACCCTGCTTCATTAGTCCCTCAAATGCGCTTTTCCCAATAAGACAGGGTTAAAAACCCACTTACATCCTAAGCAGATCCGTCGCGTTGGATTGGTAGTTGCGGCTGATCACATCCCCCCTTCCCCTCGAGGTCAACAAGCACCTTGGCCACCTAACGCCTTGAACGTCGATTCTGAACCCAGCCAGTACCATTTTTCTGTTCACGTCCAGTTTTCGCAAAGCGTGGTGGCTGCATTGAGACAGCTGAGTTTTTGAATTTCTAGAGCACAATGGGATGGGATGACGAATCCAATTATCGACTTTCATATTTTTTAGGATGGGTTTGAAACCACCAATGATTGTCTGGTCGGATCAACTTCAGAATTTTTGGCGAAGAGGTGGGACTTAAGGTCTAGCTGTCCTGCATCCGATGACTGTCGCTATTTAGTGACACGTGCGAGCCAAAGGCTGTCCTTACTGTGTGAGTCTCTTTGGCCGGATGACTTACGGGGCAAGTTGCAATGCACTGCCCGTCTTTGCCACTGGTCATCCCAGCCGGAATGCTCCCGGCTCGTTCAGATGCACAGAGGTCTGTGCCGCTAGCGTGTGACAAGCTGCACACAGAAGTACTGTAAATTTCCGAGCCATAGATTATTAGTAAACTATCATTCAACACATTTCCCAGTTAAATGTTATATATAAATATATATATATATCCATATATACATATGGTTCGATTCCAATATTATAGAAATGGTTAGATTCTTAGATTTCCCTCATGACCTGAGGTGTGCAGCTCCGCTAGCTTCGCACAGGCGATTTCCTCTTGGAAAGTCTGACATCTTGCATCCAGTATTTCAAAAAGGGCTACATTTCTTCAGAAAGTTCGTAGCACAAGTATTTCAAGAAGTATTTCAAGTGTTCGGATTCCAGGGTATTGCTTGATCACCCCAAAAGCTTCAGCTGTTGTCCCGTTCGTTTTTATGTCCCCAATCCCACCTGCGGAACGGGGGAAAGTACGGGCGACCTGAACAGACAGAGATCAACTTGGGCATAGAAATCATAAGATGGGGCGTATTGAGAAAGCACATGTGATCAAGCAATTTCTGTGAGCTCTTGGCTTGCAGTTGTGGAACAGTTGATACAGTTTACCGATTTTGACATGGGCTTGTACAAAATGCTGCAACTTAGCGCTGCCAGACCCCAACGCTTCGTTGATGTCGAAAATTGCAGATTGGTTGATGTTTCTGAGGCCATTGCCTGCCCTGAATTGGTTGCTTCAATCAGATCAGAACTATGCCTTTAATGTATACATTGTATTACATTGTATGGTTACAGGCTCTTTAGGGGGAACCAATTGCAATGCAGCTAAGCTCATCTCCATATCCTTGTTTCTTAGGATGACTTTGCACTAACAATGTCTCATGTTGAAATCACCTTACTTCAAGACACTCAATTTTTGCGGTTCCCAAAGGAGCGTGAAACCTATTTGATATCAGGCAAGCAATACTGAGCTTGGGACATGTCCCATGACTTGGGAATTCACCTGAATTCAGATTCCGTGATTTGCCCCGAGGTCAGAGCTCTTCTGTGATGGCTAGAAGAAAACTTCAACGTTTCACCATGTTTCACCGTTTCACTTTTGGAAAGGCTCTGTTTCGCTCATGTGGCTTAGTCTATGCGTCCCTCTTTGCCGCTACGTGATTCTCGTGGCAGCTGTGATTCATTGTGATTCTTGTGATTCTGTGTTTTTTCGTTTTGAATTGGGATTCAAATGGATTTTAGACTATTTTAGCACAATTTCACGATGTAGATTTCCACCTGATTTCAGCAGCGCATCATGCCGTGTTTTGGGCCAGGCCTCATGGAAATCCTCAGGGACGAACGTGGCCTGGATGTTTTTTTTGGCACCAGAAATGGCAATAGGGGATGGTTTCTGATTGGGTTTACCACATTATATAGTGGTTGTAATGGGATAATAGCGAAGAAGCATCTTATTTGAATAATTATTCAATATTTGTTTATGTGATTGTGATGATGGGATAACTCTCATAATGATGATGATGATGATGATGATGACGACGACGACGATGACGATGATGACGATGACGATGACGATGATGATGATGATGATGATGATGACGATGACGATGACGATGATCATGATGATGATGACGATGATGACGATGATGACGATGACGATGACGATGACGACGATGATGATGATGATGATGATGCTGATGCTTCTAAATAATGTTTTTAAATACACTAGTGATTACAATGTTGTGATAATAAATGATCATAAGAACTTGTCAGATGCAATATATGGACAATGATCAACTAGTAATATTACAGCCAGGACAGGGGTGCTGCCCGCGGAAGTGTGTTTTGATTGTGCAGTGCCAGCGTTTTATGCATTTTGGGATGTCGACGGATTGTCCAAATGGTGCCGAGATTTGTTTCCAAAACATAAAACCCTAAACCCTACATCCTAAACCCTAAAACCTAAATCCGCTATGACACCCTAAGTAAGCCTTGAAAGCAACATCTTATTAAAAATGTGGTAAAAACAAAAAACAAAACAAAACCCTAAATAATCCCTAAACAAAGCCTAAAGAGTTGGTCACATGATAAACCAGAAAGGGCGGCATATTAACCCCGGTTTTTTTATTGGGGGTAATATTAGATAATCCCATCCCCCCAATTGGACCAGATATTCCCAGACCTCCAATTTGTGGATCCAATACCTTCCACCAGGACATTTTTTGCTGGCAAAAAACTCAGCATATATATAGAGGCACTAATAGATGGAGATATAGATGGGGACATATCAACATAAAATGATAATGTATGATTTTTTGTGTCTTTGTCTCAAAATGAACATAATTTTTCCCCAATTTAATGGCCGTTAGTAAATGTTAGTAATGGGGAACATGAATGAATTGGATCCTTTTAGATGGACCGCAAATGGATAAAGTCCACTATTTGTCCATTGTTGGTTCAGCTGATGGTCATATAGACCCAATGTTCGGTTTTAAATCTCGATCCCCTGGAAAATAGCAAGCAAAAAGGAAACACATGACGTTATCATGAGATATCCCCATAAAATTCAGCATATTATAATGTTATTGATTACATTCTCATTATATATATACATATCCAAGATATTCCCATTGTGGTTGGTTTTATACCCAGAAAACGTGATGGTAGATTTTCATTTTCCCCAGTCACATTGACAGAAATTGGATATAAAACATAATGACACCAACCAATCATATATCCATAACTCTTTGGTTGAAACCCAATTTCTGACCGTGGCATCAAATGGCTTCAACAATTGTCCATTTCTCATCATTTCTCCATTTCATATCGACAATAACTGACTTTATGATGATTAGATATTTGAATTTTCCATTTTCATATGGTCAGTATTTGAAACCCATTAGATATTTGAATTTTCCATTTTTGAGGGTTTCAACTTCTACATAACCTCCAGCATTTTCAGCAAACTTGAAAGCCGCTTAAAGGGTTAGACATTTGACCATTGTTGGTTTGTAGCTCATTGTATCCCCAGGATGTCCCACGCAAATTGCCATTTTATCTCCGTTATATCCCCATCATATCTTCATCAAATCCGATAAAAATCCCATAAAATCCAATTAAACCCCAGATAATCCTCTAAGTTCCACTAAATCCCATGATAATCTTGTGATAATCCCATTGTATTCCCATGAAATCCCAATGTCATCCCATTCTAATCCCATGAAATCACCATTTGTTGATGGTTAAACCACCATTTTTTGGACGCCTGAGGCCGTCGAAGCTTTCAGGAGCTCCGTGTGCGGCGGGCGGCGCGGGTCACTCCGTCACATGCGGCGGCGGGGAAGGTGCTGAGACGCCCCTCGGCACGGGCGGTGATGGAATCAGTGAGTCCCCTGGTGGTTTGACAGTTCTACGGATGTATATGTATATATATATATATCTATATGGGTAAATTACAGTATAACGACCTCACTGTGACGGAAGCCTGGAATCATGAATTTATGGGGAATCATCCCCAGCCTGATGACAAGATGTGAGGCCTTATTTCAAGTTCAGGAACTAATTATAACCATCCCCAAGGTAGAAACGTGTTTCCAGGTGGTGATAGATGGTGTTTAATACATATTTCCAGTTTTCCCACTTTTCTATTTTTTTTGGGGGGGGTTGCTATATATATATAGGGATATAATATGGATAGAACTTGAATCTACTGGGAATCTAATGATGGTAATGAATGAGAGGGTTTCTTAAATCGTCTATACTTAGACTCCTGGAAGAATTATATATATGGGGTGCTTAAAATAGGAGATCCCCAAGTCACCATAGGTTTCAATACTAGGTCATGGTCTAATGACTCGGATGATTTGGGGGATCCCCAATTTTAGGACCCCCATATATATATATATATATCTATATGTATGTATGTATGTATGTATGTATGTATGTATGTATGTAATCATCCTGCAGTAGACAATATATATATATATTCATATTCGGGGGTTCAATATGGATAATTATATATATATATACTGTGGATATACTGCGAATATAATGGCAATATAATTAATGGGAAGATATGATCATGCTGCAGTCGATAGAATTTGGAATTTTCACAGATATTCCCAATTGTTGATGTTTTTTTTTCATTTCCATATTCGATCTACTCCAGGATGGCTGTATCATTTTATATATATATATATAAAATTACATGTACAAACTGTTTGTTGTCTATGTTACTTTTATTTTGAGTATTTATTGAATTATATCCATTATTTTCAAGGGGAACACACAACTATTTTCAGGGTTGCTATCGCCCATTGTAGGGGTAAATGATAGTCACCAAGGGGAAATGTGGTAGATTTACCTACCCCTTGCACCTGGGGTATTGGGAGCAATCATTATCCTTGATTTATATTGTATAAGATTATTTAAGCACCAACTACTCAATCTGAATATGGGGTTGATATGTGGTTGTTCTCAAAACCCCGGAGCCGTCTCCAAATTCTTGATTAGTTAAATGGGCTCTAGCCACAATTTATGGCGAGTTTCATTGGAAAAATAGCCACTTTTTAAGGCACTTGACCTGATGCTTTGGATGAAAAACAGTAACCACCAGGAAGGAAAAGCAAAACCCAAAATGTATACGTTTACGCTTGATTCTTGATTCTGTACCATTTGCCTAGAATCCTGGCAGAACACTTGGCAAAGCAAAGCGCAGCAGCAATCATTGCTTGACCATTGGGAGCTGATTTTGCGCGCAGGATTCTTAACATTTTCCGTATGAAACGTAGGGGATGGACATCAAAGTGACATGGGTTTTCAGATGAATCCTAGTACAAACACCCAGTATGGCTATTGTTGCCAGACTCGTATGGGTCTGGAAATGGGGTTGTCCACCGAAAACGCCTTTCTGCTCAGGTCATTGGGGTGGCCCATCCCTGGTACCTTGCTGCATGGAGGTCCCAAACCGAGCCTTTCCGTTCCAGATTTTCCAACCTTTCTCTAAAAATTCTACAACATATGCCCAGAAATTCACATGAGTATACATGTGCTATGTGTATAGTTGTGTATATACTGTGTATATGTTCAATGTATATACGTATATGGAGACATCTATGTACGTAGATGCACATGCACATTTACCTCTCTCTCTCTCTCTCCATACATCTACTTCTCTCTCCCTCTCTCTCTCTGCTCTAAAGATACAGCATGTACATATATATATATATATGATGTAATATATATATATATACATAGATATGATGTACTATATATATATATAGATATGATATGTATTTCATATATGATATGTATTTATATATATATAAATTATACATTATATATATTATTATATATGATATATATTATACATACTGTATATTTATATATATTGTATACATTACATATAGATTATATACATATTATACCTTATATATTGTATTATATATATTATATATATATTAAATTATATTATATATACATTATATAATATAGATAATATATGAATATTAAATGTATTATATTATATTTATTTTATATTTTACATATAATGCATATTTTACATATTACATATTACATATTATATATTATATATTACATATTAAATAGTATATATTATATTATATATTATATTATATATTATCTTATATATATTATCTTATATATTATTTATTATATATTGTAAAATCTATTCTATATTATCTATTATATATTATATATTATAGTTTATTATATTATATATATATATTCATATCATATATTTCATATTATATTTTTTTTAATTATATATTAGATATACTACATACTATTTATTATATATTAGATATATTATATTATATATATTTGAGATATTATGTATATATATATTATATTATACATTAGATATTTTATATTTTAGATATTAGATATATTATATATTATATATTAGAAATATTATATATTATATATTATATATATTATATATTAGATATACTATATAATCTATATTATATATTATTGATTATATCATACATATATATATATATGTATATCATATGGGGTACATGACTCATCATAGGACCGACACGACAATTATGCCTCAACGAGCTTCGCTTCGAGTAATTTTTTCAGGCCTCAGCAGCGCCGCCACGTGCGGCACGCCGATTACATACGAGGCTGACCCGGCTGACCCTGGGAAGTCTCCAATTCTGAGGTTATCGTTGTTATTTTTGTTGTATCCCAGTGACAACTGAATTCTAAGCGTTAAATCACAGTCCGGAAACTCGATTCACATCCACGTGGAACTTGAATAAAAACTGGGTCATGGGCCACATGGGTTGTATCTATGGCCATTCATCATCTGAAAAAATCGATGCTAGGCTGGCAGCTGAAGAGCCAAGGCCATCCAGCAAGGGGTGGTTGACGGGATAAAGTTTTCATGTGCAATATTTCAGAAAGGATTAGTCAGTACAGGTCATACCAGCAACCTGCTAGAGTTTATGCTGAGATGGATAGTTGTTTCACCAGTTCTTGTGCTTTTCCAGAGAAAGTGCATATATTTGCAATCAATCCACGGGTGATGGTGGGAGGTAAGATTCACAGTAGCTGGGTGACATATCCCTGGATATATTCTCTGTTACTGTAAACGGGGCAAAGCCTTTAAAGCTACCCAGTTGCGAGCACTCAATCCCATGATATTCAAGTTTTTGAATATTGTTTGCGCATTTTTGATGGTCAAGTCATGTAAGATCAAAATTATTGATGATTGAATCAAATCACACATTTTGGTTTTCATTTTCTGTTTTTTGCTGGTTAAATTGCCACGTTTGCTGGTTAAATCCCAATTTTTGTTGGCTCAATCACCATTTCTCTTGATGACATCACCATTTTCCCATGGTTTCCAGCATTTTCCTAGGTGAACAAAACATCTCCAGCCAGTTTCTTGCGCAACTCGCCAGGTTTCGCGCGTCTCGCCCGGTGCCATCGCCTGCATCACCTGCCAGTGCGGTGGTGCCTTGCATCAGAAATTATGGTAGGGATTGGGGTAACGAATGGAGTAACTAATGGGGATTGAATGGGGATTTCATGGACTTCAATGGGATTTCATGGTGATTTAATAGGGTAACTGCAGGAATACTGAGACATGATTAATAGTTAGGGTAGATGAATAATAGTTAGTTATAGTAGGTAGTGAATGGTAACATCACTAGTGGTATATCACGGACCTATAGAGATGTGTATATTGGTATGGATATATACGTATATATATATATATCTATACGTAGTGTATAGAGATATTGATCTTGCACATTAATGCGCGTTGTATTGACATGATATATATATATATAATATCATGTTATGTATATATATATATAAATACATTGATATGGGCATGTACTATTGAGTTACTATTACCATTTGACAGGTCAAAGGGTCGAAAATTGGGGTTGGTGCCATGGTGCCACATAAAATTGGGATGGTATTTCTGTCAATTCATATACATGTATAATGGGTCAAAATCAGGTATTGGGCATATATATCTATATGGTGTACTATTGCCAACAAGGGTATGGGCCGAAATTGGGTACATATGGTTTTGGGCTACATAGTATGTACTGCATGTACATAAGCATACACACACATATATATATATACATACATGTACAAATATGCGTATATATATATACATATATGTACAGGTAAACAAATACACATATATATATATGAGTACATATATGTACATATATAATACATATAATATTTATATATACACGTACATATGTATATATATATGTAATATACATATATATATATGTAATATACATATATATATATGTAATATACATATATATATGTAATATACATATATATATATATATGTAATATACATATATATATATGTATTTTACATACACACATATATATATATATCTATGTACGTATATATATATACATGCACATATACATATACATATATATATACATGTTCGTACACACATAGATATATATATATATATATATACATACATGCATACAAAGGTTTATCCATGCATATATGTATATACATACATATATATATATACATATATATATACATATATATACATATATATACATATACATACATACATACCATACCACACCATACCATTACATTACATTACATTACATTAATACATACATACATACATACATACATACATACATACATACATACATACATACATACATACATACATACATACATACATACATACATACATACATACATACATACATACATACATACATCATACATACATACATACATACATACATACATACATACATACATACATACATACATACATACATACATACATACATACATACATACATACATACATACTACATGTATATATATATACATGACTATATTACATATATATATATATATATGTATTACATACATACATACATACATACATACATACATACATACATACATACATACATACATACATACATACATACATACATACATACACTCATACACACATACACACATACACACATACATACATTTATTTATACACATATAAATATAAATAAATACATATTATATATATATATGTATATGTTTGCAAGTATGGGTCAAAATAGGCAAATTGGACACCCAAAATTGGATTGGGTTTGAATATTGCCATGATGATAGGCATAGGTGTTTTTATGTATATAGTGTGTTTTAACTGGTTGATTTATTTAGTATGTTTGATTGTTCTTATATTGCTGACTGGAATCTACCCCTAGAACATCGGATATGTGTAGAGGTTGGCTGGTCTCAGCATTCTCCTGAAAGATAGCAATCAAAGCATCTAGCAACGAAAGTTCTGACAGGGAAACCTCAAAAATAACTCTACTCCAGGCTGAGAAGCTTGGGAAAGAGTTGGTCGATCTTGAGCACTGACCAACCAAAAAAAGAGTGGCTGGATGTGGGTAACACTTGTCATTTCTTGGGTTGCATCGCATTCTTGGAAACGGCTTTCCGAACATGGATTTTTTGCTGGGCTTTGAACGCTGATAGGGATGGATCAACATCTCTACCATCATAATTCGGAGGGGATGAACATCCCATAAATCCTAGCTATATCCTAGCTATATATCCTAGCTATGAACAGGTGTAAAACACCAGCCATATCTCCCATTTTGGTTGGGTCAACCCGGATTGCTCCGTGGCTCCGTCGCGACGGAGCGCCGGCGATGAGGTGGAGTCGGTGGACCCGGTCGCCCGAAACACGTCCATTTCAGAGGTGGGATTTCACAGGGATTTCATGAGAAGCCTCTGGTAGTTTCACATAGCCAAAAAAAACCCAGCAATTTTTGATTTCGAATTCATAGATGTTCGGATTTCGACATATCTGCTGTTATTTTGTAAGATAATTCAAAATCAGTTCACTGATTTGTGGTCACTAATTCTAGTATCATTTTGGTTATGATGATGATGATGAACCGGTTGATTCACCAGGGAACCCTCCCAACATTTTCAGAGAAATGGTTCAATCTGCTTGGCGAAGCTTGGTGCCAGGCAGAGACGCATGCGCCAGGTGAAGTGGATTCCTTTCAGGGCGACAAGGTGCGAAGATGATGGTGATGATGGTGATGATCTATTCACTTTTTGCCTTTGTTGGACGACTTCATGGTGTTTAAGAGCCAAGAAAGGCAATCTTTCAGAATATCAATGATGGTGAATGACATGAAATATCATACCTTATAAATACACGTTATGAAGCTGGAAGAGACCGAGCTGGACATTTCAAGCACGGTAGAAATCTTGCAGTCAGCCCATGCTCCCATCAAAATGGAGATGTCACCACCAAAGTCACTAGTTTCAGGTTGTTCCATGTTGTTTTCCCATTCTTGTACTGGAAATACACGGGAAACTCCCATCTTTCGCGGTTTTTTCACATGTCAAAACAATGGTTTCAGGTTTCGATTTTCTCTGAAGTCAACCCAGTCCTTGTGCTTAGCTGTGACCTGCTCCTCGCGGTGCAGGTCGTGGTGCAGGTCGTTGCAACTGTTCCAGCAGTGAGACCCCCAGCCACGCCAGTGCCAGCAGTGCCCGATCTGGATTCGAGGCTGATGACAAGCGGCTGGGGTTTGTCTCAACATGGGATGTAATGGGCATATTATGGGCATATTATGGGCATATAATAGGGATAATGGGGATATGTATATGTATAATAATATACGTGTTTATATATATAATAAACTATGATTTATATGTATGTATAGTATATTATATATATACATACATACAGTATAACCACAAGTATATATCATGTGTTTGTTTCCTCGGCACACCGGGACTCCGGAGTGGGGAAGTTTACATCCATGGTGGTTGTGGAGAGATGATGAATCCTATTGGATGATTGAGCCTATAGGATTTTGCTCTTTGTCTTTTTGGGGTTGCTGCAAGTCACAAAACAGTCCACTCTGGGTACCAACTTCCAGCCGGTTTCCAGTCAACAGCTGCAGCAGCCAGGTGGGATGACTTGATCCAGCGGATTGCGTATCTGGGACAGGAGACCAACTACTTTCTTCGAGTGATCCCCACCAACGGGCATGCCATTTCTGACATTTCTATACATGTCTGGCAGACCTTTTCTCTGGCATTCTATCTGACACCTATTCTAGCATTTTATTTGACATATATATATATATATATACATATTCTGACAATTCTATCTGTCATATCATCTGGGATTCTATCTGGCATTCTATTTGACATTCTATCTGGCATATATTCTGGCATTCTATTTGACATTCCATCTGGCATACGGTCAGGCATTCTATCTCATGATTTATCTGAGATAATGTTCCCGTTCTGGTTCCAGGGCCCAGAGCTGCGAGGAAGCTGGCGAGAGGACAGGAAGGAAGGAGCGAGAAGGATGGCTGTCTTGTTAAAAAACTCGAGACCTTCATCTGGCATGTGGGAACTGTGGGGTATTCGGTGGATTTCACAAAGCAACCCTGCAGATTTTGCATTTTTTTCGAAACCCAATTGAAGATTAACAACTTGCTTTCAACATGGCAGTTGTTGTATTTTTACATCCCAATATCAACTGCACCGGTGGCCTCAAACAATGCGGATTTCATCACATAGAAACGCCATATTCGTTAAGAGGTATAGGACAGCCCTGCACGGATAGATCGTGAAACCTTGAACAGCTGAGTCAAGGAACCAGGTTGTGTGCCCTGTATCAGCACAATCTACCTTCAATTGCGAGTCGTGTCATTTGCAGCATATTTTTGCTAAAAAATGCTGAACTGAAATTTTGGAGCAGGAAGACATGTTAGCAGTCAGGTATGTTCATTTTACATCACATTTGCATAGAAAACATCGTATAGAAATTCATTTAAAATCGACACAAAATAGGTAGAAATTCCTTCTTCCACTTCACCGATTGGTGCAAATTAGCGTATTTGACCCATGCTCATGAAGCAGACTTTTGGCAACCCAATGAAGCATTGCAGACCGTCTCTTCTTTGAGGATCCTTCCGGTTGTCATGGTAGGTGAAGAACTCGGCATTCCTATCACAAGGGACCTGCCACGAGGGAGACTGGCGGCCCGCAGCCGAGCCCTGAGGTCGAGTGAAAAGTCTCCAGCTTCACGAAGAGGCGGTCATCCCTCAGCCAAATAGCCGAAGTGTCGTGGTGTTCTCAACAGCTTGGTTGGAACATCCCCATTTTGCGCATTTTGTTGCATGAAAATCACCCATGAATTGATGAATTATGATGAGATGATCTGTAAATGAAAAAAACAAAAGGGGCATTTTTTATGGGAAGATCACCTCTAAATGGATAGGAACGGGAGAGTTTTCAGCCTGGATCAGCAAAACATTCCTAAGCATCCAGAAATTCAGGGAGTGGCCCCAACAAGGACCAACAAGGAATAACTCTTTGGGGCAACGAGCCAATTCCTGGACAAAGCCCTATATATATATATCCCCATTGCTTGCGGGAAACGGAACAAATCATGGAGCTACTGTGCACATCCAACTGAGTGTCACAGGAGGTGCACTTCTGCTCACACATCATTTTCAAACCAAGCTGATCAACAAGATCGCAAGCTCTGCAACGAGTAAATGCAGAAGCCTGCGCAATTACACAGTGTGCAAAGCCAAAGAAGAGTTCAGCAGTCTGCCTAGTCATTCCAGCAAGCTGTCAAACTTCGTAAACAACCACTTGATCAAAGAAAGTCTGCAAGAAAACATCTCAAACAGAAACTACTAAGTGGGAGTTGTCCTTCACAACTCTCGAATCACAATGGAAAGCTTCGAATACCGAAGCATTCGTTTCTCGGCATCGAGGCATCGTTGAGCAATGGTCTCAACGGCGTGCAGATGTTTGTGCAACACTGACTGGTTTCCAGATGAGGCACAGGACTTAGACTTCGATGGCTTGGGCGGGGCTGCTGTGCCCATTCAGCCGGCGCGATTTTCAGACCTATTGGCCTACTCCACCGATATGGGTCAATCCTTACGTGGAAAGCCCTTGCGAGCTGGTGACGTCTGGTTCTTGCGATCAGATTCCGCTGCTGAAAAGGTTCAGGCGTGACCATTTTAATGGACAAAACGATGGTTGATTGTTGGCTGATACTAGTATGGAGGAATTAACAACCAAAGGGAATACAGGATCGCCAACAAGATGTGGAGTACACGTGTATTTGTTGGAGAGTGCTTGCAATAAATTGCATTGAATCCTCATCATACTTGTAGCTGACAGTAGACGCAATGCACCATGGCCTTGGACACGCTTCAGGTGGCTCTCTATGTCAATGGTCTCGCCATCGCCCATAACGGCAAAGAGGTGCGTGCATGCTTTTCGCCCTTTACACTGGTGCGGAACTGCAAGTTTCAAGATTCTGCGACATGCAGCCAGCTCATGTCTTTGAAGATTTTCAAGATCTTTTTCTTTGTGAAGAATCTCTGTTACTTCTTCGGCGTTTCAGCGGATGATGAAGGACTGGCCGAAAAGGAGCGGCAACAGTGGGTGGCGGACGTTGCCAGAGCAGTTCCTTCGCATGCTTTGGACACCCGTTTCTTTTCCCTCCTTGGGACTTTTGCTCTGGGCCAACTATAGTATACTATAGTAACTATAGGCAGGTGCCATGAACATGCCAAACAAATCCTAACAGTCCAGGTTCAAAATCGCAGTTGTTCCCTTTTTTCGCCGAGGTGCATTTGGTAACGCAATCCTTGTTCCCTCCCTTCAGCATCTCCTGCGAACCCATTTGTGCAGCGGCTGTAACAGCAAGGAGGCTGATGGCAGGTTATGTCTTGTACCATAGTGGGGATGATGTGGCCACGATTTTATATGGCGAGCTGTCCCCTCACACTCGTGGTAGCGATCTGGCCAGGCTCGCTTTCTATGAAAACGAGCAATGTCAACGTCTAGCGATGGAAATTTGGCTCTCGGTGGCCAGCAACTGTTTTGAAAAGGTAGGTGTGTCTTGCACGTGCTTCTGCATCAACGGTCATGACTTTTCTGCACGGACGATGGCGGAAAGAAAGCTTCCCGACAGTAGTTCCATCTGAATTATGTTTCTTCTGCTTGGGATGAATCATTGCCTGGAATTGACCGCTCGCTTGATTTATTGAGAATCAGAATATTCACTGTAAATTCAGGTGGCAATGGATAAGAGTTATTTTCTTTGTCAATGACTCCGCAAAAGCTACCCCCTGAGAACAAGATTTAATCCGGAGCCCACCCAAAAATGGTGCGCTGGAAGAGGGTTCAATGATTGTGAAGTGGCCACCTTTGGCGTTGAGACTTTTTTTTTTTCCGGCGCGATTTATTTGTTGCAAGTTGCAACCCGATTTTTACCTGTTGCACTCCCATGTTTGCTGCTTACTTCTTCATGTTAGGCCAGGATATATCTCCTTTTTGCAGATCAGATTCCCTACAGTAATCAGTTACTGTCACCTGTCGCCATGGTTCCCAGGCTCTGGCTTCGAGCCATTTCCAATATGAAGGTAAAGTTGCAGAATGCTGCGCCTGCACCAAGTCGTGAAGATTTGGCGCACTACCGAGAGGCCATTGAGGAGCAGGTCCGTGACCTGTCTGGAACGCCAGTTTTGGGATCTTTATGTTTGTGCATGTTTTGGGATGTGAGTGTCCATATGTTTCCATCAAAACCCAGTTTTCCCGGTCAACAAGCAGCAACGAGCACACGATATGCCATGTGATTTGCAGTTGTTTTTGCAGTTTCTGAGCTTTGGTGCGGGGAGTCACAAAAGATCGGTGCCATTTGCTGCTGAGGCTCTTTGGAGAACAGCTTGGAAGGCCGGGGCCCCGTGGATGCTTTGCTGCAACGGATCCAGTGGGAGAGGTCCGAGATCTCCCGGACAGACGATGGAAGCATCACGGCGGAGGAGGGCACGCTGGCCTCGAAGAAACCCATGGCCACAGTGGCACTGTCAGCGGCCAAAACGGGCGCTGGCCGAAGTGCGGGTCCCTTGTCACAACGAAGTGTGGCCAGGGACTCCTCTCGCCCTCGGTCACCGAAACAAAGCTGCCGGGACTCTTTCTGAGATGATCCAACAAAAACATCTTAAAAAAGAACATGGATCTGGTGGCTGAAAGTGGCTGCCGATCTATGAGGATGCAACCGCAAACGGTGGGAAGCTGTAAAAAGAAGCATGGTCCAATGGTGTTCGATTTGGAGCTGTGCAACTCTTGTGGATTCTTTTGGAGAGGGGCTAGGACCGGCTAGGACATGAAGCCTCAATCTTCGGAAGCTGAAGCACTCCTCAAAGCATTGGGTCATAGGAAGGAGTACTAATTAGTAGATCTTGAACATCTTAGGAACCATCTCACAGGAATCCGGATAGCTGCATTTTTTCTGTTCACTTGAAAAAAGGGATGTGAAAACCCACTATATTTTGGTGGGGGAAAATTATATTCCAATCTTGATTGACCCGGAAGAAACTTGCTTTCTGACACCTGATGATCAAAGTTTGGTATTTTCCAACAAGCAAGCCAGGAATGGTAATCACATACCGACTACATGGGTAACATGGGTGTTTCCTAAAATAGAGATTAAATAGGGTTATCGCCAAACCATTCAATCAAACCATTCGACTATATAACACAGATTTGAATGTTACATCATATCATATCATAATATCATAACATAGATTTAGAAACTTTCGTATTGGTAACACACGCACACACACACACACACACATATATATACATATGTATATAGATAGTATTGAATCAAATTGAATACCCTTTATTAATCATGATATAAGATAGTATTGAACCACCCATGGGTTTTGGGCTCCCGGGGCCCTTTCCGGTGCCAGCATCAAGTTGGGCGTTGCTTGGGACGCAGGCTCCGCAGGCTCGATGGACACGCCACCTTTGTCGGCTCGCTCGGCGCGATCTCTGGGGATTGGACAAGTACCTTGGTGATGACCGGGTTGGAATTTCATGGGAGTTAACTATGAAACATATGGGGAGAAGGGAAAGCGATACTTGATAAATGATGGTTGGTTGATCAATTTGTTCGGGGATTGTACTGACCGATGTATTCGGGAATATCTGGATTCAATCATGGTTAGTCGCAAAAAAAGCAAGAACACACCAACCAAGTTAAAATTCACTGTCTTACTAGCTTCTGGCTAGTACAATATCTCATAAGGTTTGCGTTTGACTGTTTTGTGTACTCATTATTTTTTGGGCGGTGTACATGGTCTGGTATGGATATTAGTAACCCCCTAAAATATAGAACAGGTGTAATGTACAGTATTTTAATATCTTTTTCGATGGATGCTATGATTTGATGCAACATGGGGATCTAACCCGCACTCTTGAAATACCCGGCCTGGTAAACGTTTACAAGAAACTATGGAACGATCCACCATTTTTGATGGGTAAATCAACTATTATTTCTATGACCATTTTCAATAGCTATGTTTGTTTGCCAGAGGGTATCAACAAACATCAACACACATCAACAAAGTGTATACAGGAAAGATGCCTGGCATGGCCATCCACAAGAATCCACGTATGCGGACGCTGAGGAGCGCGTGGCGTGTTTGCAGAGCCTTTGGGCCAACCAAAGGCGCCCAAAAAAACGGTGTGACATGGACAGGTCTAGCACCGCCATCCCAGTAATTATGTAATACGGTGTCCTAAACTGGAGGTATCCCCAAATGGTTTTGGGGATCCCCCATTTTCAGAAACCTCCATGTATTTCTTTCCCGAAGAACTAGGAATTTTCTAGGTGACTGAGATGCTTCCCAAATGGTCCTTGACAGGCAGCCTTATGTTGGGACTTCCAACTGGACAAAATCATCATCGCACATCTATGTAGTTTTTGAGCGCCATGAGCACCAACAATATTTGCAAAACCACGTTTGTTTTTCCTTAGCTTCCAGATCCTTGAAAAACTCGGACATTTTTTTTCCAGTGTCTTCAGCTGCAAGCTGCAGATTCCAGAATAAGATGGTAAAGTCGGATTGTCAATTTTCGATGCAGTTTTAAGATGTTTTAAGACTCAAGCCATTCTCCTCGCAGCAATCCGAAATCCCAAACATCAGCTGTGCAGATGTCAAACTTTAAGACTGTCACAAACCCGACTGTGGCCATTGTTTTGTTTTCAACATGTCCAATCTGGACTGAGGGGCAATTTCAGATCACAGCAAGAGCTGATAGATTGACGTCTGAGTTTCATCATTTCCGGCTGATCCTTTTATGCTTTGATTCCATATATACACACAAAACTCTACAAGTGCGGACATTCCGGCATTCCAAGCCTCAAGTCACGGTAGAACTACACCAGCAAAATAACATCAGCAAATTAGCCGCGAAGGCTGGGGCCTATTCCGCTCAACATAGGAGGTAAGGCCTACCAACCCAAGTTCAGGGAGAGCATTTTGTAAAAGCCTGAAATTGGGAATTAGTAGGTAAAATGGGGCCTTAGGCGCATCCCCAAGGCCTGCGGTTTGCAAATGGTTGTAATCCACATTTCTTGATAGGTGAATTTCCCCAGCTGTAACTATATATAAACCTCCATTGTTATGGGATTTGCTAGCCAGCCATGTTTGATTACCGAAGGGTAACGTCCAGGCCAAAGCTACTTGCGGGTACCTGAGGGGAAAAAGAGCCGCTTGATGTGCCATGGCCGAGGGTGGCATGGGGCAATGTAGGGAGGAACAGCAATACCATTGAAATCTAACAGTTTGAAATGTGGACTCATGTTGCATATTATCAACCCTAGGTGTTCTTTTTGTTGTCTACCAAGCTCTTGATCACATTGTGATTTCGGCAAAGACAACATCATTTTTGTCTGAAAAAGCTGCTTTGGCCACGCTATTGGCTATCATTTTTTTTGTTGCTCAAGGTAGAACAAGCTGCCATGGACCGTTCCCTGCTTGAGCCTTGGGACATGCTTCGACCACATGCAGCAAAGGAGCTTCAGCTGAAACCAAGTTTCAGCTGAAACAAAATTATTTATAAAAGTGTTGATGTATTTTTTGTGATCCATACCACTCATCAATGCTTCAACTTGCCGAACATCAATTATTGTCAATATACCAATCAAGTTCAAGCACGTGAAAACCACCATTCACGCATCGCCAGAACCAAAACTATCAACCATTCTCACTACTACCGCAACATCATCATCAGGGCAGTACCATCACCAACCACGACACTAATCACCATGAATTGCCATTTGGTAATCAAACATGGCAATTCGATATGCACCATTTATACTTTTTTCCCCACCTGCCAGGTGAGGGTCTCTGGATTTTATTAGAGTTGCTTTCTCCTCCTTCTTCTTCTCCTCCGGCAGCGTCGGATCTCAACTGCGAGTGCCGGATCTCAGTGAGCACTGCTGGACCTCAGCTAGACAAGAGACTGTCAGATAGAATGCCAGAAAGAATGTCAGAATATATATGTATATGTGTATATATATATACACATGTATATATATATATACATGTATCTGTATATGTATATGTATATGTATATGTGTGTATATATATATATGTATATGTATATGTAGATGTATATGTATATATATATGTATGTATATGTAGATGTATATGTAGATGTATATGTAGATGTATATGTAGATGTATATATATATATATGTATATGTATATATGTATATATGTATATATGTATATATGTATATATGTATATATGTATATATGTATATATATATGTATATATGTATATATGTATATATGTATATATGTGTATATGTATATATGTGTATATATGTGTATATATGTGTATATATGTATATATCTGTATCTATATCTGTATCTGTATCTGTATATGTATATGTATATGTATATGTATCTGTATATAGATGTATATGTATATGTATATGTATATGTATATATATATATATGCCAGAAAGCATGTCAGACTAGATGCCATGTCAAAGTATATGCCACAAAGAATGTCCGATAGAATGTCAGAATAAATGTGCCATATTTTATGTCTATATACACTTCCAGATGGTATGTCAGAAACTATGTCGGAATAGTGTTTCAGGGCGGGGATCACCCGAAGAAAGTAATTTGCCTTAAAACTTAAAACCTACATCTAGCTCGGGGATTTTCCAGCCAGCCATTTTTGATTACTGGAGGGTAACCATATCATGATCACGGCTCATGACCATGATCATGGTGATCCTGAAAACTCCTGTTACCAGACTTCTCAAAAAACTTGGCGCGAAAAACCGCCGTTGTTAGCGGTGCTGCTATGGGTCCCATGGGCCGCCGGCCGTGTGGTGATGTGGAAGCCGCTGGCTGTGAGGAGATACCGAAAAAATGGATCTTGGTTACTTGGATTAACCAATCTATGGTCATGATTCACTGATTCACTATGAATATGTTTATTTATAGCTCCAGATTATCTAGATGTATGTGATGCGTGAATATAAATATACATGCCTATAAATATATGCATTGTATAATATTTATACACAATATATATATATGATACACACCCTTTCGTTGATGTAGTATCCCCATTGTTGTTGATGATGTATCAATTTTCAATTGCTCAATCTACCTTTTTTTGTTGATTCAATAGAAACCACATGCAACCAACACCCCACCCAATCTATCCCACAGTTGTTGGTTTAATCGCTAATTTTGTTGATTACACCCCCATCACGATTGATTCAATAACCAGTTTTGATGATGAAAACCATTCGTCCATAATAATCCCCAATGAAACCATCCCTCTGAGAATTGGATGAAGGGAACACTCGCAGGAGGTGAAACCCTGTTGTTAATGGGAAACAACTATGGTTTCCCGCAGAATTTCCCGACCCGTAATCCATTTGGCGGGTCACATTGCTAATTTTTGGTTAGTTAAATTCATTTCCATCCCCATTCCAGTTGATAAAATGCCAAGATTTCCTGGTTAAAACCACTATATAGATCTATATAGTTCATCTATTCGCATATTAATATGTTGGAACCACACATTGTTGTTTCCATAACACAATTCCAGTTGTTGAATGATCTCCCCAACAGAATCCCCCCATCCCCATTCCGGTTGATTAAATACCAATTTGTTGAAGATTTGTTTTTTGTGAAATCTCCAATGAAACCATCCATCCCTAAAATTGAAGGGACAATTTGCAGCACATCTTATTTTCCATGGCAAGAAACCATGGGTTTCCTGAGCTTCCCCTCAAACCAACCTGTTCTTTTCCACCATGGTGATGGCCAGGAGCCTCCTTCACCTCGGTCCGTGAGCTCTGCGGCCTTCAGCAGCGAAACAGAGCGGGAGACCGAGCGAAGTTCCACGGTGCACCTGGGGATGGCCTTTTTTGGGGCGGAGCTTGGAGGATCCCATTTTGGTTTGCGGAAATAGGTATCCACAATAGTGATGTCGATTTCCCCAAAATTACCTGATGTTCAAATGTCGATTTTTTTTTAGTGATGACATTTCAAAATTTCAAATAGGTCATTTTCTGAATCTTTTGACGGGGAAACTGGTAAGTGGGGTTATAAACCAGTTATCCACGGTGAAAATAACTGATTGGTCTCTCCGTTCCTCGATCTTGATAAATCTAGAAAAACAATCCTCAATTAGTGTTCTACCAGTGTTTCCAGGTATTTAATTATATGGGGGGAAAGGATGAAGATGATGAAGTGGAGTTGTAACCGGGGATTTTCATAGGACATTTCCGTTATCGAAATTGGCTCCCCAGGGGATGAAAACTCTTGAGATTTGGAGGTGGAACCCGTGCCGTCTGAAGATGGAGAGGCCATTGCTGAACAGGTGAAGGCGCGCCTTTGATTTGGGAGTTCCAACCACTGCAGTTCAAAGTGATGATGGCTTCTGCTAAGCGACATGATCCACACCTATCTCAACTAAGGTTTCGTTTTCGGAATTCTTGGAACATGTTGTTTGATCAGAAAAGACACACCCATGCTGCCATGCTCAGAGGGGAATGTAGATTGCCCAGAAGGATCTGGATTGTGCACGTTTCTTCCTCCAACACAACTCTTTCGGGCATTTCTTGGAAGGCATTCTACATATAACGGAAGACCAAATAGCCCATAATAGCCCATAATAGCCCTACTCATCCCTACTCAATAATTCAATATAATTCACTGCTGTCTATACTTCCGTAACGTGACGTAGACTTTGCTATATTTCGAGCATTCCAAGTGTGTTGCTCCAAGATTCTCCAGATTTGTTGATTTTTTTTGAGGCCGAGCGGTGGCAGTGCGATTTGTGTTTCGTGTCTTGGCGGAAAAGTGCCCAAAGTATCCCAAAGTCAGGTGATCCCCAGGGAATCGATGGATTTTGGGGGAGAAATCTGCATCCAGTTCCAAAGGATCCTTCCCTTTTGAGGAATCCAGCCGGTTCATGGGGAAATCCATGGGAAATCCATGGGAAATCCTCCAAGCCCCGATGATTTCCCCCTGATTTTCCATTGTCGCAAAGTCCCGGGGACGTCTCTGTGCTCGTGCGCAACCGCGCGGCTGATGTTTCTTTTTTGTAATGATTCTGAGTGCGGAAATATACAGAAAATCACAGAATGGATGCTTTTCAGTTTGTGGAAATCCATACAGAAACTAGAATTATGCACGCGTTTTAACCTTTGTACTCATGTAATTAGATTGCGGGTGTACATCTTCACATACGCGTATTGGCCCTGACAAAAACCCTTTTACCCTCTAGTTCGCATCAAAATAGGTCGTAAATGGATGTCCATCCCCACATTCATATGGGAAGATCAACGCATTGATGAATCACCATATAGGTTCAACTAGTGAAACATGTCTATCTTGTGGGAAACGTAGTCATAAACCTTCAATTGGACATTGCCATTGATTTTCCCAGCTACAGTAACCTCCAGTGCTAGCAAACATGGCACTCAATATATCCGATGATTTTCGCAAAAAAAACTCCATTCACTGGGATTTCCCAGCTAAAACTCGGGATTCTTCTGTTAGATCATCTCCAAACCCCCAGCTGAGCTAAGGAGCCCTTCCTGAAATTTGAGACGCCCTGGCGCCTGGGAGAGGAATGCAATCATAGTCTTTGTCGTCGATGCGTACTGGGCTCCATCAGGCGCATATTTTGGTGCGGAAGATGTTTGGATCTTTGGAAGGGTGCATTCAACTGGGGATATTCCAGAACTGGAGCACAGTATTACCATGTATTACCCTCTGGTAAACTAACATAGCTATGGAAAATCACCATTTTTAATGGGAAAATCAACTATTAATAGCCATTTTCAATAGCTATGTTAGTTTACCAGAGGGTAACCACTTGCCAAACTTGACGATTTCTGCAGACTTGGCATCAGACTTGGAGCAACTGCTTGTTTGTTTTTTTTTGAACTTTCGATCGGGAATAGTTTTGGTTCCCGTGCTCGAAGTTCAGCATGTCCGAAAGTTGAATCACATTTTATCCAAGTATTGCACCGGGTGGACCCGACCTTCCCGTGGTTGTTCACCAACTTGAAAAACAGATTGAGATTCTGACCGCAGTTGACGGACATTCTGACTATCCCAAACATCTCCAAGCATCATCACAACTTTCAGATACTTTTTAGATCTTTTTATAGGATGTGTTAGTTGTCTCAAAGCTTCAACATCACGCAAATCAAGCACCAGATGACCCTTGTTGATATCGGTTGCAAGTCTGCTGATTGGTTGTGGTAGGGGCTTATGAACCTATCTGATTTTTTCCGGAAATCCAGCATGGCCCCCATGGCCATTGGATGCTTTTCCCATCCGACCCCGGGGATGAACTGCAGGTGGGGAGGCCGCTGCCCCTATGACAACACGCCAATCCCAGCCATCGTGGTGTGTGGTGCCATGGGCACAGGTGAATATGTGTGGAGGCCTATCACTATGGGATGGGATCCGTGGTTTGTGTGTTTTTTTTTTCCTGCTTTTTTTGGGGGGTTTAAATTTACAGCCAACTGAAAGGAGGGCCGGGATTTTTGGGATGAACCTCGAAACATAACCTTTTGGTAGTTAACTGGTTTTTTCGCCCTGCCGAAAGGTCATGTTTATGAAGGAACTATGTCGGGCAATTGGTGACAGGTGTGATCTTTCGCTGCCCAAACCTGGGGTTGACTCCGAGTGATTTGTTGACGTCTTTTTCCCAGTGGCTGATTGATAGAGGGGGCAACCCCATTGAACAACCAATGGGTATTATGATGATAGATAGTATACCAGTATGATATAGTATAATACCAAATCTGTTCGTCTTTTTTTTCCAAAAGGATATCATCGGATTTGTCATTGTTGCCTTTGGGCATTCTATTCATTTTTTTGGCATGCAAGCATGTTTCGGCTAGTCAAAGTAACTACTGACCATGAGGGGCTTACTGAAACAGTGATGAGTAGTTAAAGACTGGTGCTGGACTGCGTGGCCTCGGAAGTAAAACAACATCAAGATACAAACCCAATTTCCATTTCATACATTTTGTCTGGAGGCGAATGCTTGCCAACCTTCCTTAGTCCAAAACGATGCCGAACAGCTGCCAAGGTTTACCACGAAAAGTTGACGGAGGCACGAGAACCAGGAGGTGGAGGGAGATTGAACGTGATGAATGTTTGCAGGATACAAGAATACAAATAGACACACCAGCACACACACATATATATATAATATTATATACATACTGTATATATATATATGTATACACAATGCATATTAAACGCATCCATCGAAGCGCTCAGAACGCTGGTCATTGTGAGCTCAGTGACGTGACTTGGGAGGCGAGACGTACTGGTGGCGTTCCATGCAGCGTTTGGGGCTCCGGACATGGTTCTTGTTGGGTGAGGTACTTAAAATCTGACGACGCATAGATCTGGAAGGATGATTAATAATTAATAAGGGGAATCATCCCCAAATGACCTTAGTTCAGGTTGTATAGCGAATTAATTTACCCAGATAGACGGGTTATGCTGGGTTGTGATGGGTTTGTCTGAACATGTTCGGAAAATGCCCCAAATCCACTCATAAACGGCCTCATTTTTACATATCTGTCCGATTAAAATGGCCTAACATCTGCATGGGTCAATCCACCATCTTCAGACAAACCTATAATATATGTGAGATGTTTGGGCACTTCATGACTATATACAGGTCACGTTTGGGAATTCAAAGCCACGGATGACGATTTTCAATCACGATTCAGCAGGGGCAGGTCCAAGCATTCATAGTATTTCATAGTGACCACTGCTGGATTCATAGATTCTCAACGACAGCAGTGTCATCTCATCATCCCCTTAATATTAAAGACACCCCTAGACCCCCTGATTTTAGCATTGGATCTATTCATGTGATATTTTGGGATCCCATTTTGGGACTTATTTGGGGGAAGAGATGATTCAACCACTTGCTCTTAGGTGTCGGATTGTCCTGGGGTAGCACCCTCCTGTGGCACTCGGCTCGGGTGCCGAGGAAGGGGCTAAGGGGGAATCTAAGGCCACAGGGCTCAAAAACTCACTTTTTGTATCAATTTTGATGAACAATCCAATTCTGTACCTGATTCAGGGACTGAAGATTATCGGATATCCTCCACTTGTGGCGGCATTTGTTTTTGTGGCTTTCTGTGGCCGAATCCTGTATTTGTTTTTTGGGTCAGGTTTGTCCTTGTGGGTTGCAGTAGAGAAATTCGGGAAGTGCCCAGACCCCGCAACCTGGAAACTTTTGGTGTGCATAAGAGGACTTTATTTCAACGGGAATGTTTACGTCAACATTCAAGCTTGCGAAAGGACAACTTGAATGTCCCAGAATTGGTTTCGGGGAAATTTATGGGAACTTCCTATTTTGAGGATTTAAACCATGGTCTCCTGTAGATTTTCACATAAACACACCTTTGATTCATGGGTTTCCCCTTGTCGAGGGCTGCACCCAGCAGTTGCAACTGCTGTGGTACGCGGCACTGCGGCCGGACGGTCTGCGGCGTACCATGGAGCCGAGATGGGCATGGATGGAGGGGATGATGGGTTGATTTCAGGGAATTCTTGGGCGAACCCCATAGGTCCCATAGGTTTTTCCTTGTTTTTGGCAAGGATATCCGAATAGGAGCCCCCAAAATCCCATGGTTTGTCATAAAATTTCCCTATTAAATGGCTATATATTTATATATATTTAGTTTAGTTGGGGAAATTAACCATATTTTCAGACACACATCCATCCAAAGATGGGAATGGAAGCGCGAGGTGTTTCCGAAGCAGCTTTCATCTTAGTTGCTTCCTGAGAGTTGCGGCTCAGCTGTATCTGGAACCTAAAGATCCTCAAAGATATTGGCTGGACTCAGCAAACCAAGCGTGAGGAGTGCTGGACATCGCTGCTGGGACATGGAGCAGGAGATCTGACCCACAGCAGTTCGCGGTTTCGTTGAATTTCGGCCAAATTCAAATATTTTAAATTGGGACATCTTTGTTTTCAGCAACCACTCCATTTTCCTATGGTTTTCCTATGGTTTTCCCATAGAAATAGTGGATTTTCCAGTGGTCTGTTGCAATTGGGAGAATGATCCAGTCGGCAGGAGGAGATTCCCAGACCTCGAGGTTGGGATCCACTGGGATCCGGTCATGCGTGTCATGGGTGCCATGGGGATGAATCCATTTTCATAGGGATTTCACATATATTCATTGCAATATATATGTATATATATATATACAGATATATACAGATATATGATATATGGATTCCCATGAAATGGGATGGATGACCATACACCATATACTATCCATATACTATCCATATACTATCCATATACTATCCATATACTATCCATATACTATCCATATACATCCATATACTGATACTATCCCAAAAAACAATCTTTGATCCTAACACACATCAGTGTACCAGCAGAGATATGACTTCAGACCCAGCTGGGCTGATCCCCAGTTGGTGATGCTCAAGTGCCCAAGAATCCACTTAGAATTCCCCAAAAAAATCACCGGATCTCTTGGCTGATGCTCCCCAGTTGGGGTTTGTTTGAAGATAGGACACCCCTGAATCTACTACTGGTTAATCATAATTTTCCTGTTCAAATGGCCACAATTGGGGAACCCCCACTTTCAGACACTCCCAAATCTCATATCAAGTTGGTATCCTGATCATACACACCCATTCTTAACATCATTGCGGGCCATCATTGGGGAGTTCATCCCCAACCCATATCATAGGACGTTGGTTATATACTTACCTAGTCCCGCTATATATCCCTACTTGGGGGTGCAGTTCCAGTTTTATAAACCAAGAATTATAGGGGTACATCCCAACGTATGGAGGGTATCACCATGGTTGCATCCATTTGAAATTTGAGCTGCACCCGCAGGTATGGTAAAACTCATTAATATCCACTATGATATCTCCATGAAACCTCCATTTTTCATGGCTAAACCAACATTTTCCCACGATATCCTTATGATATCCTCCCTTTTCCCGACCTTTGGGGAGTTCATCCAGCAGCAGGTCACGATTTCCAGGCCACTACTCGGCGAAGATTAGCAGGGAGTCTTGAGGGTCGGAACATGGTGGAACCGTGATTCATCATGGTTCAGCAGGAAACCATACATATTGTATATTTATTTGATATTATTTGGGGGTTTCTTAAAAAAGGAGAATCCCCAATGGGTTTCAATACTACGTCATGGTCTAATTTGGATGATTTGCGGGTACCCCCCATTTTAAGAAACCTCCGTTTTTTGGGCCCCACTTTAGGGAAATGCCTGGCAGGGGCCTAGCTCCTCATGGTTCTTAGACCCCCCTTTTGGTACTAAGACCTTCTTAGAACAAAAGTGGTTCTTCGAAGGGGTTCTGGGTACATATCATATGATATATGTAATGTACATGTGAATGTGAATGTATGTAAGTGTTAATCTCAATGTTACTGTCGCTAATGTGCTTGATGGGATATTTACAATACCCCACACATACATTACCATCTGGTTATTTAACATAGCCATGGAAAATTGCCCATTTATAGATGGTTTACCTATTAAAAATTGTGATTTTCCATGGCTATGTTAAATAACCAGATGGTAACAATAAGAGCTTCTAACCATCCCATGATATCCACCCAACTTGTCGCAGAGTCCACGGCTGAGATGTCAGCACCTCGCTTCAGACCATGCCCCCAATGCGGGGTCCGAGTGCCCAGAGTGGCTGGTGGGGCACCGGTACCGGAGTCCAGGAGTCCAGTACTTGAGCTGGTTCTTCTTTGGAATGGGTTACCAATTTCATGAGACAACAACAACTTTTTTTTTCATCTCCTGTTACGTCTCTGACCTCAGGATGGTTACCTCTAAGTGTGCAGCTGCTGGGGGAACGAGTGAACCAAAATCCACCGAAATCCAGTCTTGACTGCTGAATGCTGCTAGAAATTCCAAAGGGTCCATGCCGTGGCGGATAAGAGGCACTTGTAGGATTTTCCCAATATCGGTTCCAAGTATTTTTCTACATGAAGGTTTCCTAAAATGGGGGTACCCCAAGTCCATGGGTTTCAAATTCAATACTATATAAGTCATGGTCCAATGTTTTGGATGATTTGGGGTGCCCGGATAGCCCTATTTTAAGAACCCCCCATATGTTCCAAGTATCCCCCGTTCTTTTCCGGGCTGGCTCCGGGCTGGCTCCGGGCATTGCGGCAGGTGATGGTTGAGCACAGTGGTGGCTGCAACATGGTGCCGGGGATCCACCGGTGTTGGTATGACGAAATTGGTAGAGCCAGTGATAAGACAAGTCTAATAGGCCATTTTTCGAAAAAAAAACAAGCAAATCTGGTTGGTGCTTTGGAATATGGCTTTTATTTTCCCATATATTGGGAACAACAATCCCATTTGATTAATATTTTTCAGAGGGGTTGAAACCACCAACCAGAAATGGTCGATTTGTTTGTCAAATCCTCGTTTCATATTGCCAGTGCTTGCCGGGCAATGGATGGTCCCAGCATTGGACCTCGGTGCTGTAGCACTCAGCTGCAAATGTCGTCTTTCTAACCCCATTTTGGCAACCAGTAGATATCTCAGGACATAATCTACATTTACATGTATCGCTGTATCGCCAATTATAACTAGTAGGTTTAGTAGGGCAGTAGGGCTTGTCACTGGACCCCAAGAGCCCGAAAAAATGGCGGCGCCGCCCAGATCTATCATGACACCTGCCGAACACGCTGGTGCTTCATTTGCCGCAGAGCTCGGAGACCCAAGGGCAGAGGCGCCCATCACCAGTGAGGATCTATGCCCCCAACAAGATACAGAAGTAATATGTCACTATTTTGTGTACATTTCCATCTTTTTTTGGAGGGGTTGATATACTTGAAGTGTACATCCTACCCCTTGGCATGAGTTTTTTTTCTCACCCTTAGGGTGTTTCTTCTTCCTTATGCCAGAGGTGTGTGGATGTCGAGGTGGGAATGAGGAGATTTCTGAAATCTCTGAGGTGGGCACTTGCCAGGACTTTGACTGCAAGGCATTGATTTTACCGTGGCGCTGTGGTGGTTTCAACACGTTACCACTGTTCATTTCCATCATTTCCATCCTTATTTGGGGGGGTGACAAACGGCGCCCATATTTTGGGCAAAAGGACACCAGAGTGTTGACCCATAGCCACATGATAAGTGTCAGTAACCCCAAAAAGACAGAAACGCAATTTACATTTTTTTTTAAAAATCATACTTATCTATACGTACTTTTAATCTTGTTGGGGGTCTATACCACAAGTTATGCTTTTTATGAAGGGTTCATGGCACCACCAGCCGCATTTTTCAAGCACAGGATCCAATCGTTGAGCCAGGCTCCAACGGGTGGTTCACAGCCTCCCACACCGCGAGGATGGCGTGGAATGGCGGACGAGATGTTGCTGGCAATGGCTCATAGCGGCTCAAAGATGGGTCATAGATTTTTGATGATTTTTGTTCATACGGTGAAACCGTAGATATTTTTTATTATTTTTTGGGGTGCAAGAACTTTGAGCCAGGAGCAACCATCTTTTCAAACAGCACCATGCACTCCGTTGGATGAGATGAGTTCCAGACTTATTCCAGACCTCCACAAGGATCTGACGGGTACAGGATGTTAAACAACGATTCCCATCAGATACGTAGCAGTAGGTTACACAATGACCATTCATATACTGTATTCATTATTCATGTATATTCATATTGAACCACTATGAATAAGGACAACTCCCTACTGTTCCGTACTGTTGCATCAGAAACTTCCTCAGGACCCATCCCTGGCCCCGAGCGCGCCACAGAGCGGGGAAGGCGGGGAACGCTGAAGGTCTAAGGAGATCTAAGGATAACGGATGGACCTGGATCAAAATGATTATTAAAAAAGTGGAATAATTATATGAAATAAGCTTCGGTGGTATCCCCAACAGCCGCAACGTTCATCTCTCTGAAGCAAGCTGCGAACCTGACCTGGCTCTGCACCAAAGCCTCTCACACCTTCTCCGGAACCTTTTCCGGAACCCCGTTGAACCTGACTTGGCTCTGCACCAAAGCCTCCCGGAACCTTCTCCGGAACCTTCTTTGGGACCCTGTTGAACCTGACTTGGCTTTGCACCAAAGCCTCCCAGACCTTCTCCGGAACCTTCTTCGGAACGCTGTTGAGCCTGACCCGGCTCTGCACCAAAGCCTCCCGGAACCTTCTCCGGAACCTTCTTTGGGACCCTGTTGAACCTGACTTGGCTTTGCACCAAAGCCTCCCAGACCTTCTCCGGAACCTTCTCCGGAACGCTGTTGAACCTGACCCGGCTCTGCACCAAAGCCTCCCGGAACCTTCTCCGGAACCTTCTTTGGGACCCTGTTGAACTTGACTTGGCTCTGCACCAAAGCCTCCCAGACCTTCTCCGGAACCGGAACCCTGTTGAACCTGACTTCGCTTTGCACCAAGGCTTCCTGGAACCTTCTCCGGAACCTTCTTCGGAACGCTGTTGAACCTGACCTGGCTCTGCACCAAAGCCTCCCAGACCTTCTCCGGAACCTTCTCCGGAACCTTCTCCGGAACCTTCTCCGGAACCCTGTTGAACCTGACCTGGCTCTGCACCAAAGCCTCCCAGACCTTCTCCGGAACCTTCTCTGGAACATCTGGAACTGTGTTGAACCTGACCTGGCCCTGCACCAAAGCCTCCCAGACCTTCTCCGGAACCTTCTCCGGAACCTTCTCCGGAACCCTGTTGAACCTGACGTGGCTCTGCACCAAAGCCTCCCAGACCTTCTCCGGAACCTTCTCTGGAACATCCGGAACTGTGTTGAACCTGACCTGGCTCTGCACCAAAGCCTCCCAGACCTTGTCCGGAACCTTCGGAACCTTCTCCGGAACCACGTTGAACCTGACCCGGCGCCTGCACCAGTGCACACCGGAGCTATTTTGGGCTGAAGACCTTATTAGCTTACGCTGTTGGGGAACTATGAAATGGATAATGGATATGGATCAGATATTTCCTTTCATATGTTTGCAGTTAGTTAGAAAAAGTGAAATGAAGAAACGACATGGTTTAAAATGCTTGAAATGCGAAGAATATCCAAAAAC
This sequence comes from Cladocopium goreaui, assembly GCA_947184155.2. Classification (NCBI taxonomy): domain Eukaryota; class Dinophyceae; order Suessiales; family Symbiodiniaceae; genus Cladocopium; species Cladocopium goreaui. The sequence continues at coordinate 995,245 of CAMXCT020006689.1, forward strand.
ATGACCGTGTGCTGAAACACGATCTTCACTTGCAAAAATTCATTCGGCTCCTCGAATTCTGAGATGGGTGACTTTTACACCTTATTCCCCTGGGTGGAAGATCTTCATCTCAAGGACAAGTTTTTCCTTTCAGGAAAGCGATGTCTTCCTCTGCCGCGTTGATGGCGGGTATGGCTGGAACACCTGGAAATGGAACCAGAAGCGGGCACCCGGACAAAAAGGTTCCTGTTTTCTTGGGGGATGGTTCCTGTCTCCTATTGTTTAGGGGAAATGGTTCCTGTTTCTTAAACCGTGATGTGGTATAATAGGTCATAAGAAATTGTTCGGACCTCTCAAAAACATCATTTCACGGTCAATTTTGGTACAGAAACAGCCCTGACTGTGAGGGTCCCCCAATTCTAAGACAAACCCTCAGCCCTCACATCTTTTGTGCACCATTAAACCGTTCTTCAGTTCTTCGATATTTGTTTGCCCAAAAAGAAGATACCCCCAAATCCACTTGTGTCTGATCATCTTCTCAAGAATCCATTTCTGGACAAAGCCAGATCGCATATTATTGATTGTCCCATGATCTCCCGATTATACCATATGATGCCATGCTATGCCATGCTTGCTTATCGATGCTTATCGTATATTCTACTCCATGGTGGTTTCTGATCCAAATGATTCATATGTTCTTACTTTTTTACTTGCTGCAACCCGCAATTACAAACCAACGCTACATTGGAAGTAAACCACATGTTTGGTACGACAAGTAATACCATAATACCATGCCATGCCTATCTGGAAGAAACCTAACATATATTTCTGGAGAAACAAAGATATCTTTCCTTATTTTCCCCAAAGTAAACCAGAGCGCAATCTGAGGTCCTGCTGTTTTTGCTGATCACCGCGAACTTCTTCAGCGGCCTGCGCTTCAACATGCCGAGGTTGGATCGACTGGATGTTGGGATCCCGGGAATCCTACAAGCCACGACTACTGTTGGGATCCCGGGAATACCATGTTACCCTCTGGTAAACTAACATAAACTAACATAGCCATGGAAAATAACGATCTTTAATAGGTAAATGAACTATTTTTATGGCTCATTTTCAATAGCTATGTAACAAATTAACAGAGGATATGCCCCTGAAAAGTTGGATTGCACGATGGGAACATCCACACTTCTCACCATCCATATGAGGGATCGTCCCGAAATTTGTCGAACTCCCGCAGGAAAAGCTTGCCCTTTTTCCTGTCTGCTGCACGAGAGACCTGCTTGAAGCCTCAGAAACGGGTGACCTGATCAGAGATCCTAGTGGGTAATAGTGGGTAATGACTGAGAATCACCCGATGATTTTTACCCAGCTAGAGCTGGGTCTGAAAAAATTGGATACATTGTGGCCATCAAATAATAGGGACAAGGTTGATTTAACATCAAGTGTCGGGTTTTTCTTTGAACATTTCAGACAAAGCCCAGTTATTGACCTGGGTTCACGGATATTATCATCGCTTACTATTTGGGACCCCAGTTGGGAGTGGTTCATTGCCAGCTGGGAGCTTCTCGAAGGTTTTTGCTGGATTGAACATCGGAATGTTGTGGGTTGACTTCCCTATTAGTAATAGTATTTACCAAGACATTTTATGTGTGTGGCTTCAGTCCAGCCACTTTTCCCTGCAATTTCGCAATTTCCAAAACGGAGTCTATATTTTTCTGGATCATCATTTCAAACATTTTCAAACCAGAGTTGCTTAAATGACCCTTGGTAAACTAACATAGCTATGTAAAATCACATTTTGAATAGGTAAATCAACTACATATGGGCCATGTTCAATAGTTACTTTAAATTACCAGAGGGTAACGTTGGAACTTGCTGAGTCCTCCGCGTTGGAGGTGAAAATCTCTCCTGTGACACCTCCACCAGCAGCCCCTTGGAGTTGCACAATGGGTCCGGAGCCCGAGGTTGAAATCATGGTAACCGGAGGTTTCATGGGACTATTTCGTGGGAATATAATAAAGGGAATTGATGGGATTTAATGGGAATATCATGGGCATATCATGGGGGTATCATGATACTAATAGAGATACAATGATGAACATGAGCATGGCATTGAGCATGGCATTGAAGCAACTCCCCCCAACCCCTCAATGGGTAATAAGGCATCAATAGACCCGTGTTATCAGAGTGTTCACCCAAGAATCGGGGACCTAGCAACCCGGCTTACTAAATACTATAAAGGACTTACTAAATGGGGTTCTGCTACAAGTAGTAACCTGAGTACATCGGTCAACTGCGCACTCTGCCTTTAGTTCGCGAATCGATTGGGAAAGTGGCAACTTCTATATGATGACGATATATTATGGCTGTCATGATTATCATGATTATGATTGTTACTAGTGAACATACATATATAATCATATATATGAGCCACTGCAAAAAACCCGGCAATACTAAATATGTATTGGACGGACATTGGTTTATGGAAATTGATGGAAATTGTTGAAAACACACGGTAAGCGATGGGACCTTCCCAAATTAGCGATACCCCTTTTCAAGGTTATGTCATTGTATTTCTCTAATATCCACATTAGCGATACACAAATTGGACGTTGATTTTTGTGAATTATATATAAAAATGTAGCAGTTTCCTGCAAGCGATAACCCCCAAGTTTACCATATGTAATTGTTGTACAAACGTGTGGTAAGCGATGGGACCTTCGCAAATTTGTGGATGTCCTTTCCGTGAACCTAGGGTTTTCGAGATTCCTCATATAATATAGGATACATACGCATGCATACGCATACATACGCATACATACGCATACATACGCATACATACGCATACATAAGCATACATACATATACATACGCATACATACGCATACATACGCATACATACGCATACATACGCATACATACGCATACATACGCATACATACGCATAATTACGCATACATACGAATACATACATATACATACATATACATATACATTTACATATACATATACATTTACATATACATACATACATAATCATACATACATAATCATACATACATAATCATACATACATAATCATACATACATAATCATACATACATAATCATACATACATAATCATACAAACATAATCATACATACATAATCATACATACATAATCATACATACATAATCATACATACATACATACATACATACACAACATAACACAACAAAACATAACATAACATTACATTACATTACATTCCCATACATTACATTCCCATACATACATACATACATACATACATAACACAACATAACACAACACTACACTACACTACATTACATTACATTACATTACATTACCATACATACCCATACATACCCATACATACCCATACATACCCATACATACCCATACATACCCATACATACCCATACATACCCATACATACCCATACATACCCATACATACATATACATACCCATACATACCCATACATACCCATACATACCCATACATACCCATACATACCCATACATACCCATACATACCCATACATACATACATAATACCATACATACATACATACATACATACATACATACATACATACATACATACAGACAGACAGACAGACATACATACATACATAACACAACATAACACAACACAACACTACACTACACTACATTACATTACATTACATTACATTACCATACATACCCATACATACCCATACATACCCATACATACCCATACATACCCATACATACCCATACATACCCATACATACCCATACATACCCATACATACATACATACATACATACATACATACATACATACTTACATACATACATACATACATACATACATACATAACCATACATACATACATACATTACATTGCATTGCATTACATCACATCATATTACATTACAGTACATTACATTACATTACATTACATACATACATACATACATACATACACACATACACACACATGCATGCATGCATGCATTTATGCATACACACGCATATATATATATATTATACACAAATGTATATATATATAGAAATGTATATATATATATAAATATAGGTATATATATATATATGTACATACTACATATACATATACATGTATACATTATATTGCAACTTTAAGTTAATGTCGCTGGGTTAAAATCACCATCATCCCCAGCTCAGCTAAGGCCGGCCACTGCCAGCCTGGAAGTTTGAGCTGGACAGTGGGCCCATGGTGGCATGGCCATGGAGATATCAAAAACCCATGGAATTCCTGGGGTTTGACGGTATTTTAACGGTTTAACCAGCAGCAAATGGTGGATTTAATGGTGAAATGATGGTCACATGGTGATTTCATAGGTGAAATGATGGTTAATGCTGATTAAAACCAGGTTTCGTGTGATTTAGGTCAGTGTTGCTGGTGATTTTTGATGTGTTTTTACTGTTAATGGGATTGAATTCATCAAGGTGTGTCTGAAACAGAAGATTTTAATGCTGGGAACATGATGATTAACCAGTGGATGGATTGGGCTACACTATGTTCATACAAAGCCATCAATTCTTGGGGTCAATGATTTTGAGCCATACAGTACCATCCCATACCCAGCTCTGCTGCTGATGTTCCACAAGGTCTGCAAATGGTTTGTTTGGATAGAATTGAACATCAAAGATAGAGGATTCCATTGATACTGGCGACTTTTCCACTTCAACTTCAAGATCCACGGTGGAACATAAAGGTCCACAGAGATTTGCAAAACTGAAGTCTGGAATAGAGGGAAACTGCACGAGACCACGCAGTTGTATGACTTTGATAAAGGGAAGGCCTCTACCACGTCCGCCTAGTTACAACCTCCCTTTTTGCGCAGGACGAGTCCAGGGTGTTTTCCAGACATCACCTCGTCGTGCCAGGAGAAAGGGACGATGACAGATGACAGATGCTTAGCACTGAGATTCGCGGCATGGGTTTGGCTCCATGCGCCGGTGTTTTCTTCTTTTTTCAGATTGGCACAACATAAAGAGCCAGTGATGCTCGAATCTGAAGGATCTTTGTAGGTGCTTTGAATCAGCACCTGGGTTTCACCAAGGGAGGGGGACCCGTGGATGACTGGCAGAGGCTGATCTAATATATCTCAGTGCTAAATTGGTGATTTCTAATGATATCAATGATACTCAATTATTGTTTATGATCGTTGATGTTACTATCTTGTATTATCGTTGCTGTTATTAGTTCTTAGTTATTGGTTATTGTTGTCAAATATTTTTCTGGAGAGGTGAGCATTCACAGCGCTCTTTTCTGTTTTTTTTGTGTCCTACTGGAAACTCTGTAACATCTGGTATCTCGAACAGCCATCGAACAGCCAAGCCGTCCTCGTCACTGGGACTTGAAACGTGACCGCCATTGTTTTTCGCCTTTGGTGCGTCTTTGGTGTGTTGCATTCAGAAAAAAGCGGCTGATGGTGAGAACCACTCCCATCATATCCATATCCACCCTGTCAGGCGCGTTACACTCCCATGTCAGAATGGATAGAACGGGCAGCCAATGAATCTTGAACCCCAAACTCCCAGCACTGGCATTTTTTGAAAAGTTGCAGGACACCCTTGAATCATCTCCCCGCCTGCGCAGATTGGCGGGAGCATCCTGGCAGTCCATGGCGGGTTGTCACCCTCCTTGCATCATTTGGATCAGGTGGGAAGCTGCTGGTGTTGGGGGAAACCCCCAGCTTGGTATGAATATATTAAATATATCCATCGGTTGACCCAAAGGTTAGGCCTTTTTTTTTTGGATCAACCAAAAACAGAGGATTTACAGATAATTTGGATATATCCATAGCCTCTGTTTTTTGGATTCTGGCAGCAAAACAGAAGATTTACACAGCCCCCACTCGGCGTGAGCTCCGAGATTCGACTGTTGGATCGCTTCGCGGAGATCCCACACGATGGGCCTCTGGCAGATCTCATGTGGTCAGGGGCACCCGGTGTGGTCTGGGATGAATGGAACAGGGGTTGGTAAATGGTCCATAAATAGCTATACATAGTTAAAGTTATTATAGATATTATTTTAATTTTATTTCTGATTTATCAGTAAAAAAATCCAGAGGCGGATGATTTAAAATGATTGAACACAATCTTTTAAACCTTGCATTCGTATTCGGAATGGTTGAATGGGCGTTTAACATGTTGTCGGACCACCAATTCCGGAATTGAAGGGAAAACTTGCATGAAGCCGTCAAAAAATGAAGGTAAAAACCATGGGGTTTCCGGTAACATCTCCCAACCAACATCAATCCATCGACAATTGCAGTTGTGACTGTGCTGGCTGGGCCACCTAAGGTCGGACCCGGACCCGGACAAGTTGGGCTTCGTGGGAGACCAAGATGTGGGGAGATTGCTTAAAATTGCCATGATTTCCATGGGAAACGTATGGGGGTCTCCTAAGTCATGGAGGTACCCCCAAATCATCCAAGATATCCAAGTCATTCGACCATGACTTCGTATTGAAACCTATGGTGACTTGGGGATCCCCCATTTTCAGAACCCCCAGGAAAAATTATTACGAAGATACGAAGCATCAAATTTCGCACATCATTTTCAAACGAACCCATATGGAGCGAGGGGAACTTCAATATACGTTTGATTTCTTGTTTTTTTTGAGCGATTGCCATGAGAAGTGAGGATGAATCCAGCCATGGCTTTTCTCAATATTATAGGATGGTGTCGATGTCCAGCCAGTGCTCGCTTCTACAGAGCGTTTCAGAAGGGAACAATATATGCTGATATGAGCCACGGTGAAAAGATAGCTTGTATACCTGTATTGGGCGATACTCATCAATCCATTGATAGGAATTTATATGGATTCCCAGTATGATTATCCATTGGTTATCCATTGGTATATAAATGGTATATATTCCCAGTATTCTACATGGATAACCATAGCCTGCCTACCACATATATAGACCCTGGCACAAGGTGGCTCTTGTACCAAATCGCTGGTAGCACGGATGTTCATCCGGGGGTATCAGTTCATGTGGTAAAGCGTTTGGTAAACACAATAAGAATCATCCCCAAGTGGAGTTTATATTGGGTATACCGCACGGTATACCCGGTAAGAAACGGCAGATGATGTTTGACTAATCACCCAGTCAGACGGATGGTTTTTTGGACTTTATTGGATGGTTTATCTTTGGCACCAGAAAATGGAACTGCCAGGATGACGACTGCGCTGAGTCTATGATGCCATAGGGACCAGCTTGTTTAACCACAGTAATGAATCATGGCTCTTTGACATTTGGAACTATAGTTACTATAGTATTCCCACAAAGATATACAAACGCTTTTCCCAATTCTAAAATATAGTGGTCAATTTTATATTATCTGTATCGTTTTTGAGGGTTACTATATTCATAGCATCCCATTCATTTGGTTCTATTGTAGTAGTTACCCAACCCAAAACTAGGTCGTCATTTGGAGATAAGTCGATCCCAATTAATTGAATATGGAACATATCCAAAATAGGATAGCCCAAAATTTGATGCTTGGTCCGAAGATCCAGGGGAGTTACAAGGTAGGCCCCTCAGTTATAAGTTGGTTCATAAGCCCCATGAACTCTAGTTATACGATTTCTATCCTCCAGAAACCCAAACGTTAACCAGCCGCGATGTTCGTCAACTGAGCGATGACTCATTCGAGTGAAAAACCACTTTTTTCCCTGAAATATCCACCATGCTCTCCCCTGTAGAATGCTGGGTTTTCTCCATGTTTTCCCCCATTTTGAGCCCTAAACATCCAGCCGAGGTGATCTCTCCCCGTGGTGCCGGCTTTGTCTTCGGCCAAGATGTGGCATGGAGGCAGGGCTGCGGATCCCAAGTTATGGCTGCACCTTTCTAGGGTTTGTGAAGTATGACTTGTCATAATATATATATAGTTATATATATATACAGTTAAATAGTTATATATTTATGGACCATATATATATGGAGTTATATAGAGATATATAATTATATATATAGTAATGAATATACAGTTATATATATAGTTATATATATAGTTATATATATGGACCATATATATATATGGAGTTATATAGAGATATATAATTATATATATAGTAATGAATATACAGTTATATATATAGTTATATATATATATATGGACCATATATATATATGGAGTTATATAGATATATAATTATATATATAGTAATGAATATACAGTTATATATATATAGTTATATATATATATGGACCATATATATATATGGAGTTATATAGATATATAATTATATATATAGTAATGAATATACAGTTATATATATATAGTTATATATATATATGGACCATATATATATATGGAGTTATATAGATATATAATTATATATATAGTAATGAATATACAGTTATATATATATAGTTATATATATATATGGACCATATATATATATGGAGTTATATAGAGATATATGATTATATATATAGTAATGAATATACAGTTATATATATAGTTATATATATAGTTATATATACAGTTATTTATACATAGTTATATATATCGTTATATATATATTGTTATATATAGTTATATATATATAAATAATTATATATATAGTTATAAATATATATATATATATTTATAGATATATATATATAGTTAAATAGAGATGTATAGTTATATATATAGTAATAACTATACAGTTATATATACATAGTTATATACATAGTTGTACCTGTATGTGTATATATATATAGATATTATATGTATAGTTATATATATAGTTATATATACACAGTTATATATAGTTATATACATAGTTATATATATAGTTATATATATATAGTTATATATACATAGTTATATATATATCGTTATATATATATTGTTATATATAGTTATATATATAAATAATTATATATATAGTTATAAATGTAGTTATATAGTTATATATATAGTTATATATATAGTTATATATAGTTATTTATATAGTTATATATATAGTTATATATATAGTTATATATATAGTTACATATATATATAGTTATATATATAGTTATATATATATTTATATATATATAGTTATATATATATAGTTATATATATAGTTATATATATAGTTATATATATATATAGTTATATATATAGTTATCTATATATAGTTATATATATAGTTATATATTTAGTTATATATATAGTGGTATATATAGTTATATAGATAGTTATATATATAATTACATATATGTAGCTATATACATAGTTATATATATAGTTATATAAATACTTAAATATATAGTTATATATATAGTTAAATATTTAGTTCTATATATAGTCATGTATAGTGATATATAGTTATATATAGTTATATATATAGTTTTATATATATATAGTTATATATATAGGTGTATATTTATAGTTATATATATAGTGATATTTATATAATGATATATAGTGATATATATATATAGTTATATATATAGTTCTATATAGTTATATATATAGTTTTATATAGTTATATATAGTTATATATACAGTGATATATAGTTACATATAGTTATATATACAGTGATATATATAGTTATGTATATATATATAGTTTTATATTGAGTTATATATATTTATATATATAGGTATATATATAGTTATATATATAGTCATATATATAGTTATATATAGTTACATATATAGTTACATTTATAGTTATACATATAGTTATATATAGTTATATATAGTTATATAGTTATATATATATATAGATGTATATATAGTATATATATAATTAAATATAGTTGCATTTATAGTTATATATATAGTTATACATATAGAGTTATATATATAGTTATATATATATTTATAGTTGTATATATAGTGATATATACATATATATATATATACAGTGATATATATATAGTTATATATATAGTTATATATAGTTGTATATATATATAGTTACATATATAGTTATATATATATTATAGTTATATATATATTATAGTTATATATACATATGAATGATATATGTATATTATATGTTGCATATTATGATAATGGATTCATGATATCGTATTTAATGATCATTATGACTTTGGCGAGATACATGACATACTTATGGATGGGTGCTTGGGATCCCATGTATCATTCCACGTATCGTCCCAGAAACGGCCTTTTTTGTGATGGGTCATGCCACCCATGATTTTCCCATCTGAATGGGTGGATGATCATACTAAGCACCAGCTATCACCAGCTTCAGATGAACTGTAGAGGGTACCGGGGTCTGGATTTTGCTTGTCTTGAGCTAAACCCTCCAAGTTTGGGGTGCCTCATGTTGATGCAGAGCCGGGTGGGCACACTGCGGTGGCCGTTCCGGAGGTTTCTCCAACTGAATGGTTTAGCCCACCTGGTGCGTGCGCACCAGCTGTGCATGACTGGCTACCAGGTGCGTATAGTGGTTGACCTGGTGAATCTGCGGACAAATTCTAGGGGTTGCCTGTATTTGCTTGCTCATTCCAACCAGTTTTCTTCGTTTTTCTTCCAACTTTTCAAGTGTAACTCTTCAGAACTGGCTGTTCAAAGGATCCTCCCGTGGACTCCAATGGCCTTCCAGGGGCCTTTCTCCTTTGGTTTTCCGATCTCCTGGCGTCACAAAAAAAAAAACCAGGTCCTATTTGACGATAGCCTGTCAACCGTGTGGAGTGCTCCCAATTATTGCATCCAGGCTGCACATCCAGATGGGGTTTTTGGTGAAAGGCCCAAAGATGACCCGATAGCTGAGCAGTGTTCAAAATCCCGGTTGATAGGAAGTGAAACTTCCCGATAAAAATAGGGGACTATCAGAATCCATGATGGGAATCCCGTTCTTAAACAATTAATCTTCCCGTTCTGAACGTTGATTGAATTTAATGGAATGATATTTCTGGTCTTGAGCAGTTCCCAGCTGATAAAGATTCGCCCTTGACAATCCCATCACCCCCAAAAAAAACACCCCAATTGAATCTGGTCCCCAAACAAGTCTAAATTCCCTACTAAACCATATGGTTTCAAGTGGGTGTTTAATACAAACGGTGGAAGGTTGCCCTCCTTTTTATATAAACATACCATTTATGTCCAACATTTATTTGGATCATTTTCCTAGGAAATTTGTGACGGTTTTTCCGAGGCTATCGCTTTGGCAACACCGCCTCAATCCTAGAGATCTCCGAGGAACCTCTGTCGGGGATGGTTTATAACTGGGTGAAACCCACACTAACGATAATTTCTCAGACTTGTCAAAATCAAGTCATATTAAGGTTAGTCATTCTTTGCTTATTTTATCTATAAAATAATGAATTCATGTTTGGGCTACATATGAAATCACTTCTGAATGTCATTCAATGTCCACAGGTTCCTCTGTCCTTTTTTTGAAGCGACCTGCAAACCTGGGCATTGACTGTGTGACTATACCAAACAGTTGCACCCGCTTCCACTTTTGAGTATGGTTCAGGTTGTTGGTTCTACACACTCATGTACACATTATATATATATATATATGTATGGATATATATATATATATGCATACGCACATATACATTTCCCCTTTTGAGATGGTGGTCCTTATCATGACGAAAAGATCGGTCGCAGGGCTTCGGTCGCTTCTTCAATGTCTTTGGCCCTGCGCCTGAGAGCGAGCGCCACGGTCTGGGCCATGGTGGACTTTAGCTGGGTTATAATATGTTTATTGACCTCGATCTAGGATGTAGCAATATAAGTTATTAACCACTTACAGGCGGCTGGGTTGACTTACTGCGACATGGGGTGACTTACGGCGCTTACTTGTACTAACAACTTGCCGAGTAGAAATACCAGCTTGTGGTCCCTGTAGCGTTTATTGACACTGCCCATATTTTACAGGCACCGACGCCTCAGCCAATAAACACTCTCACCATCTTTCAGCATACCCTGGCTTTGATATTTTACAAATTTAAATTTCTTATGCGTGGGAGATGGGTTTGTCTGAGAACAGGGCAGCCCTGAATTTGATGATTTGATGATCGACGATCATTTTCTAATTAAAAACAAACTATATTTTTTGTGGTTGATGAGAATCATTTTCCCCATAAAAAAATGCAATTTTCTGGTTGATGATCATTTTTTCCCCATTAAGCCACACTTTTTTTGGTGACTTCACTTCCATTTTCAGACCCAGATGATCCTTGCCACTGAATCAGCCAAGGTCAACGGCCAGGAGATCCGCCAAAGCGTGAGTTGCCTAGCCTCCGTCCAGCACCCAGCGACACATCACCGGGGAGGCCATGGGCGACCTTGCCCTTGGCGCATGAAGGTCATATTTTTTGGGCATACCATGCCATAATTATAGAATTGCCACATATTGTCACATATTGCCAGAATTTTCAAACATTTCCATCCTGTTTTTTTGATAACAATTGGAGGAATGGGTGGATTCTCGATACTTTTGCCCCAAATGACCTGAGGTTGAGGATGGTCATCATATTTCCTCTGACCGGACGAAACGAATTACTTGAGCGGTTTGATGAGTTTGATCGTGGTTCTCAGGTCCCGGAAAATCTGCAGGAGCCCGGCCCTGTTGATTGGTTCAGGAGTCTAGACATGCTAAGATAGTTACTGTAATATCAAAGAAAATAATGAAAGTGGCTGATAGTCTACCTATTATCATAATGATGCATATAGTTAAATCATATGAAATTATATACGTAATGATAGATAGTGAACATAGTGAAATCAATTGTGATAGTCTTTTATGGGAATAGGGGCCTTCACTGGCAGGGGCCTTCATTGGCACATTTGAGGGGTTGAGCCATCATTCTAAAACATTCCAAAACATTCCAAAAAATAGAAAAAAGGGCAGCATTTCCCTCTGTTTTATAGGAAAATTGGTGGTGGCAAATTAAGCCCCAGAAGCTCTTCCACAAAGGTTTTATTTATTTATTTATTTTTTTTTGTTTTTTTCTAGTTTTTTCTAATTTTTTCTATTGTTTTCTAATGTTTTCTAATGTTTTCTAATTTTTTCTTTTTTTTTCTAAGTTTCTTTTTTTTTTGTTAGATTGTGTCTTTTTTTTGCTACTATTTGGGGCTGCTGTGAAAAATGTGGGAAGTACCAACGACCTGTGGTGAAGTGAAAAGATAGTGTGCTGAGTGCAGGGGTGTTGGCAAACCACAAAATGGGGAAGAATTATTTTGAAGTTTTTGTACTGTTTCCTAATGTTTTCCAACTTTGTTGAATGCTTCTGAACTTTTGGTAATTTTCCCTATTTTTTTGAATGTTTAACAGCCTGGCATCCTGTTCCAATAAGGGTCCCTCTGAAGAGGATCCCAGGGGTGATGAATGAGATAGTAGATTGATAATCGAGGATCAGCAATTATGATAGTAGATTGATAGTAGATCAACTGTAACTCATATGACATGATCATCAATTCTGATCTATGATTTGAGATAGATAGATAAACATATGACATTGCAGTTAAATGGATAGATATTGTGAATAATGATTGATTATGTCATTATATTATTGATATTCCAAATTATTAGCATATTATATTAGTTTATTGTTAATATTATTAGCATATTGGATTGATATTATTGATGATTGATGCTGGTGGTTTTGATAGCCTTTCCATCCAGGTCATCCAACATCCAATGAGACTCTGACGCAGGACGAGATGATCCTTATTTCACCTGAGGCGGATGACTTGGAGAATGGGTGACCGATAGTAAAGATTCAACAAGGATGACGACTTTGACATGGGTTTGGTGATGAAAATGTTGGGTTAATCTTCCCAATAGCCATTTAAAAACGGGATAATGATCAGCAAAAGCATTGGGTAAATGGGGTACACATGGGTACACTATTTTCAGACACACATTTTACATGTCCACATCAGGAACCACATCTTTGTTCAGGTGACGGATTTGGATCACGACCAAAGTCAGTGCAGATTACCGCACACAAAAAAAGAATCCAGCAATTTGATGAAATCACATGAAGCTACTACACACGTCAAAACACTTACGTGTTAAAATAGAGCATGCGGGCCTGAATTATGATAGTAGATGATTATCAATTATGATAGTGTAAATCATTCAGCCTTGCTTTCGTCTTATGAATTTTCACAGGACCTTTGGACTTCATCCGAATCCACCGGTTTTTTGCCGCGTCGTTCCGCGGCACAGGTCGCCACAGCGCAAAAAAAGCCTCTGTTGCTATCACCCCACAATGCTGGAGAGGGTTTGTTGGAGTCAGCATTGGGACTGCAGTATGTGTTTCCTTATTACTTCCCTGGTTCGAAATGCTCGAAAAGTCGAAGGCATCCACTTGTCTAAGAAATCCAACAGACCCCTCGAGCATAGCCCTTGTCACTTAAAGATTGCTTATTGGGGTGTTGGCTGGAGGGACTGGGGTTATGCTCCAGAGGTATGTTATGTTCAATTTATCAACGAGCTTGGCATACATGGTGAAAGCCTTTGCAGCTATGACAAACCTTTGAAGGACAAACCGCCATCAGTGGTGAACTCTGACTGCAGACAGCTCTTTTAGACAGGAAGCAGGTGTCAAACACCTTGTTGGTTGATAATTCTAATGGGTTGCATAGAAGGCTTACTAACAAACAGGATTGTGACCAATAGTAGAACCAATCCAACGTAGGCTACAGCAAGTATTGGGAAGTGCTCACGTGTTCCTTGGAATCCGGATAAACGGCCTTCGAGCTCATCCCTTCGCAATGTCTGGAGCGCCCCTTCGCCGAATGAGAAAGAAGGGACGCAGCATAAATGAACAGCTGGTGAGTTTTGAGGTGGTGAACTTGCACGGAAAAAGGTGGAGACTGGAAGACGTGGCAATCTCCATGTTGGGCTGCGAGCTCTACAAGATGATCAACCAAAAGCTTCCCAGCAGGTCAGGTGCTCGGCTCTCTGTTCAGTATGAATCTTCGCCCTTGATCTGGAGAAAGACCTTGATGCAACAGGGGATACCAGCAGGGTCCGCAACATTGTCCTGCGTTTATGTTCCTGTGAACCTCCATGCCGCCTGGAAGTATCTTCAGGGACACGCGGTGGACGATGAAGACTTGGCGCTGCATGGGCTGACGCAAATCGAAGGAGCGGAATTCGTGAGGGTCCTTCAACTGCCAAGCAGCCTGCAACGCTTGACACTCGGGAGCCAATGGTTGGGTCAGAGCCTTGGGCAAGTCAACTTCCCCCAAGGACTCATGGAATTGAATGTTGGCAAGACGTTCAACTGCAGCTTGGATGGTGTGATGTTCCCTGCAAATTTGCAAAAATTGACCTTTGGCGAACACTTTAACCAAAGCCTGCGGGGTGTGGTTTTGCCAGTGGGCTTGCAACACTTGGCTTTTGGCGACAACTTTAACAGGTCCTTAAGCCAGGTTACTTTACCAGAAGGTTTGACAAGCTTGATCTTTGGCGATAAGTTTAACAGAAGCTTGGACGACGTGGCTTTGCCAAGAGATCTGCAAAACCTGACTTTTGGCAGCAACTTCAACAAATGCTTAGATTTCGCGACTTTACCACCAGGTTTGCAAAGCTTAAAATTTGGCTGCAGCTTTAACCAACGCTTGGATGAGGAGACTTTGCCAAGAGGTTTGCAAAGCTTGACTTTTGGCTCCAGCTTCAACAAGCGATTAGATGGTACCACTTTGCCCACAGCTTTACAAGACCTCACCTTCGGCTGGTTTTTCAACAAGGGCTTGGATGGCGTGACTTTGCCAAGTGGTTTGCGAAACTTGACTTTGGGGGACTGCTTCGACAAGAGCTTGGATAGTGTGACTTTGCCAAGAGGTTTACAAAGCTTGACTTTAGGCTACAATTTCGACAAAAACCTAGATGGGGTTGCTTTGCCGAGAGATTTGCGCAGCTTAACTCTGGGCGATTGCATCAAAGAATCTCACCGTGACTTTTTGGAGAGGATCACTTTGCCACCAAATTTGCAAAGTTTGGCTTGGAACTTAAAGAGGCTAGACGGAGTGACTTTGTCAGTGGGCTTGCAGCAATTGACGTTTGGATCTCGTTTTGACCAGAGCTTAGATGGCATTGCTTTGCCAGCATCATTGCAAAGCCTGACTTTTGGCTTTAGTTTCGATCAGAGATTAGATGGCGTGACTTTGCCAGTGGGCTTGCAGTATTGGACTTTTGGATCTTGTTTTGATCAGAGCTTGGATGGCGTTACTTTGCCAGCATCATTGAAAACCTTGACCTTTGGCCGTGATTTCAATAAGAGATTAGATGGCGCGACTTTGCCAGTGGGCTTGCAGTCTTTGACTTTTGGACCTCGTTTTGACCAGAGCTTGGATGGCGTTACTTTGCCAGCATCTTTGCAAAGCTTGACCTTTGGCCGTGATTTCAACCAGGTAGTGGATGGCGTTTCTTGGCCGCAAGGCTTGCGAACCTTGGCTTTCGGTCACCGTTTCAATCAAAGCTTGGATAGAGTCAGTTTGCCACGATTCTTGCAACATTTGACTTTTGGCCGAAGATTCAACCAGAGCTTGGATCATGCAACATTGCCCGCAGGGTTACAAAGTTTGACTCTCGGACGCTTCTTTGACCAAAGCTTGAATGGTGCAACTTTACCGGCGGATTTGCAAAGTTTGAGTCTTTGCACCACCTTTGAGCAGGAGCTGGACGGCGCTTTGCCAGCAGGTTTGAAGGCGCTCCGTTGCAAAGGGTTGATGGTCTGCACAGACTAAAAAAGCATTGACCGGGTGAAACATTCGGCAGAGATTCTGAAAGTTTTCAACGGGTACCCTCCGGTAAACTAACATAACCATGGAAAATCACCATTTTTAATGGGAAAATCCACTATAAATGGCCATGTTCGATAGCTTTTTGTATGTTTACCAGAGGGTAATGCGACATGAACCAATTCCTACTGTAGTTGGGCCAAATCATCGGGGTTTCCGAACAGTGTCCTCGCAGCTGCAGTGCTTGAAGGCCAGCGCACCAATGATTCGACGGCAGTAAAGACACTGGTTACCTCTTGGAAATCAGAGATGATGTCATTTCCAGCATCCAAAATCAGCTGAAAGAAGCTACAAAAAAAACCCGGGGCTCCTTTCCAGTGTAGTTTTCAAGAGTAAGGACCTAGAGATGAACATTGAACGCTTGGCATTCGCATCGGAAGCCTATTTTTTGGCCCCGCCCCAGGGCGAAGAATGAGGCCCTGAGAACTTCTATGGCATGCAGCGGTCGGGGCATCCGCGCATCAGTTTGGAGAGTTCCAAGAGTTCCAAGGCGGGTCCTCAATTCTGGAGACTTCGTATCTAGTGAAGCGGAGGATCATCTAATCTCAATGACATTGAACAGAAAGTACACCTGATAAACATTGATATAATATGATATATAATAATCCCAAATCTTGTAAACTCTTAAAAAATACATCATTTGCCCAATTGTACCATTTGGGGGGTTTAAGGACCATTGCGTAAAAAAATGGTTGGGTTCACAATAAGTTCACAACATCATTATTGATGGTTGTGTTCCCACCTATCGATGACTATATCCCCGTCTATTGACAATGACATCCTCTATACCAAAAGCAGGTTTCTCACTACCATGCGGATATAGTCATCATACATCCCATGGTTAAATCATTGAATCATACCCCAATGAAACATCCATTGATTTACCCTCTGGTTATTTAACGTAGCTATGGAAAATCAGCATTTTTTACAGGTATATCATACGTAGGTATCATCATGAATCATCCATAAAACGGGCCATTCTCATCGATATTCATCGATTTTCCATAGCTACATAAAATAAGCAGAGGGTATCCGAATTACCACCTGGGATTCCTTGGCACCCAATCACCCAGGGCTCTGTGCGACGCGAGTCGGCAACGCGACGCCATTCAAGGGTGACATCACCAACGGTGGCGCCTGTGGGCTTGGGAGCCCAAGCTTTCAACCAGTGGTGAAGAGGGGTCTGTCTGGAAATTGGATGTACCCCCCAAAATTGCTCATGATTTCAGACATCAAATTTCGAGAAAATGATGAAGTACGGGATTTTGGGGTACACTGTTTTCAGACGAACCCATATATGATTATATGTAAAGTTACGTAATATGTGTATAATGATATTGTTATATAATGATAATTATATTTACATGATAAATAATATTAATAATATTAATAATAATGATGATAATAATAATAATAAATAATGATAATAATAATGATAATAATAATGATAATAATGATAAATAATAATGATCATAATGATATAATTATGTGTATATATACGTATATATAATATATGCTTGTTTTGCCCAAGAGTTGCCCATGGTTTGACACGTTTTGGAAACAGATAGTAGAGATATCTTACAGAGTGCTACTGCGGTTCATGAAGCTACCAGCGCACGCGCCTAGCAATGGTTTAGGAACATTGCTCCTTCATGCTCACAGTCGAGTCAGTCATGTTGAGAACATGTATTCACTGGTATGTGTAATTGTAGTGCATATAACTGTATATATATACTGCGTGTATATTTGTGTATATGTATAATATGTATATATATAATATATATATATATATTGTTGAAGGTAAATATCATGCGTTCCACATGGCTCTGACGCTATAGGTATGCACAATGGTGCATTTTGATGTCACACAAACATATAAATACATATGTATAGATACACACAGACATACAGATGGGTTGATATACTTTCGGAGTTCAAATGGTGTAATTACGTGTTTATTTCATTTTATTTCCACATACTGTTAATTTAACATACTAATTGGAACATCAACATTAATATATATATATATAATAGGCCTTAAGACGCAAATCATCGAACTAGATATGCCATGGCTTCGCCCATGAAATTCCACTAGTTGAACTCCCCATGGAAGTCTCAGATGGGTCAAGGCACTCCCGTGGAGCTGGGCCACTTGCAACAAGCCCGCGAGTTCTTGGACGAGATCCGGCAAGATTTGATCGGAGGTCGCGGTGTCACCCGTCACTGTAGGGAGCGATGGGGAAAGGCCCCAAGAAGTCCTCTGGTGATAGGTAGCAGATGGTAGCAATCATATATATAATGTATATATATATGAGATTATATGAATATATATATATATGTATATATACATATATATATACAATACTGTACATATATATAATATTAATTTTGATGTTCAATAGCTATATGAATATGGTAGCCTATAGATCAATAGAACATATTTTAGAAGTATGGCAAGTGGATGTTCATCTGCCCGAACATGTCATACAGGTATTTATCTATACCGAATGTGTGTGTGCAGATAATACACACATACTCTACTCTATACATTTTTGTCTCAGCTTTGAACATAGTTGAGCTATGGCATGTTCCTTTATTTCAATGGATTGGCTTAAGGGAAAATTTACAGGAAAGCCCCATATTTAATGGGAAAATCTATGGTTTCCTGTAGATTTTCCCTTAAACCAATCCATTGATTATTTGATCAAGACAAACTGCTCACCTGTCCAGACGGTGATCATCATGCTGATGGCATCAGCCAAAGTCTTCAAGGCATCACGACTGGGACGGCCACTGGATCAACTTGGCAGATCAGTTTCTAAGCGCAGACATGTTTGATGCTGTCAAGGGATATGGCTGACATGCACTTAGGAATGTGGTTGAAGCCTCTGCGCTCTCAGATTTTTTGCGAACTTTGAAACTGGTCCACACATTTTGATACATTTTGTACCTTAGGGGTTGCATGATGAATCAGCTACCCTCATTGCTTGTATCATTTATAGACTTTGCCGTGGCATTACCCAACTGTTGCTGGATTTTTCTGCCATGTCTCCGCGCTTTTGGAGGAGATCTCACATTTTCCAAGACCAAATCCATAGGCCGCTGCCGGGGAGATGGCAGGGGTGGAGTGCCAACTTCTACATCCAGAATCTTCGTACAGCTATGTAGCAGCTATGTAGTTTTCCGTGTGCAGAACTGGATTGTAGATCCTGCATCGGCAGACACACAAACACACACACACATAGTGTATATATATATATTTGCCTCTAATAGTTACTAGTTTTCATGTAGTCTTTCCGATGTGCTTTCCAAAACACGCTGATCCTCTTTTTAGCTCATCGCATCCCTCAGATCCAAGGTGAGTTTCCCAGAGATTCGGGCAAGACGTTGATGACTGCAGTGCAACGCTCGGAACTGCACCGGCTCTTGCGAACGAAAGGCACCCGGTGGAGTCCGTTGAGTTGGTTGTCTGTCTGTCTGCTTGTGGATTACATGGAATTATCCACCATGATATCCTTTTTTATCCCTATGAAATGGTAACCATCATCAACCATGAATAATCATATATTAGCCATTATTAACCATAGATTAACCATAGATTAACCATGATTAACCCAATATAGAAGGCTAACAACCATCATTCTTTGCATTCTCTTCTCAGCATGCCACTTACCAGACTTACCAGGCTCTGGCAGCGACATGGATCGCTTGGCGGAGTTGTGTTGCAAAATGCACTTCTTCAAAAGGCGGGCCAGCGATGGAAATTCTGGACATCTTCGTGGCTTCCTGGAAACGATCATCGATCGTTGTGGATTTTTTAAAATAATTTTAGGTGAGTTTATTGGCTACCACTAAAATCCAATTGTGAAAAACTGTCTCACATCATTTCAACATCATTTTGACATTTCATAGATATTATGTTTACCATCGTGTTCTCATATTGCAAAGTTGCCATTTTTTGAATTGGGTGAAGAACCGGAATTGTGGGGCGAAGCAGTGATGCTGCCATGATGCCAGACATTTTTCTTGATCGCGCGACCTCACTGGCCGCCGTCATAGCATTTTTGCTTTTGTTATTCATCCAGATGTTCACAGGATTGGATGACGGGAAAATTTACAGGAAACCCCTATATTTGATGGTAAAAACCATGGTTTCCTGTAGATTTTCCCTTAAACCAATCCATTGAGATGTGTAGGTGAAACCAGTTTCGTTTCATTGTTTGGCTGTTTCTTTTCTTTTACAAATAGAAACAGCCATTATCTTAGACCTTTAGAGACTGCGGCATGTGGAAAGAGTGGGGACAGGAAATCAATTGAGGCAAACTGACTCTTTCATCCGGTGCCCCCGTGCCCTATCTGTTTCTTTTTTTTTAAATTGCCTTGGAACATCCATTGGTTCAATGGATGAAGACCTAGCTATGCAAGAGTTAGCTTGGTGTGATTTTTGACCAGGCAGGGCTGCCAGGGTCGCCATCTCTTGGGATACAGGCTGACGCAGCATCAGTTGCTGGAGTTCTTGACTGCAGCGGAGTTTTTTGAAAAAGACACCGCGGCGGCACGGCAGCAACAGTAGTGTACCTCTGACATCAGCCACAGGGTAACATGAGATGAGTAGAGCGCAAACCCAGGTTTACAGGCTGAGATAATTATCTTTCCTGTCCTTTCATCCCTTTCATATCTTTCATGCCTAAAGTGGTTGCATCCAAAGCTCAGGAAATCATCTACCGCGACGGTGATCCGTTGGGTAACGTCTATGTGGTGCTGAATGGTTCAGTGGTGATCCACCGAGCACTACAAGAGGACGCCATGGGCGGCAAGCCACGAGGCGCCAAGAAGCTGGTTCCCTTCTTTGAACCTGACATGGCCATGTGGAAAGAAGATCGACATGGCGGGCAGATTTATTCTGCTTGATAGATTTATAATGAGTTATATAGGGCATTTTTGGATCCCTGCGATTTTCTGGTTTTTGGGTAGCCAGTGGCTTGACATGCGTGACCCATTCCCACATTCTGGTGAGTCATGGGATGTAGTGGGTCAAGCATGGGTCTGTTAACTCCTGGCTTCCATGGAGGACACTGCCGAGCCTTTGTCTCCAGCTGCTTTGATGGTCGCGCGTTTGGGGATGGTTGGGACTTTGCTGGAAAGCAGTGTCTTGGTGGCACCACGGTTTCTGTGTGCTGAAGGTCACAGGTCCAATGGGTCAGTCCTTTTGTCCTCAAGGTCAGTGCGGTGTACTACGGCAGTGGCACAGGCCACATCAGGGTCAACAGCGCAATGTTAAGTGCTACAGCAGTGATTATGCATCAAACTAAATTGTCTTGATTTAACATATCCCTCCTGTTAAACCGACTTTGCTGAGCGGACAGAAACATATTCCGTATAATATGTAATCGTTAAGATAGTGGCCTGATTCACAGAAGAATCCTGAAGGCCACCAGCCTCCCATGTGTTGCTACGTGCAGTCATAGGGACTACTTGTCATTGAAAATCAACGGATTTCCTCCCAAATTTGGGCTCAAATATGCTAGATATGAATAGATATGATGACTTCAGGCTGTTCCATTTCTTGAAGTCATTCGGTGCAAACAGCTTTGTCTGACAGGAGAAGAGCCTGTTGTTGCGCTTGGACACTGAGACCTACCGTGAGGTGCTGCGCAAGGCGTGCTTACCGCTATAGATCCTTCAGCATCCTTTATATAGCATTTTTTGGATAACATGAACCTGTGTTTACAATGAAGCCAGTCAATTCTCACCTTCCCAATTTGCATTGAGTTTGAGGTGCATGATTGAAATAAGAATATGCAAAAAGCACAAGACCAGGAGCAACATGCTTCTACCGTGATAAACATTCTGATAAACCATGATAAACCCATGCATTGATTGATATGGGGAGTTCAGTGTATGCTCTGAAAATTCAAACCTTGTCAAATACAAAAGATATGTTCGCGGTGGCCCCGGAAAGCGCACCAAACTCATCTAGATATATCATAATTGCATAACATATATACTATATATATACAGTACATATTATATACACAATATATATATATAGTATTAGGTATATGTATAGATCAATAGATATATACATATACAGATACACACACACTTTTGGAATCACCCTGAAGGGAGAGGATGAAATGAGATGACATGAGCTATGTTGTTAAACACGTTACAGATTAAGGTTCCAAGTCACATTACAACTCAAGATTGCATGTCCAAACCCAACTCAAAGCATAATGTGAGTAACGGCATGCTGGTTCCAAGCTTAGCCGGATGCTGTGACGAATGCAGGTACACCAGGGTGATCAGCCCTGGCTTCCACCATCATGCATAGCTTCGTTGGCATGCGTTTGCATATGTTTGCATGATGGCCGCACGCCCCCTGCTGTCGGATCTTTGTTGACATATACCCTTTGGTACAGGGGCTTTACACACACACACACTCTCAGGTGACATGGGCAGCTAACAGCTAATTCCAAGGTCACCACTGACCCAGATCGCCTTTTTCATCGGCCAGGGAGACGTTTGCTCCGATCACGCAGCAGCCTTACGAGAGTTGCCATTCCTACAGGAATGTAGCAGCTTGGTAACGAAAAGTCCCAAGGGCAGGTGAGCAGTGGCTGCTAAACCCCACTTGGTTGATGATTATAGGGGATTATATTATCCAATATATTGGGAATTACAATAATCCAATAGGGGAATCCCTATTAAACAACCAGTAGAATAGTACGACAGAGGGATTTTGAACAATGCCCAAGTCAGTCCTAGCTGAAATGGGTATGGCCACCTGGGGTTGAGAGACCCAGCAATGTAAAGGTGAGGTCAATCCTTGTCCTCGCGAAGCAAACGGTTCTTGACGTTCCAATTTTTGGACGCGCATCTGCCATTGCGTCCGCAGCTTTAGATATTTTGGGTGGGAGAACACATTGGAGGATATCCCAGAAAAGAGGGAACGCCGATCAGATAATGTTAGAAGTTGGAAGTGGGAAGCGACAGAAAGCTGGACTTTCCCCATGTTTTACATGGCGATTTGCCGTTCACCAGCGAGGTGCCAATGAGCTGGAATCGCTGTTGCTGATGCCCGGCAAAACTGGAAAACTTGGTGGGATGAGACACCTGGACCTGGCATATTGAACTAATACATACTGAGATGATCTGATATATATATATATACATATATATATATATACATATATACATATATATATATATATGTATAGATATTATATATAATATGTATATATATATATGAATTATGACTATATTGTATATCAAAGGATATTGAATGGGATCCGAACACCGTCTTACACCTTCTATTTTTCCCATGGTTCCTTCGGTTGTTCCCAGGATGTTGGAGACGGTGACCTTCCATTACTTGAGCCGGGTACTGGAACCATTTCAACAACCCCTTGCGTGTCACGTACTCAAACAAGGTGCGATTCAGTGTGTGAATGTGTCTGAGTGTGCTACTTTTTCCGCTTTGGATTTATTGGTTTGTGTGTATATATTGTATCTGATATTAATTAGTTGAAGTATTTATTTCATGATATATATATATATATTAGTGGTATAAAGTATGCCATAATCATCCATAGTCTGTAAATGGTTTTAGTTATTCTCAACCAATCAACCACAATGTATATTAGGTAAGACCTTATTATCAACCACTGAACAATAATCTATATATTTATGGTCTTGGTTGGTTGATATTGTTGGAACAATGTCAGGCCGCTGCGAGATTCGTGCCTTCGGCATCGAAGTGAAGGAACTCCTTCCAGGCGGCGACTGGTATGTTGGGATGGATTGCAGATGTCTGAGATGCACATACCATCCATTACATGTATACAATATATACATTACATGTATATTGTATGTATGTTACATGTATATGTAATTTTTTATGTATGTTATACGTATACTATATGTATATTACATGCATGTTATGTACTATATGTATCCTATATGTATCCTATATGTATATATATATATGCAAAGATATGCGTCGCGGCGTCAGGCGCTTTCTTCGGCCTTGGAGTTTTGCTGGGCCTAAGCTATGGAGCTCCGAAGCTCGGCTCATCGCTATGATGGAAGCTCCGTGGCGGTGAATGATGGAAAACACGTGGAAAAATATGGGAAATCTGTGGGGAAATATGGGATTTACGCATCAACAAGTAGGGATTTTACCAATGAATATCATAAAATGATGGATAATTTGATTTACAATGGAAAAACAACTTCCCCTAATGGTGCTTTTATGAAGATATGAGAAGGTATAGATGTTCTTCCTAAAGCCCAAGATACAGACGAACGGTCCCTTCCGGTCCGTCGGAGTGTTGGCCAAAGCTGGCACCTTTCAGCTCCAGGAGACATTGATCTATAGGTTTCAGGTGGATTTTCCAGGGACATCCACTGTTTTGGTGTTGCAAGCCAGTTGATTTATCCAACTCAGCCATGATGCATCAGCCCCATACCTCTCCGCCAGGAAGGGCATTGAGATCCAAGTCCTCTCCTTACGCCTTGATCGATGCTGATTTGGAATGTCCCGACTCCACTATATTCTCGATAAATAGTAGTATAATATGTATATATATATACATATCAACATGTATATGTATATATAACATGATATATACGTCTATAAGATAAATGAATATAATTATATATATAACATATGTATATAATTGTATGTATATATGCAGGTATATAAAACAAAGTAATATATATATATGATATATATGTATATATGTATAATATATATTTATTTAATATACATGTATATATGTATAATATATATATATATTATATCTGTATATACGAATAATATAAAATATATGTATCAAAAAAAGGGATATACGTATAATGTCTATATATATAGTAGTATACTAATATTATTGATATTATGTAAATATTATGTTCAGATTATATTAATATCATATTATTATCACATTGATATTATATTATTATATTAGTATGCTATTATATTAATATTATATTATATTATATTATATTATATTAATATTATACTACATTATCTTCATTTTTATTATATTATAGTATATATATGATATTTCTTTCTATATTCTCCAGCGAATTTAAATTTATGTCTGACAAGAAAATGAATTGCTGGGTCCAGTTGTTTGCTTAACCTTCCTGGGAGTTGTTGGATTAAGTTGTGCTGTCACGACACCAAGGTGAGTTCTATGACGGCGCAGTTTTACTGGATCAAGAGGAGTCGCAGATGCCTTGGGACTCTGGAGTACAGGCTGAGTACAGGTACTCTTTTGAAGGAACTTTGAAAGATAATGTGAGCTCATGAGTGTTGCTTTCAAACATCAAGACCCTGGCCCTGGCAGGAAATCGCTCTTGCCTTTGCCAGATGTTGTGCAGGAATCTCGCCTTTGTGGGGGCTCAGCGGGTCCATTTTTTTTCCGGGCACTTGGTCATCACTCAGATGGGTATGGCTACAAGATGGGATACTAAACTTACTAAACGCTCATTTGACTATCACAATCACAACATGAAGTTTTGATGGTAGATGATTTCGAGCCCATATATCGCAGAAAGGCACATCATAAACACATCCGAGCCAAAGACGCTTCAAGCGAGACTTGCGCAGTTGACAAAGAATAGCCCTTCGATTACACTAACATCGACGCCCACCGCCATCTAAAATAAAAAACTTGCCAAAGACCACCATCAAAATCGAAAAACACATTTTTTTAGTGGACAATTACCATGGCAAAAACACAATCAAATCTTGTGGCGCAGATGGGCGCAGATGGGCGCAGCTGATGATTTTGTGTTTCCTCCAGGACAGCATCTTGAAGAGTGTTCGCGAGTTGGTGGATGCTCAACAGGCGCCCGAAGAATGGTGCATATCGAGTTGGTGTCTCGTCGGGGATGGGTCAAAATTTAAGACTGGGACCACAGATTTTTGTCTAGTTTTAGTATAAATATGAACAATCCTTTTTCAGGGGTACCCAATTCTGACTCATACCCAGATATCCAGGAAATGGTAGGAAGATATCGAAGTGATGAACTGATCTGCTCGTATATATATATATATATATGTACGTATATATATATATATGCATATATATATACATATATATATACATATATATATATACATATATATACATATATATACATACATACATACATACATACATATATATATATACATACATATATATATACATACATATATATATACATATATATACATATATATATATACATATATATATACATATATATATAAGTTAGACTGTTGCTCCCCCGTCTTTCTCATCTAACCGCCCACATTATTATACAAGCAAATTCTATGGGGTTAATACCACAGACAGGAGAGCAACACCTTATAGAAAACAATAACCTAAATCAAAACAACAAACAACAAAACAAAAAACTCAAACAATCTAAACAATACAATAGACCATAAAGAATACTATACCAAAAACCTTGACAACAAACCATACACTTACCCTCATTCAAAAGCCTGTTGTAATGCTAAAACCTATGAGATGGACTTTAAGATAAATTATGAAATAATTTATCTATGAAGCCAGACCTCGGCAATGGTAAAGCCAATACATAAATATAATTGAAAAATCAATGCCATAAACAGGATTTCTCCATCTTACCAGTCCAAGATTTAGGCAAAGGGACTGCCTAAATTTTAGGCAAAGGGACTACCTAAATTTTAGACAAGTGGGTTGCCTAAATTTGAGGCAAAGGGATTGCCTAAAATTTAGGCAAGGAGGGGTGCCCCCCCTATAGATAATAACAACCCCCCGTATTCAGTATCCGAATACACCCTTATTCTGTATTCAAATGCTGAATACCCCGTATTCAGTATCCGAATACACCCTTATTCTGTATTCAAATGCTGAATACGTCCATAGGCTCAATACCCATTGTCCAGCCCCTAGACATCCCAATGTATAGACTTTATACATCTAAATGTATAGACCTTATGCATCCCAATGTATAGGCTGTAGCCATCCAGATTATCCAGCCTAGATTTTGAAAAAAACTAGCCCAGATAATGGAATTATATATCCAGCCCAGATAATGGGAATATCCAGCCCAGATAATGGAATTATCCAGCCCAGATAATGGGAATATCCAGCCTAGGTAGTATTGAGACACACCCCGCACAAATCCATTTTCAGACCTTGAAAACACCCATTTTCAGACCTTGAAAACAACCATTTTCAGACACTGAAAACGGCAAAAAACACTTTCAGACCCTGAAAACGGCATTTTCAGACACTGAAAACGGCAAAAAACAATTTTCAGGCACCGAAAACACCAGTTTTCAGGCAATGAAAACACCCATTTTCAAGCACTGAAAACACCTATTTTCAAGCACTGAAAACACCCGTTTTCAAGCACTGAAAACACCCGTTTTCAAGCACTGAAAACACCAATTTTCAAGCACTGAACACCCCTAACTAAAACACACAACATTTATATATAGCACTGAACATTTCTTGAACCAATGCTTCAGGAATTTCATTTGATGGCAGCCTTTGCCCTTTTTCAATATGTTTGTTTTCTATTACATTGCCACAGTCCCTTTTACACAATGCTCTGGGTTGCCACCCTTCCAAGTTTGTCCAAAGCCTAGTGCGTCTGCTGTATTCAAATCCATATTTACAAAAGTCTAAATCATAATAGGGAAGTTTTTTCATAAACTTTTGTTCTTTCCACAAACTTGATTGAGGATTTTGTATCACAAAAACGTGTGGTTTGAAGTAATTGATTACCTCAAGTATTTTTAACACAATCTTATTGGTTTCATCTATTTTTCTGACATCATTGGTATTTACCCTATTGTATTTAAAAGCTGGGGGTGAAGAAAAGACAAAGTCAAAGTATTTCACTGGATATTTTTTATATTTCCATTGTAGTATGTCGCAATTGATATCAGCCCCTTTCAAATCTAATGACACAACATCCCAGCCCATATCTTTTGCGACAGTTCCCACACTGCCTGTCCCGCTAAACATCTCAAGTAATTTCATATACTCCGGGGTGAAAGTACCAGGCGCAGAATACACTAGTTGCGCCATGTACTTTGGCCCCCCGGGGGCCCAACATACATGGCGCAACTCGCATTAATATAGCGTGCGTACCTGAGCCATCTTTTTCCCACGCAAAACCGCGAATACATATTTAGTATTCGGCGAACATGGCTGAATCTGTGGAGTTTTCGCGACCGGGGTGTGTGCAGTTTGGTTATGCTTGCCACTGCCATAGATGGCGCAACTCCAGAAGCACACGGGGAACCTCCCCATATTGCAGCCAGATAGATGGCGCAACTCACATGTCACTGGTGTATTCATGTGAGCGTTCTCTCCCACAAAAATCATGCGCATGTTCCACCAGATCGAATGCACAGTAGATGGCGCAACTGGGCCACAAGAACCGCCTGTGTGATGCTTGGAGCTGCGCCAGCTTTGGCAATAAGGATAAGCATAACCAAATTGCAGGTACCCGGTTGCGAAAATTCCACAGATCATGCAACACAGACGAATACATATTTAGTTTTCGGTCAAAGATGTTACATCTGTGGAATTCAATACTTTCAAGTGCACAAAGCGTACTACTGCTGCATATGGTACTGTACAGTATATGGATCCGTGAATGGATGACAGAACCAACAGACTGCCGGGGAAAAGGAAGGAAAACATGGCGCGGAGTCTACTCCACAAATTTCATCCAATTTCAGCCACATCATTTGCACATTTATGTGGAATCCGGCATAAGTAGATGGCGCAACACCAGCGGGTTGCGCCATCTACTTTCACTGGGGCAGATTCGGTTATTTTCTCAGATTTCGTCCGTTCCAAATACCGGTGTCCGCGCCATCTATTAAGTGGCCCTGAAAACTGTTTTCTGCGCCTGGTACTTTCACCCCGGTGTAATTTATATATGAAATTATTGTTGAAAGACACGCACTTTATCAATCCATTAATTTATACACTTCACCATCCCTTTCAATCTTGTAAAACTCAAGAGTTTGACTTTTAGGTTGCTTCACGCGACCTTCATTTAGCATTTTCAGATATTGAGATTGTTTCTCTTCAAAACTGCCTCTTGGGCGACCCACCTGTTTTTTCTCAAAGATTTTATCAATCCTTTCTTTTTCAGCATCAGCATCATTATTTTCAGCAGGTTTATTTTTCACTAATATATCAAGTTTTTCTAATGCCTTGTTCATTAAGTCCATCAATACCTTCACATTCTTGTTATACTTAGTCATCTTGTTCAGCATCTCTGCCATCTCAGGTTGTTTATCATCTAAATCAGACATTTCTATATATAATTATTTAGATATTTATTTATTTATCAGTTCAACGTGTGTTAAAATCACTCTTTAAATAATTTTAATCCATATCATTTATTGCCAGTTGTCCTTTACTTCTGGGGGTAGTAGTCATTACATCCCGTATCATATTGTTAGTGCTTTCCTTATTTTTGTCCTCTGGTGTAATCTGGCGGTTAAAACTGAAACTGATGCTATGGTCTTCACTTTCTAAAACAATTTCACCGTCATCATCCTTTTATACATTCATTGTTTTATCATTCTTGCTGATTTTGAAACTACAGGGGGAATATTTACATTTGATGCCCTTGGGGTTGATTTCAATTTCATTTCTCATCTGTAGTTTGCCATTACACAAGGGACATTCAAATACAATGTTTTTAGATGTCAGTTTTTGTTCCTCATTCAGATTGACAACAGCGGGTTCTTCATCTGATAGTTCAAAATCTTCAGGGATTGGTTTTTTTTTGTATTTTACTACTCATCTTTGGTTTTGCTTTTTTGGGTGGCATTTATATGATACTTAAGATAATTTATTATTATCTTCAGGAACTCCAGCATTACCCTGAATATCTGTTTAAGTTTATTATCTCTTACAATTGGAAATTTACTATTATCATCAATACTATCTTCAATCACATCTATTGTATTGATATAACTATCATAATCACTCATCCTATATAATTAGATGATAAAATTACTACTATCTAATTATATATGGATTTTTAGGCGCAAACCAAAATCCATAAGGGGCGGTAGGTAAATGTCAAAGAAAATGAACTGTGCTGATTGAAACATAGCATCAAACAAATTCTCAAGCAAAAAGGCTTCAACATCTTCTACTGCTTGTTGTCATAGCAAAAAGAGACCGTGTCGGGAGTGAAAAAGAAGCAAGAGCCCAAGGGTGGATTTTTTATTTTTCTAATTAACCTTCTTATGAGGGGCAATATGGCAGTCTGTTCCAGATTTCACTGACCCCATTTCAAGCAAAATAAGATATGCCATTTACAAGATATAATATATTTTATTTTCTAAATAATTTATATTATGTCAAAACTTGCTGTTCCTAAAATAGAGCCTATCAATGTAAAACAGTATGAATTCAAACAATCACCATACCCACAAGCAGATAAACTACCATTCAGAAGCATCATTGTATCGGCATCACAGGGCGGAAAGGGTATATTAATTCAGAACCTCATTCTAAAAATCTACAGGGGATGCTTTGAGAGAATATACATTGTATCACCGACAGCACACATAGATGAAGCATACAAAGAAGTAATCCGATACATAGAGAAAGAACTAAAAATAGACAACAAAAAAGAACAATATTTGTTTGATGAGTATGACCCTGAAAGTCTGGCACACATCATAGACACACAGCACAAAGTGATAGAATACCAGAAGAAAAACAAGATGAACAAGTTATATAGTTGCCTGTTAGTAGTTGATGATTTCGCAGAAGATAAGACATTTATGAGATATAGTAAAATCCTTCACGGCTTATACACAAAATCAAGACACTTTGGATTATCAGTCATAACTGCCACGCAGAAGTATAATGCTTTAAGTCCTATAGTCAGGTTAAATTCAAGTAGCCTTTACATCTTCAAACTGAAAAATCAATCAGAACTTGACACATTCATTCAAGAGCAGTCAGCCCTGATTGATAAGAAAACCATAAATGAAATTTACAGAGTAGCCACTGAAGAGCCCTACTCATTTCTATTTGTAAAGTTGAGAGAGAGTGATGTAAATAAAATCTTTATGAAAAGGTTTGAAGCCGAGATACACATTCAATAATATTATTTCAATCATAATAATATTATTAAATCGAACTCCAACTACAAAGTTGAATAGCAGGTAGTTTATACATAATCTTATCATATTTTTCCTTGTTCAGTTTTTCAATTTTGCTATTGATTTCTTTTAAGGCTTTTATTTGTAATTTATCTATCCTACTAATATCTAACTCTTCTTCATCGATTTTACTCAATTCTTGAATACAACCGTTCTCAACTGTAGATTGTTTATTTCCCATATTTATAGGTTTATATTTTAATTTTCTTTGCTTTTTGCTTTAGCCTTTGCTTTCGCTTTACCTTTACCTTTCAATTCTTTTATCTCCTCCATCATTTCAAACATACAAGCCTCTAAATGCTCAATCTTTTGTTGTTGCTCTCTCACAGCGCCCCATAAAATAGAGTTCATCTTGACATAACTTAATTTCTTAATGCCATCCACTTTCACAAGTATATTTTCAACCTTTTCTGGTATATTTTCTTCTACCTCCTCTGCTATAAAACCTATATGAGTTTTAGTTATTCCCATTTCTTTTTCTTCTTTCATTTTGAAAGTATGAGGTTTAATGCTATTTACTATTTTTGTAAAATTGAAGTTTGCTTCTTCAATATCATATTTCATATCTTTTTGCGATGTATCCACTAAATCCCCTTCTAATGTATAAGGTGCTGGAACAGAAACTTTTGATGGAGTGACGAAAAGTCTTATGCTGTTATTAGCATAAAATCTTATATCTCCGTTAGGGTCTTCATTGATTAACTTGAAATGATTAACACCTGCTGTATTTTCATTAAATATATAACTATTCTTACCAGTTTCTTTATGAAAATATGCCCTTTTGTCTTGATTGACATATATATCTTTTGAAAAATTAACATCTTCATCTGCTTTTCTGTATCTCATATATTCTACTGAACCGTCATCTGTTGTATTACTGCCTTGAAAACCATATCAGCACCAACATTTCTATGGATAAAATAGTCTCCATAAATATATTGAGACGACAATGCCCTACCTGTTGATACATCAATAATATTTTTAGTGCCATCTAATGTAAAGAAATTGACACCGCCCCTTTTAAATACTACATTAGTAGGAGTGGCACTATCAATCACATCAAACTTACCACTTTCAGCAACTAATGATACACCTGTATTTACCTCTACATTGCCATTTCTGAGATACATAAAATCTATGGTGTTCCTTCTAAAGCTGACATCAGCATTACCGATACTATCATAAGTGTTTGATTTAGCACCTTTTGTTAGTTCCACTGCTTGTAGCGTTCCTTCAAACTTCATATATTCAACATCACCCCTTTTAAAGACTAAATCAACATCAGTAGCATTTTTTGTATTGATGACATCTGTTTGTAATTCAGTATGACATACGACATCTACATTAAAATATGCCTGTGTGTTTGATAGTTGAAATCTTAAATATTGAGGAAATGGACTTCCTCCAACATAGAACCGATGTAATCCAGCAGAACCAAAAATACAATAATCATACGCGGCAGTGCCACTTCCTATATTGATAGAACGGATATAACCTTTACCAGTTCCTAAATTAATCGCACCTCCCAATGGAAATTCTATGGTTGCGTTAAAATAAGAAACACCATTAACTGTTAAGTCATAAGTAGAAAATTGAGAACCACCACCTATAACTACATCACCTTCTATTGTCTGTAATGTTTCACCAGTATATTTGACACAGTTTGATGTATCGCCACCTGTTGCTAAATTAGTGGGTTGATTAAATTGAATTTGTCCATCAGTCAGTGTTATATAATCAACACCTGCTCTTTGGATTACTAAATTAGTTGCTGTTTTTGATGATATTTCATTTACAGTCGCTCCATCTGTTGATAATGATATACCAGTGTTTAAGTCTAATGTGTTATTTCTTAAATAAAAGAAATCAGTAGTGTTTCTTCTAAAATTAACATCGGCATTGCCTATACTATCATAAGTGTTAGATTTAACACCTTTTGTCATCTCTACTGCTTGTAGTGTCCCTTCTAATTTCATATATTCAACTCCGTTTCTTTGTAAAACTATATCACTGTTGCCATTGCTGTTTAGTGTATTTGTATTAAGAGTGCCACCTACAACAACATTACCTGCTATTGTTTGGGATGCTTCACCAGTTAATTTTATACAATTGGAAAGGTCAGGAGTTATAGATAAATTTGTAGGTTGGTTAAATTGTATGTGACCATCAGTTAAAGTTATGTAATCAACACCATTTCTTTTAATCACTAAATCTAACGGTGCTATGGTGTCTATTTCTTGGGTTTTAAGATTGCCTCCACACTGTATTAATTTACTTGCTACAATTTTAGTTTCAGAAACATCATATTGTAAGTAAGTATCATTGTTGCTTTGAACAAGTATATCATTGGTATTGAGGGCATTGAATGTATTTGACTGAATATTTGAACCTTTGATATAACCGCTACTGTCTAATGATGCTACTAAGTGATTACCATTTACTTCACCATCCCCATTTACATAAAAGTCTCTGCTTGATGCTACACCGTTCAAAATGATTTTTGATAGACCATCAATATGTCCCAGTCTCAAAGTGCCTGACATATCCTGTGGATTGTTTATATTCAGTTTGTCATTCAGTAGTGTATCTGTCTCTGATTTATTATATTTATTATTTAATAAAGCATCTGTCTCTGATTTATTGTATTTATTATTCAATAAAGCATCTGTCTCGGTTTTATTATAGTAATTTGTTAAGTCAGTCGTGCCTGTTCCTCCACCTCCTCCATTAATGATTGCTGTATTGACATAACTTTCGGTTGCTAAATTTGATGTTCCCGTTGCTAAAAGTTTGATAAATTCTGTTCCTATGATAGTATTGCCACCATCTAATTGTAATGCCATATATTAATAATTAGATTTTTTATAATCTAATTATCAAATCTATCTTTTTTAGTTTTACTTGAAAACATATTTTGACATAAATTATTGTATTTTTCTTTCTTTTGATTTATGAATTGTTGTTGTAATACCAAATAGTGTTGAGGCATAGCATCAACTGGGTTGCTGGATTGAACTGGAACTGGTTGCTTTTTCTTTATTAAAGGTTGGGTTGGCACTTCTTCTTCTTCATCGCTGTAATATATTTCAGGGGGAGGTTTAGAAGTTGGTTTAGGTTTAGGAGTTTGTTTTGCTTTGGGTTTTGCTTGTTTCTTGACCGGTGGTGGTTCTGGTGAGCATTTATGACTGTATCTCAAATTTTTGTATGTCATACTTCGTGAGCAGTCAGGACATTGGACTATATCACTTGCTTTTGGTTTTGGTTTCGGTTTAGGTTTTGGTGGTTCTTCTGTTTGTTCTTGCTTTGGTGTTGGTTCTTCATTAGTTTCTTCAACAACTTCATTTACTACTTCTGGAATTTCAACAGGTTTGAGTTCTTCTTCAATTGTTTCAAGTGCTGGTGGTTCAACTCTAACAGAGTTAGAGTTCAAGGAGCCATTGGCTCGTTCTTCTTTTGCTTCTTCATTTTGTAAATCAACTACTTTAATAGACATATATAAAAGTGGATATATTTTTCTTAATATTTTCTTTTTACTATTTTTTCAAGAAAATATTGAGAAATTAATAGTTAGGACTTGAAAATAACAATGTAAATTCAATGGGGATGTCATAAAAGTTCATTGTCTTGCTTTCTTCATTTGTAATCCTAAATGAAAGTCTCCTCAAATTCTTGCCACCTACATCTATAAAATCATCAGCAAATACACCTCCGTGGGCATCATTCACTACTCCTCCAAGTTGCTGGTCAATCAGTATTTTGCGTATGATGGATGAAGAATATGAATTAGGTGCTGAATAGTGATGGTCAGTTAATTCAGGTGAATTTATATATACGGCTCTAAAGGGCACCAAATTTAAATAAGATGAAGTCCAGACCGACAATGGAGATGTAGCAACATAATTACTTAACAAATAATTTATTGATACAGGATTTCTATTATCATACGGAGTGCTTCCTGTATCCCACGTTGAATTCACATAGTTTGCTAATTCTTCATCGGTAGGTATTTTGATTTTGTAATTCAATCCATCTTTGATACTGAATTGAACAGTTCTTGTTGTAGCATCATAAGCATACACAAATATGCCACCAGCAGATAAATCACCAGTATTACTGTTTAAGCCTTCATTAATATCAAAACAAAGTTGCTCAGCAAAATATATTTTATTGCCTAAATAAATCCTGAAATTCTTTACAAAAATGTCGTTATTATCATAAATCATCACATAAAGATACTCATAGAAATTTACTTCAGTTGTCTTAAATGAAGTTGGCAAAGACACTTCTGCAATCCACATTTTACTACCTTGGGGCAGTTCCATATTTTCCTGTAATTCCACAACAAAGTCAGATGATGACCTTGACTGTGGCAGTCTAAATTTTGAATTCACATACACCTTTTTGTAAGTTAATTTATTGCTCATCATTATTATATTCTTAATTTAGATTTTAATTTATCAATAATAATATTATAGATGTTAGGAACTCTTGGCAATGTAGGTAGAGTAATTGGAAGAAGAAAGTTTGATACTTTAATCAAAAACATAGATGGTAATGTGGAAGAACTGCTGAACAAAGAAAACAACATAAGAATGAATGAGTTTTCAGAACAAACAACAAACAACCTGAAACAAAACAACAGAACGCTATATACAGAAGAAAGGAATGTAGGAAACACAGAAATTTTAGAAGACAGGCAAGGTCTTAAAAATGCCTATGCCTCACCGTCAGGTCTATATTCTACTGGTAAGACATTATACATCAGTGGCACTACTGGAAAAGATGGAAGCATCACAAGAGACATTTTAGATGACTTGATACATCTACCAACAAGGAATGCTGAACAAACTGAAAAGTATAAAGATGTGATGAATTATTTGAAAAATAACCCTCAAATAACAAGACTGGTGAGCCACAGCCTCGGCCGTGCTGTAGCAAATACACTTAATGAAAACTTCCCAAATTGATTTCAAACAACTACTTATGCCACACCGGCAATAAAACCAAAGAGGAGGGGGAGGCAAGACCCTAAACATAGGGATTACCGCAATCCTAATGACCCAGTGAGTTTGTTAGATGGATACGCAATTACAAGCAATTTAAATGAACCAGACCCCATCAAGGCACACGGATATGAAAACTTTGACTTTGGCAGGTTCTCCATCAGTCCTACAACAAAGATAGATAATGGAATATCACCAAATTCAAGTCTTAAAATATAAACTATATTAATAATGTTTCATAAGATAGATTATAAGCATCAACAAAAACCAATACTTCTAACAAAAGGACAATCAACCTATAATAAATTGGAGAAGGAGATGAATAAACCACCCAGTGATTATAATGCTATAAAAAGTTTAGTAGAAAATAATGGAAATAATATAGAAAAAATAAGCAATCATATTCAATCCAAAAATGTTAAGTTAATAGCACACAAGAAAAAATAAAAATTAATGAAAATTAGTTTTTATTTTCCTCATCAAAAGAAAAAATGATATAGAATATATAGAATATAAAATATCTAAACTTAAATATATAAGTTATGGATAATATTATTAGCGAAAGTTCCGATGTTATGATTAACCAACTTAACTTTGGATTACCCCAAACAAGTCAATACATCACTGATAGAAGACAAGTGAATTATTTTCCATCAGGGTCTAATGTATATGCCCCAAATGCTGGTAATAAGAACATAAGATTTTATATCAGCGGAGAGGCAAACCAATATTTAGATTTAAGTAGTGTCCGTCTATTTGCTTACTTACAAAATACTGACGGCACAAGGGCAAAGTTTTTACGACCTTTAGGTGGTCTTCATTCATTCTTTCAAAGATACAGGGCTACTGTAGGTGGTCAAATGGTTCAGGATATTGTTGAATATAACCGCCACTGTGAGTTATTTAAATCATTTAAGTCAAAGGATGTTAATGAAATGGATGACATTGAAAGTAGTGCTAATCCTTCTTATGATGATGACTACCATAAGTATGCTAATGGATTAGATAATTTCCTTCAAATTAACGACACTGGTGATGGAACAAATTATTATCCAAACGGCGACCACAACGAGTATGGTAGAGTTGATTTTAGACATACAAGGCATTCATTATCAGGCATACCCGGCGCTAATTCAAAAGTCCGCCTCTCCCACAAGCCGGTATGTGGGTTAATGGAAAGTTCATATTACCTCCCACTTCGTTTTGCTCCTTTGGAATTAGAATTTACCATTGTAAGTGATGGCACTGAACCAGTTGTAGTCCCTCAAGGGAATGGAACAACACAAACCGACAAGAACGGCTACTACTTTCAAGATGGTAATACATCAACCAGTTGGGAAATTAACAATGTTATTATCCGTGCTGATGTAATCACATTGGATAATACAGTTGATAATAACATTATAAAACATTTATTGGAAGGTCAATCATTAAAATTAATTGTTCCTCAATACCACACTATCACTCAAACTTTTAACACAGGCGGTGGTGAAATTAATATGGATATTGTTAAGTCAGCGTCTAAATTAACTAATGCTTTTATTACTTTATACCGCGCACCAAGAGGTGTGGAAATCTACTCAAACTATTTAGTGGATAATTATGTATATAAGAGGTGGAACTACTTTTACAATCCTATGATATGGGGGCAGATTGATGATGGTGGAGACCCAGAAAACATACCAGCACAAGCAGGTAAAGGATTTGCTG
The DNA here is from genome assembly GCA_947184155.2 of Cladocopium goreaui. Classification (NCBI taxonomy): domain Eukaryota; class Dinophyceae; order Suessiales; family Symbiodiniaceae; genus Cladocopium; species Cladocopium goreaui. The sequence goes on from CAMXCT020006689.1 coordinate 1,033,904, forward strand.
ACAGTAGCAGAGCACGTACTTACCAACTTCAAATCGCTTCAAAGAAGTATCCAGAATTCGAAGTGAGTAGCTTATCTGAAGCCTTCTACTTTTTGAGGCGCACACTTCATTTTCTGAATGCTGACCAAAACAGTCTGAACATCAGTTATAAGCAATACAGAGAGAACACATTTGTAATGGCATGTAAAAACTCCTGCAGTAAAACCATGTAGTGTATATATATCATCGATCTACTCTGTAGCGTTGGTTCAAAAGTATCAGCAGCTTAGCGGATTTTACCCCATTGTCGGTTGACCTGGTAAAATACAGGTTATCAGCCGTAGTCTCACTACTTTGCTATGGGGACCCCAATTGACCATCCTCTCGCCGTTCCAGGGTCAGGTCCATCGGCTGTCGCTGTGCCCAATGTGGCCGGGGGCAACCCCGAGCCGATGGATGACGAAACAATGTTCCAACCCGTTGTCGCGTACTTTACCTTCATACAAAACAACCTGTCCCAGATTACTAGTGGGAATACCCTGCAAGTCATGAGGGAAGCTGAACAGAGGCACCTTCAGATAATGCATGGAGTAGTTGACTCAATTCGAAACGAATGGTCAAGTAGACTCGTAATGCAGGAGCAGGAGTATGAGCAAAGGCTGCAGGAGATTGAAGGTAAGGCCATTAGTGCCGTCAACGAGGAGAGGAAACGAGGCGATGAGATGGAGGTCAGGTTGAATCAGGCTCAGGCATCGAATGACAAAAGAATAGAGGATGTAAAGGCAGAGGCAAACACAAAGCATGATCAGAGAATTGCACAGGAAAGGCAACGTATCACTAGTGAATTCGAAGCTTCCTATGCACAGACAGTTGAACATGCAAAGAACGCCATAGCTGCCACAAAGAAGCAATATGAAGATCAGGCTGCAATTGATCAGGCCAGGTTCATCAGTTTGAGGACCGAGTTCGAGAACTACAAGAAGGAGATGGCCGACAAGATCAATGAGGCAGCGGCTCAGAACCTTAGCCTTCAGGACCAAATCGATGACCTTCAGGAGCAGTTAAAGCATGTTGCCAAAGCGCAGCATGCCTCAGTTCCGAGAGCATCCGCCCTGAATGCCGAGCCAGCCGCTACCACTAGCGTGCCCCACTTCAATATTGCCACTCCCAAAGCATCCGATGCACAGGCTGCCAAAGGCAGTGACGAGCCGATTCATGAGTTGAAGACGCCTGCAGTGTTGGCACAAGAAGCAAAGGCCAAGTTGGATGAGCTGCTCAAAGGTGGCAGTCCCAAGCAAAAGCCGGCGGTCGGCAACGACCAGCCCCAATTGCCAACGCAGTCAGGGTTTTTCACTCCCACTGAAGCTATCAAAACTCCCCCAAATGACTCCCCCAAGAGCGTAACCAAGCAACAGCAAGTTATGGGTCCCTCAGATCTTATTGAATTGGTGAAAGCCTTAACCCAAAGGGAAGAAAAGGATAAGCCAAAAACTAAGGAGGCCGAACTCATCAAGCTGAACAACATGCCCGCTCCGGAGTCGTATAGGACTTGGAAGAATCATGTCAGGGATGAAGTGAAAAGCTGTTCAGATCGCCCGGATGAGGCGTGGCTCTGGCTCAATGAGGTGTACGATCAAGAGTGCACCAGAGAGCAGTTGGAGAAGAAACTCCAAGATCCTGGAAAGTTCCTCACGCTGGATACAAAGTTATCAGCAGCGCTCACGCGCTCAGCCGGAGGGGACCTCGCAACTAGGATCTTGAATTTCAAGGAGCAGCAATCCCGAAAAGGCATCCAGGTCAGGGGAAGGTATGTTCTGCTCATGTTTGAGGACTACTTCAAGACATCAGAAGAAGCAGGTAGCCTTTACAGAGTAGAAGATCTTTTGGGTGTTGTCAAAGTAGGCGATACTGTCCAGGATCTCCGAAGATTCATCAACAAATGGGATGCTACCCTAGCTGGCATGGCTGTCACCCCCGATGATGCTGTGTTAAGGGACATCTTGTTGAGGCAGATCCGACCAAGTCAGTTGCTGAAGTATGACATTGAGATGTTTGACCGTGCTCATGAGAAATCCCATGAAAAGTCTTATAGTTTTCTTCACCAATCCATGAAGAACTTGATCGATCGCGAACGATTGAGGGAGAACAGGAACCGCATCGCGGAGAAGAACAAGGCTGGGATCAAGGACACGAAGGCCGCACCCGCCAAAGGCGATGGTCGTGGTGGCCGAAAGGGTTCCCCAAGTCGTGGTAGATCGCAGGAACGAGGTGGCAAAGGTGACAAGATTTGCTATAAGTTCCAAAAGGGTACCTGTGATAAGGGGAAGAAATGTCCATTTAAGCATGTCAAGGATGACAAATCTCGAACTCAATCACCCAGAAGAACCAAAACACGTTCACCATCAAGGGGCAACAAAGACGATAAGGGGAAGAAAATGTCCAAGGAAGAAATGGCTAAAACCCCATGTATCTATCATGCCCAGGGAAAGTGCAGACGTGGTGACAAATGTTTTTATAAGCATGATGACAAAGCCGCTGCCGCCACCAAAGACACCAAAAGGGCCAATTCACCCGCTCCTAAGAAGAAGAGCAAGGATTCCACAGCCGCTCCATGCCTGATCCAGAAGTTTGCATGTATCGTGCGAAAACAGCCGAAGGCAACTTCGTGCTCTGATGAGTCAAGTGTCAGCATGAAGCGCCTTAGATTCCGAAAGGCCCCACATGTGATCGAGGTGAAAGCAGTTGGTCATCAAGTCCCAGTCAAGCACCGTCCAAGAGAGTTCACTAAGGTGTACAAAACAGCTGAAGACGTTCCAGTTTCATCCAAGGTTGAACAACATGAGGCTCAAGTTCGTGCAAGACAGCTTCAGGAAACTGTGAAACTTCATGATTCAGATGTTGCACCTAGTTGTGGGTTTTGTTGTTGAAATGAGGACACACGTGACATCACATGCAAAGAGTGCAGGTTCGTCAGCGGTCCCAAAGCTCTTAGAGACATTGGTCGTTTCCCGTCAATTGCCACAGCTGCGCCAAAGGCCGGCGTTAGTTGGCTTGTCGACTCAGGTAGTGAATCCGATCTTGTGTCCAAAGGAATGCTGAGGGATGTCAGTGCCAAGAACTGCCGTGCAGCCGAGCATCCGATTTCCTTAGTCACAGCCAATGGTTCGACCGAGGCAAACGAGGTTGCTGATGTCAAGTTGTCCGCATTGCCAGATCCCGTGCATCCGTATGTACTTGATCATACCCCAGCTGTGCTCTCCGTAGGAACGAGATGTGTAGATCAGGGTTACAGTTTCGTATGGCCTGCCAATGGCAAACCAATCCTAGTCCGTCCAGATGACAAGGTCGTCCAGCTCAAGATCGAAGGTCATGTCCCAGTTTTGGATGATAGTTGCAAGGTTTATCCCAAAGATCAATTTCAAAAGGATAAGCACCTTAGAAAGTTGTTTGCAATGCCGACCTCACGGTCGAGCTCAAAAGCCAAACGGGACGAAGCCCAAGATGAAGAGCAATTGGATGAGCTGGTGGAGGATGACGCTCAGCAGGAGTACATCCGAAGCCGCAAGACTGAGGATCTATTGGCTGAAGCTGCAAGTACCCAACATCAGTACACGCATTTCCCCAAGAACCCCTTTTGCAGAACCTGCCAACGAGCAAGGATGATGGCACCTCAGGCACGAAAGAAAGGTGGTCAGAAAAGAATCGAAACTGAAGTGTTCGGTGACCATGTCATTGGGGATCATGTCATCATCAAGAAAAACGTAGAAGAGGGTTTCAGGGGGGAGCAAGTCGCATTGGTGTTGAAAGATCTGCACACCCAATATCGGTATGTCTACCCTAGCCAGTCCAAGGACTCACAAAGCTGTGTTGATGGTTTGAATCACTTCATTGGATCAAAGGATGATGTTCAAGTTGTGTACACTGACAATTCCCCAGAATTGATCAGGGCCATCAAGGATTTGGGTTACAGACACCAAACTTCCATTGAATATGTAGATTCATCAAAGTCTTTTGCTGAGCGCGAAGTTCGTCAGATGTTGGAAGGTGCCCGGAGCAACTTGTTGCAATCAGGACTTCCTTTGAAGATGTGGCCATTGGCCATGCAGCATCATGCGACCGCGATCAACGCAAGCCCCCAGCTTGACGGCAGTGAATCCCCATGGCAACTCAGGTTTGGTGAAGAGTTCCCTGCAATGCACATTCCATTTGGTGCCAAAGTGTTATTCTGGAATAACCCCAAGAGGTTGGATAACACATCAGGTAAGCTCTCCCCAACAGCAAATGAAGGAATTTTCCTTGGGTATTACATCCAACCAGGTCATGATTGGAAGGGTGAATACTTAGTTGCCCAGTTGGAAGCCGCAGATTATCATGTCAACTGGGGTGCACTGACAATCCAAAGAACAAAGAGGCTGGAATTGCCATCCGAGGGTTTCATCTTTCCTTTGAAAGCTCTGATTGACTCGAAAGCACCCAGAGCCGATCGCCTCGAGGACCAGGTCATTCCGCAGACACCCAAAGCTGTGCCTCTTGAGTCCAGGTTGCATCCGCCACAAGATGAGTATGAATACGAGCCAGGTACGCCTCTACCAGCCGACAGCGATGTCGAGCCTGATGCACCCGAAGCGCCCGTATTTCCAGATCTCAAATTGACCCCTAAAGGTGAAATAATTCCAGATGGACATCATTGGGATGGTCACCGGATTGTACGTAACTATAAAGGTTCAAAGCGTCCGGAGGGGATCGACTCAGAATTGTGGAAGATGTTAGGACCCCAAGATAGGAAGTTGATTATCGAGGAAGAAGCAAAGAAAGCAGCCAAGGAGCAGGAGGAGAAGCCAGCATCCTCATCTGGCAGCAAGGGCAAAAAGAAGAAGTCTTCACCGGCCCGGCTTGAGGCAACTCAACGCCCTCCTGCAACTGCAAAGCTCGTAGGCAATGTTTGGGAAATTATTCCAGCCACTTCCCAAAAGTTTTCTGTGCCGGCAATGCCAAAAGTTGCCGCGCCTGCCACAATTGAGCACCGGCCTCGAATTAGAGAGCTCGTCAGAGAGAAGATCAAGGAACTTGAGTTCAAGGTCGCACTCGAGCTTTTCGCTTCAGTTGCTAGGCTTGTATCAAAAGATGAGATTGCCAGCAACCCCAAGGCCAAGGCCGCCCTTGATAAGGAGTGGGATAATCTCCGTAATAAGGGTGTTTGGGATGAGAAGCGTGTTCGTGAATGCCGCGACATAGTAGCTGAGGCTCGTCGCAATGGCCAAACTGTGCACCTAGGTCGAATCTTTGAGGCTTGCTATGAGAAGGGTTCTGAATTGCCTGAATCAGACCCTCGCCGGAAGTTCAAGGGTAGGACGGTTTTCCAAGGGAACAATGTCAGGGACGAGAATTCCGATCACGCACTCTTCAACGAGTTAGGCTCTTCCCCAGCATCCATGGAAGCAGCAAAGCTGCTAGATGCTTTCGGTAGTCAGCCCGGGTTCTCCAAACAGCAGGCAGATGCAATCCAAGCCTACATACAAGCCCTCTTCACAGGGGTGCCCACATGGTTGTCACTTCCACGCAACAGATGGCCCAAAGATTGGGAGAAAAAGTACTGGCAACCCATGGTTCCTATGTTACTTGCCCTTTATGGTCATCCTGATAGCGGGGGTATTTGGGAAAATCATCTCAATAGCCGTGTGGTGAAACAGGGTTGGAAGCAAATTTTACCTGACATTTGGCATTCAATTTTTCATCATCAAGAGCTCAACTGTCTTTTGGTTGTGTATGTAGATGACTTCAAGATGGCTGGCCCCACCGCCAATCTGGAAAAGGCATGGGCAAGCGTCAAGGCTGCAGTGAACATTGGTGATCCTGAGCCATATGACCGCTACTTTGGCTGTATGCACCGTGAATTTCAAAACATCCGGTTGCCTTCGCAGGCACACCCGTTCGCATTCGCCTTTGAAGCCAAGAAGTCAGCAGCCGCACAACACAGAACACAAGACTGGTGGGAGCATGATGAAACCAACATGGCATGGATCAGACACCACATTCAACCCCGTAAAAGATTGTACCAGCCGGTTGATGAGGGGGGAGATGTAACTTGTCAAAATTCAAGTCGCATAACTTTCTTCGACAAAAAGGTGACATTAAAAAGTTGTCCTAGCATCACCGACGGGAACAATCAGGGGGGCTATGATGTTTATACAGATGATTGGAAAACATCTAGCAATCAAACAAATGAATTCTGGACAGGAAAAACAGTTTTCTGTTACGGACAAGATGGACCTGACAAATTCAAGCAGTTTGCAATGGCAAGTAAAGCCAGACCAGGACCACATCGCGACAAACGCGAGGCGAAAAAGGAAGCCAAGGCCTCTAAGTTCAGGGGGGTTGATCACGCTGTGAAGACAAAAGCTGGCGTCATGGCCAAGCCCGTGAACTTAGTGAGGTATGACATGAGTGATTTCCTGGGGTCCTGTGTAGAAAACTATTGTAGTCTTGCAAAAGTCAGCCCATCGTCCTTAAAAGAGGTGCCAACACCATTCACAGATGCTGGCATCGCACGGCCCACACTCAGTGAAGATGAAAAGCCTGGCAAACTCCAGCCAGTGGCCAGCAAGATCTTGATGAAGATACTCTTCGCCGCCAGAATGGCAAGGTTCGATTTGTTGCGTGCCACACAAAGCTTAGCATCAAGAGTGACAAAATGGTCCATAGAATGCGATGTTGCCTTGCATAGATTGGTGTCATACATTCATTGTACAAAGCACCATTTTCTAGAGGGTTTCATTGGGGATGCCTTTGATGAATGCCAACTCTGGCTTTTTGCCGACGCAGATCATGCAGGCGAACATGATAGCAAGAGTACCACTGGCAGTGCCATTGTGCTTGTAGGCCCCAACACATATTACCCCTTAAATGCATTCAGTAAGAAACAAACGGTTGTTGCAATATCTTCAACTGAGGCCGAGGTAGTTGCCGCAAATCACAGCATGAGAGCTGAGGGCATTCCAATGCTGGCCCTGTTTGAGCAGTTGAACCTTTTCAAGAAGCTACAGGGTAAGCCAGCTCGCGATGCCGCGAAGCCCCAAGAAGATGCCGTGTTCACTAGGATCGACCCTGAAATTGATGAAATCCGTAATGGGAACGTCGATACAGGTTGTAGTGCAGCGGACATCAACTCCCTCAAGGCCAGTTTCCCTGAATTTTATCAAGTCAAATTTATGGAGGACAATCAGGCTACTATCACAGTCATGTCCACCGGTTCATCAGCATCCATGAGACACATGAACAAAACACAAAACATCAACTTCAAATGGTTGAAACAACAATTTGAATGTAAACAGTTCGATCTTCTCAACGTAGGAACCAGTTTCCAAGTTGCAGACATTCTTACAAAACCTTTTACCCGACCAGCCCTTTGGTTGCATGCCATTCATCTCATTGGCATTGGCCCGACAAAGGTGGAAGAAGCAGCAGCCCGCCACACCGCGGCGCCGAACTCCACTAAGGTGCCAAAACTAGCAACCGCTGCCGGGAATCAGGGGGGCTCCCAAAAGTCTTTTAAGCCCAGAATGTTGATCGAATTTTGCTGCTCTGATGATTCGAAACTTAGTACCCCAAGAAAGTCCAATGAAGATTGCCACTGCATTAGGGTTACCGAAAAGGAAGATGGTACCACTAACAGCTGTCGGCAACGGCTAGCCTCCAAAGTCCAAGATTTCAGAAATGATTTCAATGACGGCACTTTGATACTTTATGCATCGTTGCCTTGTGTTGGAGGTAGCCCATGGGGGAATGTGAATGGCCTTACTGTTGAGGGTCAAGAAAGAATCAAAGAGCAACAAAAACAGTTTACCAAGTTGTTCAAATCTTTTGTCAAACTTGTGGATGAAGTTTATGATGAACGAACCTTGATAGCATTTGAACTGTCCAAGAATTGCAAATATTGGAGATGGCCGATGGTTAGAAAATTCCTCATAGAACGATCCATGACTACTCATCACTTTGATGGTTGTATGTTGGGTGTTCTTGGAAACAACGGTCAACCAATGAAGAAAAGTTGGACTATTGCAGGAAACTTCAAAGAACTCGAAGTGTTAGACTCATTCAAATGCGATGGCAAACATGAGCATGATCAAAGTAGGGGCAAAGCTCTTAAACTTGCTGAGAACTATACCTTCAAGTTAACTGACATGCTCCATGAGTGTTTCCGGGTAGCTGTGGTGGGCCAAACATCCAAAAGGATTTCACCCGCTGTCATTCGTGCCTGTCCTGCTAAAATGGCTGACTCGCGATATGCCACAGCACACCCGGCCAGCCGCGAGGCTGCGCTCGAAGCCACACGTGAGGCTAACAAAGAAGCATGGTTGCTCCTTCACAATCGCATTTTGTTTGCATTGGCCATGCGCAATGAAGGTGAGAATCAGGCTGCTCAGGACCTCGTGGATGGACTGATGACCGAATGGACGCCGGCTTCGGCCCTGAGGTTCTACGGTCGAGAGGATCCGCTTGCAGAATACCTTAGCTTCTGCTTTTTGCCAAAGGAGTCCCACATTGAAAAGATCATGTTGCCAGAGATGCCCGTCAATGATGTAATCTGGATCTTAGTCTCTGACTCGTCATGTGCATTGATCACAGGGCGTAGGAAAACACTTAAGAAGTTTGACCTGTCCGAGCATTACCGGCAGCGCAAGCCTAAGTATGTGACTGAGTTCATCCATGAGATGCTCTGGGGCAAGACTCTGCAGAAGCTGGTCAAGCGTGGGATTGAATTGGCCGCGGACGCCCGCGAGCGCTATCCTGATGCACGCATCAACCTGCATTTGTCCTGGTTCGGAAATGAATTGGTAGGAGAGGATGGGATTGCCCAAAATCCAAATTGGCCGTACGACGGCCCCAACGGGCACTGGCCCACGATCCTGGATGATTGTGAGCGCCACTTGACATGGTTTGTCAACAAGGCCCGGGAGTTGGATTTGCAGTCGGCCGGTCTCACGACCGCGCCTTGGAGCGCAGATTATGGCATCCATCCTATCTTTGACCAGTTCTTTGATGTTTTGGAGCCCCGATTTAAAGCTCTAACCAGCAGCCTGCAAGGGCTTGCCAATCCGAAGTATCCGTGGCTGAGAGCAAAGGGGTACGCCGATGCAATGGAATTCAGAGACCAGTGGCATTTCGCCAACTCTGAAGAAAATCGCACGCGTCTTGCTGCCTATTGGACAGCTACCCTTTTCGCAATTGATTGCGGATGGCGGGTTGGCCGAATTGGTTTGGAGCTTACTCAGTGTGGCCAGGAGACATGGGATGATTTGCGGAGGAACATGAGCGCCGTCCTGGACGAGCTGCCAAGATCCTATCAGGAGACATGTGCAAACATCACCAAGTTGCTTTTTGGAGAGTCCCGAAGACACATCACGCCGACGGGCAGGTCATTCACCAAGGAGGACGTCGAAGCTCAACAACCTGACACTGAGGACTACATCGACACCAAGACGATGCCTTCGGGCACTTTTGCTGAGCCTCCCAAAGATGACCCTCCAAAGGCCGCCGGCGACGGCGAGCCCGCTGCATCCAGCAGAGCAACAATCCTGGTCCAAACGGCTGAGGTCATGTTGAAGTCGCGGCCGAAAGCAGCACCAGCACCATTGGATGAGCCCGCAGATGACAAGAGAGCCACATCCAGCCAGTACCAGCCGCAGGCAACTGCGCGCTTAGAGGGACATGCATCCGGCCACGTGAAAGCATATTGGATGGAAGAGCATTTGCCTGAATACCAATATACAATGGTGACCAATGCAGACGGGGACGATGTGCCCGGTATCCTCTTTGAAGGTACGGCGTATGAGCTGGAGCTGATATCGGCATCCGACGTTGAGACCATTGCTGGCCAGACTCGTGTCGACAAGAAATTTTCTGATTTTGCAACTCGTGTCAACAAAGTTTGCAGGGGGCATGGATCCTGTGCCAAGGTGCCAATGGACAAAGACCTTTGGATTGACTTGGAGGATTTTGCCAAAGCCTTCCGCAAGGAAGTGCCCCCAGATGTTTTCATCACTGTCGCAAACCTGTTTGGCACCGCAATGAAGATCGACAAGCATGGCAAGAGTAGGTTCCAATTCTTGTGTGCAAAGATCTCCCATTTTCCTGTCGACAATGGCCTAGGCATGCCGTATTATCCTGTGAAAATCCGTGCAATTCAGGGTCACTCCGAAGCTGCCTTGAAAACCGCAGGGGGTCTTTATGCCAATTCAACCATGGTGTATTGCTCAAACCAAGTATCCCCCGAGCGAAAAGCCGCCTTCACTGGCGTGCCCTTGTGTGCCATGACTGAGGTCCCTGAGGTTGTCTTCCATCGCACGATGAGAAGCAGCTGGAAGAGCATCGCACAGAACGGCCTGATCCCAGGCGGCGGTGACACAGTCAACAGTGGCCGTGCTCATATCTACATGGCAGAACACTGTATCGGCACACAGGGGTATCGATCTGGATTAAGAGCAAAATGTCCAGTCGAAGTCAAAATCGCAATGCGGCAAGCAGTTGAAGCTGGTGTCATCTTTAGTCGCACAGAAATGGATGGTATTTTGTGTTCAGAACGCATTCCACCGCAGTTTCTGGTCAGCATCTCAGAAGAAGGACAGGTGCTTTGGTCCCGCGCCGAGAGCAATCTCGAGCCCAGCTCATGGACAGGCGCGGAATCAGCCTCAGCACCGAAATCCAAAGCGGTCACCCTGACTGCCCGAGATGATGCAAATGATGACCCAATGGATGACACCAGCACGGGGCGACCCGATGCCAAGTCCACTGATGATGATGCAGCCACTGCCCCAATGCAAGTTGACCAGCCGCCCGCAAGGACGCGCCGTGATTACATTGCACCCAAGTACTGCGAACCTTTCATGGGCTCCTGCCCCCTCTGCCAGGTTGAGTACGTCAGTGGCCAAGTGACATGCACCACATGTGGATATGAACCACTCCCAGTGGACGAAAGTGGCGATACGAAAGAGGCCGACAAACCCAACAGGAGGACACGCATCCTTGAACGGCGAATGCAAAGTCTCGCCGGGTTCGGAATGTTTGGGAAAATGAGCGGAAGCTTGCTGACAGCCTTGATGGATGAGCAAGCCAATCTGCTTCGCCGGGAACTGGGCCCTAGGGGAATCACATCCGTGGAATCAGCAGTCCTCAAAGACTGCCGCGACAGGCATCGACGTGCAAAAGCGCTGGGCTACGAGGACGTGGAAGACAGATACTCCAGCGACGTCACCTTTTGCGACCGCATCCACGGTGAGGGGAAGGACCTGCAGGACTGCATATTCGACGACATGTTCGCATATGGCAACCTCCCCGATCTCCCAAGGACCAAAGCTCAGATCTCGGCTGGCGTCGCCGCCAATGCCCAAAATGAAAACTGCTTATCTAAGTTGATTTTCATGTCCCAGCCTCGAGGTGTTGATGGTTTCCCAGTTGAGTTCCGCAAAACATGGAAGAAGGTCTGAGGATTCATGTTCGGCCGCCACATTTTTACAGAGGATGAATATGTCAGCTACATCGGTCGTCGTGGCGCATTCCGTGGCCTTTTGACCTGGAAGGGCACTGTCCAAGTTCCTTTTGATGGCACTCTTGAATTCCTCGAAAAGGTGTATGAGGAAAATCTTCCATTGGTTCGGGGAAACCTTGAACGCAAAGAGAAGCAGAGCGCCGCTGCAAAGGCTGGAGGCCCTGGAGGTCATAAGGCCGACCCCACGGTCGCGCCCACCACTGAGCGAAAACGCAAAGCCGAAGCTGATGCATCCGTCACCACACATGATGACACTGCCGCCTCAAGCTCTGCTCGCGCAGATGCCTCGCACGCTGATGCCCCAGTTGACCCCAACAATGCACTATTTCTTGCACCCGAACCACCAACATCCAAAGCAGGAGCGCGACCATTCTTGGAGCCTGAGACACCGCCCACTGCAAAAGCAGCAAGCACAGGAGTCACATCAAAGGCTGCAAGCTCCGGTCGCCCGGATGCCTCCTGGAGTTGGAATCGTGATCACTATGGTGCACGCCGAGAATGGAGTTTCTGGCGTGGGGCTTGGTATTACCGTGACGAGGCCGGCGGCCGGTGGATCTATTGGAACCGCAGGTAGACGATGATTTTCTTTTGTAGCATAGCGCAAGATGTGGCATGGTAATGTGCCTTCCTTGCAAAGCTGCGCTGGGTTTTACGGGCTTGAGCTTTTTATAGGGACCTTTGAAAGACTGCATAAAATGTTCAAAACCAAATAAACAGATTTGGCTACCCGCGAGGGTATGCTCTTCTGGGTTATTCGTTCTCCGCAGTCGTCCCTGCTCGCCCGAGGGGGGTGTAAAAACTCCTGCAGTAAAACCATGTAGTGTATATATATCATCGATCTACTCTGTAGCGTTGGTTCAAAAGTATCAGCAGCTTAGCGGATTTTACCCCATTGTCGGTTGACCTGGTAAAATACATGGCATTTTCACTGGAGAAGATGCCTGATGTAAATTTTACTGGCACAAATACCAAGTCTGGGTCTTTGATTACTTTTAAAATCAAAGGAACAGAAGGAAGTTTAGCAACAGAAGAGCAAATACAGGAAATTTTTGTGTCGCTAATATCGGAGAGTGTAGTAGAATTGACAGAGAGTGGGACTATTGTTTTCGATTAGGTGCTAAATTAATTACTATAAAATATATACTTAAAAATAAGTTATTTATAGTAATTAATGGTGAGTTTAGGTGATAAAAAGTATCAAAAGGGTAAAATATATTTCATTGGGAATTATGTAGATGATGACATTTACATTGGAAGCACAACACAAACACTGAAAAGAAGATTTAACAAACATAAAATACAAATTGACAATGATAAGACAAAACATAGAAAATTGTATGCTAAAATGATTGAGTTAGGTGTTGAATGCTTTTACATTGAAGAAATTGAAAAATGCCCTTGTAATGATGTTGAAGAACTACAAAAGAGAGAACGACACTACATTTTAGAAAGAAAACCAGTATTGAATATACAAATACCATTGAGAACAATGGAAGAATGGAGAAGAGACAGTCAAGAGCATTTACAGGAATATGAAAGACAACGATATATAAACAATCCAAGGAAGGAATACAAGAAACAATACAGAGAAGATAATAAAGACAAGTTAGATGAAAATACTAAAAGGTTTAGAGAAGAAAACCCTGACTATATGAAAGAATACAACCAAAAATACAATCAGGCAAAAAAGGACTACTTCAAAGAATATCGGGAGAACAACAGAGATAAGTATAAGGAGAAAATCAAATGTGAATGTGGGAAAGTTATTACAAGAGGAAGCATTAGCAGACATTGTAAAACTAAAAAACATAAAGATTATCTAAATAATATTAATATAGAAAATGTTTCAAGCACACAGGAAGAACCAAACAACACTGAACTACAAGAAACAAATGAGCAAACCAGCAGGGAAACCATCGGGGCAGGGGATGTTTAAACACTATGACACTGCTTA